>VYXC01001268.1:90-17936 GCA_013397175.1 Platysteira castanea
GCGGGGAGGCACGGCGGGCAGACAAAACAAGGCTAATACACAGGCTAATACACAATTTGGGATAAAAGACACGATAACACGGTCACCCCATGACAGTATGTAAATGGTGTCTCCACAATAGCAGGTGTGCTCTTGCCTGAGAGCCAAATGTACCCAGCACTGTAAATTTTGCTTTATTGGTTTTGTTCCTTATTGTCTTTTTTTTTTTAACTTTTAAATCCTTACAAAAGAGTGAATCTCGTTTTTCACACTATCTTGGTTCTTCCTGGCTACCAAGGTTGAGACCAACTCTTCAAGATAAAAAGTATAGCTAGCACCGAGGGGGGGACTCCAGAGAAGGGGCTTGACCTGGGGGGAATTGCACCACCACTTGTCCTCCTAACTGGTGCTTTTTATCAATTATGCTAATTTCCTAAAACCTATACAAACTGTATTCACCCCTTGTAGGTGGGCTTTTGTGGACCTTCTCCATAACTGCCCCTGGAGGCGTCCAAATAAAGATCCACTTTTATATTACGTCCTTACTAAAATTATCTCAAGTTTCATTTCCAGGTTGGGAAAAAGGCAATAACAGAGGTTTTGCAATACATCACACAGCACTAATGATCATCAAGCTACTTAACCATGGAAAATTGCTTTAATGTTATCTCAGTGCATTAATGAATGATTCATTAATTAATTCAAATTATTGAACACTGGCCCTGCTTTCCTGCTAGGCTGGAATGACTTCATGCCAAATCCAAGCAGGATAGTGGTGTTTAAGCCAGCTCTGAAATCATGGTGGTTATGAGGATTCCAGTGCCAGTGGTGGCAGCAGCCACCACTTAACTTGCTGCAATGATGCTGAGCAAGGGAGAAAGCAGGAGTCTGCTCCAAGCTGGAAATATCTTTGTGGCAAGGCGAAGCAGGTCCCTGTACAGATCCAAACCATCACTGCATCTGACCCAGAGGAGACCTTTAGCCTTGAAGCTGTTTTGAACTGATCCTTGGCAGTCCCAGAAATAAAAGCAGATTTGCAGGCGTATCTGGCCATGTTGCTCATGCAGGTGCTGATGCCTTGGGCACAGACAGAGGAGAACCAGTTTCTGATGCATAGTCATTGTGCTTTTCAATTTTCCAGGGCAGTCAGTAAAGTCTAGAAAGCTTTTACATCCTTTCTTTCTGCAAAGAGTACTAGATTATTTATTCTATAATAAAACCAACAAAAGCAATCCATTTGGATTATTTATGAAGAGGCTAGTAATGTAGTAAATCACTTGATACAGGAATAAATTCACTGTAGTGTCAGTCACTTAACTGACCAGTAAGCCAGTGATACCCATCAGGCAATGGTTAGAAACTCCAGGTGTTTTGAACATAGCAGCCATACAACTGCAAACAACAGCTGAGAGATTACTGGTAACACGTAGGGAAGAGTTGGGTTGAAAGTTTTACATTTATGTTGAAGACAATGTTCAATGCCTGGAAGCTGAAGCTGGGTGCATTGAGACTTAAAACAAGCAGCAGTTTCTCACCTTGGTGGGAGACTAAGCACTGAAAAACAGGACAGTCTTTAAAATTAGGTCTTTCTGAATGGCAAGAAAAAATGGAAAAAATCCTTCTCAAGTGCAGGAACATACCAGTCTGGAGAAGACCTGCACACAGCAGATGGAAATAAATCAAGTGTCACTAGAAACACCCTGAGAAGATCAAAACAAGAGGTAAAATGAATAAAGAAGGGACTGAGATCTCCTGAGCTCAGACTTTTTTCCTCTGGCATACTGGGATGCTCATGATGCAGACCCTCCCATAAAAATTTGATCTGGCAACATTGGAGGAAGAAAGCTCAGTGCACCCAGCTCTACCATGCAGCAGCCTGACTCCCTGGGGAAGCTGAGTCTCTGGAAATCACTGAAACTTCAAAAAGTCATGAATGATAGCCTTAATCCACAGCCAGGAGGAACTGAAGTTTTAATGGAAGTAGTATTAAATCAACTCCAGCTACTACAGAAAAGCTTCCCCAATAATTGTTACTGTAATGCAAATCTCTGTGGCACCAACTACCAGTACGTTGTTAACCACTGCCATATAGGAGTTCATTAAAACAGAAAAAGTCCTGCAAGGGAAGAAGCATCCTTGCCCCCAGTACAGAGCAGTAAATGAGGCAGTGGGAGTTGAAAGGAGTCACCCTTGATCTCTCTGAGCACCACAGCAAACCAGCACATTCTCAGCTCTATCTCCTGCCTCAGAAAGGAGCCAGGCCCTCTCCTCGGGGGCCAGGCTGGCAAAACACAAGGCACCTTATTAAAAAGGGTAGAGTAGCTCCTACCCAGTAACACCTCGCATCCCCTTTTTAAGTGCCTGGAGGATCAGGTGTGACACTGAAGCAATATAGATTGGAGGGGAAATAAAGAAACCCACAACTGTAAGGTACTGAGGATCAGCCAGTTATACATTCAGGAGTCTGTGTTAATTAAAAGCTTTTCAAGAGAAGAGTCAAAGAACTTTGCAGACACAGGTGGAAACAGATTTTAACAAGTGGTGGTAAGTCCCAGTGTTGGAGAGGCATGTCCAGTTCTGTTGATACTACACTGCCCCGGGTAAAGCCGATTATTTTCTTCTCATGGGCTTTTCCCACGAATAGAAGTTAACCATGCCCAGACTAAGATCTGTGAGGCCTTCAGACTAGCTGGCAGCCTCAACAAAATCACAACTAAGCAAGTGCCAGACAACTTTCATTACAATGATTGGAAGCAGTAGATGAAAGGGAAAGCCAGTGAGGTGCTACAGGACAAGAGATGTCTCCAGGCCAGGCTCCCTGCATCAGGCATGGGTTCCCTGGGCTGCCCCACAGGAAGCACTTCACCCCACCACCATCTCCTCTGGCCCAAAGCCCCTTTTGGCCCAAATCAGTTATCAGGATCTGTTCACACTCTTCCATCTTCCCAGACCCTCTCCATGCTCATGTCCCCCCCCTCCCCTTTCCACAGCATGCCATGAGGTGCTGTGGAAGGGAGAGGGGACAGTGATGGCAGCAGGCTTAAAGACAACTGAGAGGGAGAGATAATTGATGTCTTTGTGGTTAAAAAACATATTTCAGACTGCTTTTCCCCCTGCTTTGGGTCACTTTGGCCAAGGCTGTTTGCCCTGGAGGCACTGCACAGAATATGATGCTCCCTGATATAGGGCCATGTCCCTCCTGACTGTGAGGAGACCCAAGCACCAGCAGCACCATGAAAAGCTGACCCTGAGCTGGGGAGTCCTGCATTTGTCCTTCCCACACTTTCCAGTTTAGAGGAGATTTTTGTACATCAGCTGGACCTGGTGCCAAAGCCCAGAAGCCACAGAAACCAGTTGGAGTTTCCATAGGGGGTTCCCAGTTCACATGGAGCAGTTTTTAAGCAGTGGAGTCTTTGCTCTAAGAAAGTGTCAGTGAAAAAGCTATAAAGAGTTAAACAAAGACAGGTCCATATGCCACATGTGCAAATCACTTATTTCCTTCTGTTAAAATAAATCCGTTCCAAATCATTGTGACTTCCCGACAGCTGCCTCCTGATCTTTCTCCACTTCAGCCCTCCATTTGGCCTTCTTTTCTGTGTTCACCCTCAGCAGCGTCTGATCCTTCTTCACAGCCTGGAAACAATTCGGTGGAAATCACTGCACATGCACAGTTGCCACCACTAAATTTCCCCACATTTGCACCACTTCCTTTGACACCTCACTGTCCTTCTAGATATTTTGCAGTGATAGAAGTTAATCTGTTTCCTTGTTATACCACATTTTCAGCATTTGCATCTCTGATTAGCAGGAGAATTATACTGTAAATTGTTTACAGGTGCACTGGGACTTGCAAGTCAAACTGGAGACCCAGCAGTGGGATGGGGTAGGGAGAAGGGTCATAGCTCTTGGTAACCATGGTGGCATCCAGGCCAGGCAGGCAGGACCACAGGAGCCTCATGGCTGGCAGATGCCGGGCAGAACCAGGTGCCATTGACACTGAGCTACTCTATCACCTTTGGCTCAGCCTCTTGTTGAGACGCCATCATATAGAGCACTGCACAGCTTTATGGCAGACTGGATCAGAAAGAACACATTAATCAGCAAGTTGTGCTTCCTAGTACCAGTGTCTCCTCTGGAGAAGGGGTGATACAGATCCTGTGCATACATTGCTCACGTGTATGTATTCTCAAAGCTATCTGTCACCCAGGTGCTTGTTTCTAAAGAACATATATAGACCTTACATTAGGTGAACCAGTTCCCTCAGAAACAATACTCACTTCTTTGCCTGTGATGATCATGGTCACACAACCCAGCACAGTCAGTGCAATCATGATGTAGCAAACCTTTATCCTGACAATGTTCCTTGTGGTGTCAAGGACCTCAGACCTGTGGAGGACAGAGCAGGGTTTCCATTCTGCAGCAGCATGTGTGAAATGGGATCATGGGGAGATGGGTAATGAATGCTCAAGTCTTACAGCAACTTCCTGTCAATGTACAATGGGGTTCAGCCTTCTCTTTTTGCAGCGGGTTAGAGGAGGACTGAAAAAAATAGCCTGTGGGGAAAGTATTTAGATGGGGTATTGCTACTCCCAAAAGTAATAACAGGATTAAAAAATCTTGCTCTCCTGTATTCTTTTATTGCATGTGAGTGAATGCCTGTAAAATGACAGAGACAGGAAATTCTTTCCATTGTAATAATGAAGAGCCAACCCTTGGGTGCTGCAGGGCAGGCCATGGGGTGCTGGGCAGCACTAGGAGACACTGGGGCTGTGCCACCAGGGCCAGGCAATGCCACCCTCAGAGAATTAAAAGCTCACCACAGCACAGCCTCTGCCAGGCAGTCGGCACCAGCCCCATCAACCTGGTAAGCTTAGAACTGGGGCCATTATCAATTTATACCTTAAATCTTTTAACTGAATGTCATCTTCTCTATTCCAAATAAGGGATTCTTCCAACACTAACTTATCATATAGAAATTTAACCAATCTTGTATGATTATCCAACCACAATTTACAGTATCCAATTAAACCAAATAATTTTCTCACATCAGTTTTTGTTTTGGGCGGAAGCAGACCCAATATTCCTTTCACTCGATCCTCACTCAGCTTCTTGTATCCATGTCCCAATATATGCCCTAAATACCAGACTTCCTTTTCCACAAATTGCAACTTACTCTTAGATACCTTCAACCCCCTTGCCCCAAGAAAACTTAACAACCCTATGGTAACCTTTCTAACATCCTCCTCTTCCTGCCCAGATGCTAATAAATCATCAACATATTGCAGGATTTGAGTGCCCGGCAGAGAGACTAATTGTGTTAGTAGGCCTTCTAGTGCCTGCCTGAACAGGTGTGAAGACTCAGTGAACTCCTTTGGTAAACAGGTCCACCAGAGATGTTGTTTTCTGCCAGTCTCCACATCCTCCCATTCAAATGAGAACTAATCTTAGTCTTTGTCATGGGGTGACTGTGTTACCGTGCCTGTTATCCCAATTGTGTATTAGCCTTGTTTTGTCTGACAGCCGCGCCTCCCACCCCCCGCCCATCGTCTGGGCTCCTGGGGCGGATGGCTCTCTCTCGGCTTTCACTTTTGGCTCGGCTAGTAGTTAGTTTGCTTGCTTGGCTTAGCTTGCGGCTGCGTGCTTTTTTTGTTTTTGTGCTGTTTTCTTTCTTTTCCTTCTCTTTCCTTCTTCCCCTTCTCTGAAGACATCGGACCGGCTCTGGACGGAACCTGGGAACCAGGGAACTCCGGAGTCTGTGACAGAAGCTCACCACCCTCCCCTGCACAGAGGCTGGGATCACCCTCTCTCTCTCCCTTGGCTTGGTGATCTGGGGTTGTTTTCCTGTGTTGGGGGGTGTTCTTTTATTTATTTACTAATAAATAGGTTTTTTCCACTTTTCCTCCGAGGAAATTCTTCCCGAACCCGGGGGTGGGGGAGGGAGGAGTTGTGGGGGTTTGTTTTTAAGGGGCTCCTTCCAGAGATTTATCCCTAATTAGTCCTAAACCAGGACAGTCTTCTTCGGCAAGTGGGCATGCCCAGAAGGCATCCTTCGAATCAGTTACACTGAACCAAACATGATCAGATGGTACTTTGCCTAAAAGAGTATAAGGATTCGCGACTATGGGATACTTAGATACTGTTCTGTCTCGGTTTGAAGGACAGGTGTCTACTAAGGAAGGCAGGAGCCTCCCTTGGAATGGAGAATGTAACCCCCTTCCCTCCGAATTATTATAATTTTGAAATTGAGGGGCTTTCAGGCAAAGATATGAGGAATAGGAATAACAGGTCTTTACTAATATATATGTATGTATAACAAGGCAAAACAAAAACAACAACTAAGGCAGTAACAACCAACAGAAAAACCAGAATCCAGGGACAGCCTCCTGGGCTGTCAGGCACTTTCCCCTTTGGTGCAGTGCCGGTCACCGCCGGCAGGGGCGCTCCGGAGCGAGCTCGGGGAGCACATGGATGGCGGACAGTGCCGAGCCGGGAAGGGATGGAAGAAAAGCTCCACCAGCCCCCTGGGCAGCCGGTCCTGGTGCTTCAGCAGGATCCCCCGGGAGCAGCAGGCTGGAACAGCAAGGACTAACACAAAAATCCCGGGTGGTAGGCGAGAGGCACAGAGTTCCAAAACTGCAGCGGGAAACTCCGGGACCTCTCGGCAGGCAAGGGGCGTGGTGCTTGCAGCACTATTGTGCAGCAAAGCCCCAAAAACAGCACCAAAGGGACAGCGGAGGCAGGGCAGGGGAGAAGGAAAAAGCAGCAGAAAACAGGATCCTGCAGTGACAATGAGCTCTCCCCACAGTGACTGCAGCCTCCGTTCTCTCCAAAGGCTGGGAGAGCAAAGAGACCTAGGCACCGCACCCAACTCTCTTTTCCAGTTCTAAATCTCGCAGCATCTCCGCCCCCCACCTGAGAAAAACCCAAGACAAAGGGGACAGCTGGGCCCCTCACCTGTGGCCAAGTCTTTTTGTTTCTCTTAAGCACCAAGCAATCATGCCTTAGTATGGGGAAAAATTCTTTGAGAGGAAAAGGAAAGAACACACAGAAAAACACCCTAAAACCCCAACATGTTCTTTTATTGACCTCTCTCAAATCCTGTACCAGACAGTAGGTACCATCTGGTTTCCTGACTGCCATTATGGAAGTGTTGTGTGGCGACATGCAAGGTTCAAGTATCCCTTCTGCTAGGAGTTCTCTTGTTTTTGCCAGCCCTTTTCAGCCTTCCGTCGAAATGGGGTACTGCCTCACTCTTACAGGTTTTTCTTCCTGCTAGATCTCCACCTTAATCAGAGGAATGTCCAATAATGCTCTCTTTCCTTCACCAGCCCACACATTTCCATTTTTTTAACTTTCATCTTCCACTCTAAGTGTCATCACTCTCACCACCATTCTCCCTTCATGTGGAATTACTCCCACACCCATTCGAACCTGAAAGTCTCTACCTAGTAAATTACAATCCAACACTGGCATATAGAGGATGCTTCCTCTTGCTTCTCTAGAATTTCCTTTTATCAACACATCTTCTATCACAGATACTCCAAACAATTCTCCTTTTGCACCTTTTACCTCACATACTCTTTCACTCTTCTCACATCCTTTTGGCATTTTACACATATACGTTCTGTCTGCACCTGTATCCAATAAGAATTCAAAACTTTCACTCTGGGGACCCAGCTCTAAATTTATCAAGGGCTCCTGTTGGGCTTTATATGGATCCCCAAGATGGTATAGGAGCTCCTGACACCTCTATTCATCACTTTTTCCCTTTTGAGTTTCTTCATTCACCTTCTCATCTCTTTGCCACTCTCGACACTCATATTTATAATGACCCTTGCATCCACAGGAATAACACCTTCCAGCTGATCCACTCTGCCAAGACTACCTTTCCTGAATTTGTTCTTGCTCTCTGGGCTCCCCCTCAATACCAGTTCTGCTTTCCCTTGCCATTGCCACCATTACTTTTGCCTTTGCTTTTATCCTATCATCCTCACATAGATAGATCTTTTGAGCTTTGCATAGTAGCTCATCCAGTCCCTTTTTTTGCCAATCATCCATCCTTTTTAATTTCCTTCAAATATCAGGCCAGGCTTTAGTCACAAACTGAACTTTCAAAATTATTTGTCCCTCAGGAGTTTCAGAATCTGCTTTGGAATATAACTGAATATTCTTCCTTAATCTAGCCAGCCACACTGCCATGGTTTCATTCATTTCCTGCTGACTATCAAAGGCCCATTTGGCATTACTCCCCCTTGGTACTGATTTTTATTCCTTTTATGATGAGAGCTCCATAATCTCTCATGTTCCGTCTCCCTGCCTCATCATTAGGATTCCAGTCCAGGGCTGTTATTGGCATTTTATGTTTACCAGGTAGTCCCATTCTGTTTTCCCGTTCCCAGACCTTAATACCTGCGGTCTGGATCATTTGATATTCCTTGGGAGAGAACACAATGGCCATTATCAAATTCAGCTCTTCCCAAGTATACACACTAGGACCAAGAAACTGATTAAATTGATTGGCTATTCCTACCGGATCTTCAAGCAGGCTACAAATCTCTTTCTTAAATGCCCTTACTTCAGAGGCAGTAAGAGGTGAGTTAACAAACCCAATTTCCCCAACTATTCCTCCCATGGGGACTTCCCTCAAGGGAAACTGTTTACTATTTCTTGCCCTCCATCACTACTTTCTTTTCTTTTAGCTCTTCCCTGAGTATTACAAAAGGGGCCCTCGTCCATCAGCATCCTCTCAGCAGATCTCTTCCTTTGACAATCACATTTAATCAAATCCTGAGTTCCCTCCTGACTGGTACCTAAAAGTCCTATCTTCACCAGGCCCACCGTTATCAATGGGATCTACCAAGCTCTGAGGCAAGGGCTGGAGCAGAATCTCCTGAGCTGAGGGCGAACTATCTAAGGGAGGAGGCAGGTACTCTAAAGGATCCCACCTCTTTCTTGACTGTTCTTCACCTACATTCTTCTTCTCCTCTCCCTTCTTTATCCTTAGTACTCTTAATCCCCCTTCCTCACATTCATCCTTTAACCAACAGGTCGCATATTTAACCTCTTCTCTATCAAACTTCTTCCTTGCTCTCACATGCCAATTCAATGCCATGCACAGCCAATCCTCATCTGACCCATACCATGGCCAGTATATAGGGCCCTCCTGTATCACTTCCTGTGACCATACATTCATACTATAATTAATCATTTCCAACTTTTCTAGTTCTTTGATATCAGCCCTGCTTTCCCAATTTTCCAGCATCTTCCCTAAGGGACTATTGAGAGAGATATCCTGATCTTTTACCTTCCTTTTAGAGGGTCTAGATCCAACCCCACACACTTGGCCCATCTCTCCCTAAACCACTAACAGCCAACAGCCGTGCTCCAACTTAGCACAACCACTCTCAACAACCACCAAGTATGTAGTACCCTTTAACTAAAACTTATATTACCATATAGTCATGTCATAACAAGCGTGGGAAAAATTAACAGACAGTGGGAAAACAAAAAATCATGGGAAAGTAAAAAAAATATATATATAATAAAATGTGTGTAATAAAAATTAAAAATGGTGGCCTGGGATTTCCAGCAGGAACAATGATGTAACTTCCCACTTATTACTACACCCTAAATGACGTTATTCGTGGTTATGTCAACTTCCTCAGATTACCTATTCAGGTCACTCCCACCTAGTGACCCTGCCCAGGAATTAGTAGGTTGTAAATCTCCACCTTCCCTGCTAACACAAAATGGCGGTTGGCACTTAACAAAATGGCATCAACCCTTAACCAGTAAGTCTCAACTTAAACAGACACTAAAGCTTAGAAAATAAAGTAAAGTTTATGACTCAAACTAATGTCCTCTTAAATAATAGACAACCTAGGATACTGACTAACAAAACTCGGTAAGGTACTCAAATTAAAGGATCTTTCCACCTCTCTTTCTGACTGGTGGTCCAGGGACTTTTGGGGAATTTCACCCTCACCCTGTCACCTCACCAAACCGGTCACTGAGCAAACCCAAACTACATGCCTTCTCCGGGGTTCTTAAAATTCAAACACCGCATCCAGAGCATCTGAACCTACCCCAACCAACTCCTTCACGCAGTCCTAATCCAATCTAGATGGCAGGTTGGAAACTTCCCCCACTCCAACACCTCATCAGAGCCAGATTCACCTTCACCTCCCCTCTCAACCAAATCCCTAACTCTGTCCCTAACCTATGTCAACTTTTCCCTAACAATCCAACAGAAGGAACTTTCCCTAGCTAGCCTGTACAGACAAGGTTCTAACCCTCCCTCTTCCCCTAATGAGAAGAAGGAGACCCTGTCCAATAATGAGACGGACCTTTCCCTGGATGCCCCAGCTACAGGTACATCATCCCCAGGTCCTACCCACTCCCCTCAGTTGGACTTCTCCCCACCCTTTGTCTAATGGGAGGCAATCCCCCAACCGGCAACCTTCCACCCCACTGGAGTCACCTGACTGAGAGTTCCCTTCTCCACCCTGAGAGTCCTAACCTTTGGCCGGTCACCTGCCTATCCGGAGCCACCACCTCTCCAGATCGTCACCATCCACTCTAATCCAGCATCCGGGGTCAAGGTATCTTCTCACTCACTGCTCTGCTCTCCTAACACACACTGCTCTGGACTCCTAACAAGTGCACGGCCTTTCCCCAACCGGCGACCTTCCCCCCTAGATGTCACCTGATTAGGAAGTTAAACTCCAGACCGCCTCCCCTTGCAGGTACTTACAACCTTTTCCCTGCGGGTTTCAGACCCCTTGCTTCCCTCTTGGAGCGTCTCAGGAGGGGCTCCTTGTTGTGGTAACGAGTGACGCAGAGTCCCCAGGCAGGTGTGAAGGAGAGCCCCTTATTGCAACAACCCAGCCTTTTTAAGCAGTTAGCCGATTATTTGTTTACATAGTTTTAAGGCACAACAAACATAATTCAACCAACCACCATACACTACGATGTGAGCACATGATGGTCACGCAACATGTTTTTCTACTCTTAATTCAGCTGTGTCTCTTTCCCAAAGTCCTTTTCTACTTAGCTGAAGTAACAGGCCTGAACCATGATTTTACAAAGGCAACAAGGCCTTCATGCAACATCTCCCCCTTTCTTTGTTTTTTGTGACAAGGGTTCGTGTACTCTAATGCCAAAACAGTCTGCACCTGTAAAGCCGTTATCTTCTTAAGACCATTACTGGTCATCTGCTGGATACAGGATAAGATACATGGAATATAGATCACATTTAATAAAAACCCATCAAGAACAACCATGCTACTGACAAAGAGACCCGCAGCATAGGAAAACAAAAAGATAGTGTCCAATGTCCCTAGAGAGAGCGAGCTTCTTCTGCACTTGGAAATAGCTGCTGTTCCAAAGCTCTTATGGCTCAGGGGCCATGCTGTTTAGGCAGGAGGGAGTCCATTAGCTGGAAATGCTGACTTTAACATTACCAAATGTCTTTCTGGAAGCATGGAACGGGGAATAGCTGAAGGTCAGAAGGAACACAACAACATGATGGTGGGTGCAAGTGGGACATAAGGCCTCTGTTGGCAGGCTCCCTCGGTAGGCCTCCAGGCACAGCCATCTTCCTGGCAGTCCTACCCCTGCTCCCGCCTTAGCTACAAGGGCTAGATGGTGATAAGGTCATTTTTGCTCTCACTGGGCCTCGTCTCCTCGGAGGCGATCGATGTTTGTGCAGTCGAGCAGGTATCCACTTTAGACCTGTTGACAATAAAACCCATGTGTACCTTCTCCCCTAGGTTAGTAACTCAGTTAGGCCTTGCCATTGCACACTCAATTGTAGATCCTCATATAAAACCTTTCAGAAATTGGTCCCACAAACACAAATCTTCAGATTGATAGCCTTCTGCTGGGGATCAAAATTGATGATCTGCCTGCAAAAACTTCAGTGTAAGTACTGCATTTCCTAAATGTTCCTCAGGAGCCATATTCCCACTTCTTTGTTTTTCTGATAACATGCGTGGCTCTGACTATGAGCATGAAGGCAACAGAAAAGCACGACAATGTATGTAATAAAACAATGAACTCACACTGAGCAGAAATAAGCAAGGTAATACATGGTGCATGACAAAGAGTGTTGTATTGCATGAGGTATTGCTAGTTTGTTTACATTATGAGTTTACACTGGGTGGAACTTAATATTGCACTACTGCATGGCATAGCCTGCCTTCCTATCACTGTATGGTGGTGGTCTATTCCTGTTATCCCTGCCCCTACCCTTCCATGTCACCTGGATCCCATTGGTTGTAACCCCTTCCCCACCTCTTCTCCCCGGGGGTTTCAAAAGGAGGACCACGAGGCTGGGGATCCCTCTTTCCCCTCTTTCCCTTCTGGATCTAATTAAAGCCACGTACCCCAGGGACGCGGTCCCAGGGCGGAAGAGCGCCTTTTTGTCTTTTGCCTTTGTTCTTGTCACTTGCTTCCCTGATCCGGGGTTCTCGAGCTAGCCAGGAAGGACCCCAGGTCAGGATTAGTGACAAAAGGGATAGCGATTTAGAAGAATACACCCTCAATTGCCTAACTACTGTACCATCACCCAGAGTCTGCAGTAGCTGGTGAGCCGTTTCACAATGAGGACCTGGAGAAACCTTCCCGGACAAGGCTTCCAAGTTTACCTCGAAAGTGGGTCCAGCTTTTATAAGCCCAAATTGGCAAGTCAAAGTGACTTGACCACATTTTTAGTGCAGAAACACCTGGGGCTGTAGGCGTATTTCCTGACCAGATAGGGCCAGGGCTTGGCCAGAGCCATGGCCTTAACTGGAAAGGTGTCCCTAACATGTCCTAAAAACAAGCCTTTATTAATAGCAGTTGGGAAAGCTTCTGAAAATGATACATGTCTTGAAGATAGCTACACAACAGTATGTAAATGTTTGTAAAGCACCTGGCTTTGTCATTTATCCTTAGCTAAGTAGTCAATGGTACCATGAACAAACCACAAACAACCAAAGAAATACATGTATGTAAAATCAAACAATATCCTATGGACAATGCTCTTTATAAATACTAAATTTACGGTATGTCATTAAGAGCATATTTAGAACCGTTAATACAGCAACAGTAACTGATCTAAGAAATCGAGATTATGTTTCTGCACATATGTATGTATATATGACAATAAAGCAAAATAAAAACAAGAAAGAAAGCACTAAACAGCTTACAATCAATAATATCCATAATTTGGAATTGTTACTCATCCTCCTCTTCTACCTATGAAAGATAAAACAGCAAAGATTGTTATGAATAATTATCTCAATTGACCAATGTAGAACATTTATACCCATAGAATTTTCAGTGAATTTAAGGATCTAACAAACTGTACCTTCACATATTTTTATAACACACTATCTTATATTCTTAACAGTTGCTTACCAATTCTTCATCATAATTGTTTCAATCGGTTGAATCTCACTTCTATAAAAAAAGAACTGTATCTTCCAATTTAAATGTGCATATTTCAGCAGAACTTAAGCTTAACAGAATTCAAAATAACAGAACTTAAACTGAACACACTTAAACTTGACTTTGCTTGAACTTAACAACACTTAAACTTGAGAGAACTTAGCCTTAACATCACTTGACTTTAACAAAACGCAAGTCAGAGTGGAGAGTGTTCCTTTAAAAGTTTCAGATACAACAGATTTAACTCATCTTGACTCCATTGTTACAAGAAAGTCACTGAAAATTAACTGTCATACAACAGTTAAACATCAGTGAGCAATAAGCACAATTTTGCCAGGGTTATTTAAGGTGCAGCTTTACTCAGAACTGCACTTAAAACCTGCTCAGTTCACAGATGGTAAGACAGCCTCCCGTGATTGTCAGTACAATAGATTTTACCTTGGACTATCAAAGGTAATGAGATATGAATATGTAAGGATGAAACATTAAGTGCTTAGTTATAAAATACTGCCCTGAGTTTTGCACATATAACTTTGTTAGGTCAGTGGATGATGTCTTGGAGTGACTTTATGATGTTGTATCCCACATCACCGCTCTATGACCAGAGATGATTCTTGAGTTTTTCTGTGCCTTTAAACCAAGTGAGCTACTCAGAAACAGTTCAAGGACAGAGATAAGTTGTTGCTGTTTTCTGCTAAACCAGCACAGATATATAAGACCAATACGTATATATAAACAGCTACAAAGCCATGGTTTCAGATGATTCTAAAGGAGTGTGCTACTGTTTACTCCACTATTTTCCTTTCCCCATAAAAATAGAGAATATTAGAAACTCAGCCACTGAGCAGATAACACCTATTCAGAGAGCAAGTCTGTTTTGTAAGATGATGTCGCTCTCTGAGGAGGTGCCCGCCCCCCACTTCCCCTGGGGGGAGGGGGATCTGGGGGGGATGCATGGCGGGACACGGGGTTTCTTGGATCCCTGCTCTCTGGTCACATGTTCTTGGGTTCTGTTCGCTATTGGCTCTTTTGTGTCCCCGGCCTGGGAAATCGTGGGGTTTTTCCCAGGGGAACTCACTCTGGTGCAGGCTCCCAGTGGAGAGGCTGAAAGGAATAAAATCTATGACCATCCATGAGATATCGTGTCCCTGATTCGTCCGCGGGCCCTGGCTGTCTTCAGAAAGTTGCAGGAAACCTGACTGCAACAAATGGTGCCGTGACTCGGATAACATAACAAATTTCTCTGGAGACAGCAACCCTGAAATAACCAAGATTCTAAAGATCTCAAAAATTCGTGAGTAAAAACTCTCTAGATCTCTCTCCTCTCGTCTTTGTTTTGCTGTTCCCTCTCAGACGATGGAGGACGTGGAAGAGTGGTTAGGGTGGAAAGGGACATGGCTAACTAAGCCACAAAGAGAAGTCTTTTGTGATACTGAAGATATCCCTCTACTGCAATACATGGGTTCTAACTTCATGCAAATCCAAGAGAAGCTGAAACACTTCCTGGACTGGCTGTATAAAAACTTTTTCTATGTTTCTCGGGACTTAATTCTCATGAACAGCTTTTGGGAAGAAGTGTGGTCTGAATTGATGTCTCAGTCAAAACATATGCCAATGGAAGAATATTTGTGTGAATATTACATGATTACTGGGGCTATTAAATCACATCGGCTGCTTCCCCTCGTAACTTACTGCTACTCCTGCCCCCTTTCCCTGTCCAAGAACAATGGTGACCTTATGACCAAGACCACGCAGAAGGCCAAGCCCTTGCCCGTGCCGGCGGAAGTGCCTGCAGTGCCCAGCCCCCAGGAGAACCCACACACAGCCACGGGCTCCGTCCCTGTTTCAGGGTCCCCTGCTGTGCGGCCGTGAACGGTGGACCAACACCGCCGGCATGGCAGAGGCCCTGGGTCATGTACAGCAGAAGGACAACCCATGCGGACAGCCAGGAATGGACCGTAGCTCGGGGCTGCCACTGCCAAAGCCCCAGAGCCCCTGAACAGGTGGCTTGGAGTGAGAAATGGCAGTTACCATGACAACAAAAGTAGTGCCTGCTGCTGCCAGCCGCGGCCGCAGGTGGACCACTCCCATGAGCTGTGTGGAAGTGGCGGGGCGGAGTTGCGCCAGACCCAGACAGGCGCTGAGCCAGAGCCGCACATGGGGACTGGTGCAGCGGCGCCTGCGCGACAGAGCAGCCCAGGCAGCCCTGCACGGGCAGCAGCAGCAGAGCGGGGGTCCGGCCAGGACGTCGGAGGTGGTGAGGCAGTGGCTAGCTGGGGCCAGCACCGACAACATGAATGCGGAAGAGGAAAATCTCTTGCAACAAAGCAGGACAGCCAAAAACCAACTCCTGTGATGACAAAAAGGCTAAGTCACACGTCTTTGAGTGCCTGACACCAACCCCCACAGTTTCCATATTTCTATCATAGGCCCAATATAAACCCTTTCCTAGGTTTGCCTCAATTCTATTACCCCCAGTTAATCCCTAGTCCATTTTTCCCCCCTTGGTTTCCCCATGCACTTCCCTTTGCCCATAATCCCCCTCCGATGACTGTGGGAGGATAAAAAGGTGAGAGGGAAAGAAATAATCATCTTTGCTTGAAGCATCAACAGATACAAACGGAAAAAACACTCTCCTGCCAGCTCTGGGATGCTCCGGAAATGCTCTGTTTGGACTTTTTGGAACTCAGAGGGTTGCTTGTGTTCCTTGAAATAGTTTTGTCATTGTTTTAATTAAAACAAAAGGGTGAGGGGAAGAAGTACCCCGCCCCCCACTTCCCCTGGGGGGAGGGGGATCTGGGGGGGACACATGGTGGGACACGGGGTTTCTTGGATCCCTGCTCTCTGGTCACATGTTCTTGGGTTCTGTTCGCTATTGGCTCTTTTGTGTCCCCGGCCTGGGAAATCGTGGGGTTTTTCCCAGGGGAACTCACTCTGGTGCAGGCTCCCAGCAGGGAGGCTGGAAGGAATGAAATCTATGACCATCCATGAGATATCATGTCCCTGATTCGTCCGCGGGCCCTGGCTGACTTCAGAAAGTTGCAGGAAACCTGACTGCAACAGCTCTCAATCACTTTTTTGGTCCATCACTGTAGTTAAACTGTTTTGAAAACAAGTCCAACTTCAATTCATAAGTGGCAAGGAAAAATAACTACATGTGAACCACTAAACAGCTGTAGCTATTTAAAATGCTGTCACATTTGCTCATGGCGAAATATTCACAGTAAATTTACCTTATAAAAAGTGTGGGGTAAAAAGGCAAGTGAACAGGCAAAGCTAGACAATTCTGCCTGCCTTGACAGTGGGGAATCTTGAGGCAATTATATTTATAACTCGAATAGCTTCTGCAGATAACATTGATGGAGGAGTGAGGAAAGGAAAGCTACCATGGGCCCCACCCAGCTAATTGCTCCCAGCAACTTTTGTAAATCATTCAATGTTTTGACATCAGCATTTAGAATTCATTTTTGTTTCCAAGGAGGTATCTACCGAATTTTCTAAGAGGCCACATAATGGTAAGTGATGCTGTGAGGGTACCAGGATAGCAAATATTTTTCCATGTATATAAGTTTCTAATTTTTGTGGTAACAGCTAACATCATTATAACTGACCAAAAAATCCATATTAGTTCAGTCCAATCAGACTTTCAGATCAAAATTTTTGAAAAGGCAGTGTACATCTTATAAGACAAGTTGTACCAATCATGCAGTATATCAGCATTTCTGTAGAAGAATTTGGACCTGGCTTAGCAGCCCCAAAGCAAGGAATTACATCATGGTACTTGCAGGCAAAAGCACACTACATTTACACGGATAACCTAGAATCTCTACAATAAAAAATCCTGTCAGAATCGACAGCTTACTGAAAATACAAAGTTACTTTTAACAAAAGCCAAAAATGTTCTCATGATGTAGTAAAACGTACTTTTTAACATGAGTAATTTGCATTCTTAAAGACACTGACTGAGTTTAGAAAAAAATAAGTGTTTCCCAGTAGCTCAAAATGAGATAGAAGTTTTCCTAACTATGAAGCGGAATGTAAACATAAAGACTTTTCATAGGTTTCTTTATCTCTTCACTTCCAAGTAGCTCTTGGCGAGGGGGGCTGTATAGCCTGCAGAGTCTGGGGAGCCCAGAAGGGTAGGGGGCCTGTCATGGCCGAAGTGCCTATCGGGGCTGGTGTCAGAGCGGGAAGCCGGCGTTGGAGGGGCAGCGGGCAAAGCGGGCAGCGGAGAAGCTGCTCGCAGGGCAGGCACCTTGCAAAGCAGCTGCTGCGAGGGGGGCAGCCTGCATCGGGGGGAGCATCCTGCTCCGGGGGGAGCCGTCCTGCTCCCAGAGGGGAGCGCTGTGCAAAGAGGCCACTCCAGGGGGGACATCAGTAGTGCCCGAGGGGGAACGTTCTGCTCTGGGGGGGACCGCTGTGATGCCTTCTCCCAG
>VYXC01001269.1:0-129798 GCA_013397175.1 Platysteira castanea
GGCCCAGCGACGTGAGGGGCCGGGCTGGGCCGTGGGGCGGCCCCAGGGGAGCGGGGCCTCCTCCGAGATAACGGAGCAGCTGGGGAAGTGCTGTGGAGAAACTTAAATGAAATTAAAGGCGGGTGGGCCGAATCCCTGAGACACCGGGCTTGGGCGCGGGTGCTGCTTTTGGCCCCATCTCGCTCTCGCCTCTCGGAGAGAACAGGAAAACATGAAGGGCTTCCTCTCCAGCTGTGTCTTGTACTGCTGGGAAGCTGCATCAGCTTGGAAAAACGTGTCACACAGGCAGTGTGGGAGCTCGCTGAGTGAACGAAGAGCAGCAGCTGTGACTCCAGTATTGCACCCTGCACTTTAGAAATTGGAGAATGTTTAAAGAGTAATAATCTCTGTTCTTGGGATCCATGTCACTGGTAGGCATTTTGTGTGACAAACCTGAGCAGTTCACTGTGGGTCTGGAGGATGAAACAATCCTCTGATTCTTTATGCAGCTGGCAGCTCCAGCAATGGTAATGAATGCTAATTACTGCTGGTTTAAGTTATGCTCACAACATAACTTGATGATGCTCAGCTAGAAAACATCTTTACCAGCAGAGAAGTGAGAGAAGAATTATCCTCTGCTTTGCCCACAAAGAGGCTTATTTATTTTCACCATGTTTTTAGAACTGGGGAGCCAGCAGGAGTTAATTTTGTGCATGGTTTTAGACCAGTGAGCTCTGAGCCTGGCTTGGAAGCCTCTTCAGGGAGTTGTTTCAGCTGCTGAGGGTTGAAGAGAGATTGGAAGGGACAACTTTGCACCACGCTGTCATTTACTAAGTCCTAAAAAATGTAAGCACATTTATCCTGAAGCCCTTTTATGGAGTCAGTTTCAGATCATCTGTAAGTGCTCAGATTCTTCTCAGTGGAGATAGTTATGAGGATAACTCAGCCAGCTTCAGATGTGGCTACTCCAAGGGAGAAGGTATTGGTAGCATTTTTTAAGGGCCCTTTGCAAGCTGTGTGAATTTTAGGTGTTGTTGGGAGGGACCCAAGCAGGAGCAGAGATCTACAGTGGAGGAGAAACAATGAAATGGGATGGGTAAGGTCGTGCCAAGTACTCACTCCAGCTGCCCTGAAGAACAAGGAGAGGTGCTGGGGAGCTGCTGTGAGCTTACTCACTGCTCATCTGCTACCCATTCTGTGGTGTAACTGCAGAAATAACAGCAAAGGGTAACATAAGAAACAGAGCACACATTTCTCCTCATGAGAGCACGAGCATGACCCACGTTTCAGCCACGTAGAAAAGCTGCAAATGGGGATTTGTTCCCAATTTCAGTTCTGTTTGCTGTTTCTCCAAATGGGCTGGTCAAGATGCCCAAAAACAGCTGCAAAGATGAGGTGCAGGAGGAGTAAAACCAGCGTGGGGCTTCTCATTCTTTCACTTTCCCAACCTTTTGGGTGGCGTTTGCTGTGCAGATGGTGGCGATTCCAGGAGGGGTGTTCACCATGGGCACCCACGAGCCTGAAATCCCACAGGATGGAGAGGGGCCTGCCCGGAGAGTCCGCGTTGACAGCTTCTACATGGACCAGCACGAGGTCAGCAACGAGGAGTTCGAGAGATTTGTGAATGCCACTGGGCACGTCACTGAGGTGAGGCACCAGGGCACCCAGGCTCCTGTCATCATCCTGAGGGAATCCCCGCTGAAAACCAAGGTTTTTCTTTTTGAAGGACGTCACAAAACTTGTTTGGGATTGGCGTACTCCAGAATTTCTGATGGAGGTGGTGGAGAGAAGGAACTGTCTGGCCTTGCTGTCCTGGGCTGGAAGGGCAGTCATGTCTGTCCTGCAGCCTGGGTGATNGTGTCCTGGGCTGAAAGGGCAGCCAGGTGTTTGTCACCTTGTTTAATAACTGACACCTGAACTCACATCTGTCCTGCAGCCTGGGTGATGCCAGCAGCTCTCTGCAGGGTTTTTTGGGGTGGTTTGCTTGGGTTTTTTTTGACATTTGAGTCCTAAAGCTCTTCGTACCAGTACAACCAGGTTAGATTTTCCTTGTTTTAGAGAAATTTGGAGAAGGGATTTAACAAACTGAGGTGGCCAAGGACTCTGCAGGCTGGCTCAGCTCAGCTCCTTGCTGCAGTTGCTGCTGAGCAGAGCCCTGTGCCTGAGGAGGAGACAATAGCAGCTGCAGTGGTAATTGTGTGCATGTAACTGGGAACAATGGACTAAGAATATGTTCAGGTTCTTCCCAGAAAGGAGCCACCTGTGCCTGAAGCTCAGATCCCTCCTGACAGTTGACTGTTCCTACGCAACTTTGACAAAACCCTGACAGCCCTTTTAGGCAAGTGAAAGCCTTGGTAATGAGCAGGTCTCAAAGGAGGCACTTTGCTGAATTCCCTCGATGAACTGGCTCTCATTTGGAAGGCAGGATCCTCTGCTTGGATGAAGAGCTTCTTTTGTCTCCTATTTCTGTTTCTTAGCTCGATAATTACGAAAAAAAGGCTGTTTAACTATTTTGAGTGGGAACAGGGCTTGCTTGTTGCAAACAGCTGCTGGGATGAGCACGCGTGTGGTGGGGTTTAAATGTGGAATCACAGAATATCCTCAGCTGGAAGGGACCCTCAAGGGTCATCAGTCCAGCCCCTGGCCCTGCACAGACACCCTGACAATCCCACCCTGCAGGACAATCCCACTGTCCTCTGGCAGGTAGAACTGCATCACCTGGGGTCTGTGTCAGACTTCATGGCTCAGCTGCTGTAGTTGAGTGCTCCTCTTACACCTCCTCCATTTTTTTTCCTCTTGGTATAATGCACTGCTTTGATTGAAACTATTTGTATTTTTTATTCTTTTGGATTTATATAATGCTTGATATCATGATTGAGTTACTTTTAACTCTTCATTGTCATAGCTGCATTTTAAAACATGGTACTGGTGATGATGGAGCAGTAAGTGACAAGGCTTAAGTCTTTTATTGTGATTCCCAAAGGAAAAATAAGAGGAATGAAATGTGCCCTTCCATGTTAGATTAATGACTGTAGCATCTGAAAGCAGTTGGGACAGTCAGAACTGCATTTGTAATTAATAAAAGTAAAAACGTGTGCAGAAGCTCAGTGAGTTGCCATCTACCCAGTGGCTGCTGAGCAAAAACAACATCCAGAGAAAAAATCCTTTCTTTTCTGCTCCAAAACAGCTTCCTTGGATGAGAACTCAAATTCACTATTAGAATTTGTGTGGTCAAAGGCCAGACTTGATGGTCTTGGAGGTCTTTTCTTACCCTAATAATTCTCTGAATTTCCTTATCCTTCATAAAACAAAGCTGTAAATGTTGAGTGTGGTTTTAAGAGTAACATTCTCAAATGGTTGAATCCTTTGTTCTTTCCACAGGCAGAGAAGTTTGGCGACTCCTTTGTGTTTGAGGGGATGCTGAGTGAAGCAGTGAAGGCTGACATCCACCAAGCAGTGAGTACCACAGCAGGGGGAAACTCCCTGAGCAGTCCCTGGGCTGGGTTGGCAATTACAGCAGGGATAACTGAACTCTGTGATGTCCCCAAAGGCTGGTGCAAAAACAGGGGTTTATGGAGTGGTGTTTGGCCTGGAATCATGGACTGAAGTGGGATTTGCAGCCTGTTCTCTGTCCTTGTTCTTTAACAGACCATTAAAAATATCTATTCCTGATTAGCAAAAGTTGTTATCAACCCCTTGTTGTCTTTTTTTTCCCTCCTACCTGAGACATTCAGGCTGAGTCTATAGAATTCCTTATGTTGTGAATGGCTGAAGTTGATGATGTTTCCTCCTTCTCTGTAGAAGATCCTGTGTTCATTTGCTGCTTTTCCAGCTGCCTTCATCCCCTCTGGGCAACACAGTGACCCTGGGAGGGGCAGTGCTGACTATGCTGGAGCTGATCCAGTTTTCCTGTTGAGTGCAAGTGAATATTGGTTTAAAAAGAAAGAAAGTTCCATAGTAAATCTTCCCTGCCCTCCCTTTCTCTTTTTCAGTTGGAAATGTGTTGCTGAGCCTTTCTCAGGCTTCATTTACCTCCTCTTTAACCTTAACAGGTCAGGTCTCCTTTGCAGCTCTTGACAGATAAGCAGATTGTGTCCTGCCATCTGCTGGAGGGGTTGATCTGCTCTGAGCACAGATTTGGGCAAAATGACCTCCTGAGGTCCCCTCCCATCAGAATTATCCTCAGCTCTGATGGGCATGGT
This sequence comes from Platysteira castanea, assembly GCA_013397175.1. Taxonomy (NCBI): domain Eukaryota; kingdom Metazoa; phylum Chordata; class Aves; order Passeriformes; genus Platysteira; species Platysteira castanea. The sequence continues at coordinate 4,182 of VYXC01001269.1, forward strand.
TTGATTTTTGTTTTCAGGGGGCAGCCTGAGAGGTGGGAGGTTTCAGGAAGCCCTGTGTGAGTGTGTGTGCTGTGTGAGGGACTGGCAAAGAACGTGGGATTTGGGTTCCTCCTGCCAGGGAAGGAAGATTACAAGTGCACTTTGTAATCTCTCAATTCAGGACTCACATTTGTGCACTGTGAGAGATAAGGCTAAATTGCAGTTCCCACCGCCAGCATAACTGATGCTAAATCCATCCATGGATTTGTTCTGCCTTAATAAAAATAATAAAAAATACAAATTAAAAAATGAATGGCTTATCCCATCTTCCCAACAGTCCGTATTGCAGAAATTCTTCTTCCTGTGTAGTTCTGTGATGCAGAAATCCCTAAATCAGGGTGTCTGCTTTAAAACAAACAAACAAACAAACCCCAAGCTTGCTGCTGTAAGCTCAGCCCTGGTGATTTTGTAAACACAGAGTGTTGGGAGCCACTTTCCTGAGCCTGTCAGCCAAATTTCCAAGTGTTGGCTGCAGTGCTCCCAGGACAAGTGTTATGCCAGAGGCCTGGAATGCAGCCCAAACTGGTCTTTTTGGCCCCTGCTTGGTGAAGGTTTTCAGAAGCTGTTACAAGTAAACCTGCTGTTAAAAGTCAACTTCTTCAATTGTAACTATCACATGAAAAGCAGAAATAATATATAAATATTGGCGTGTTACTGGCACCAAAAATCCTTCCAACCAAGCAATGGGAGAAAGGATTGTGGTTTTCCTGTGCCTCAGTGGCTCAGGAGTGTTTTGACAAGGATTTTCTCCAGCTGAACACAGGGATGGGAAATGCAAATGTGAATATAGGGGAAAAGCAACAGGAATGTAAATTTAACAAGAAGTATTTCATATGCAGTGAAATAACTGGGGAAAGGTGAAAGTGGAGGTAGAAAACTAAATAATTCACAGCATAAATAATGAGCTGTGTGTGTCTGTTGGGGGTTGTGCTCTGTTTAACCACTTTGCCTTCTCCAGTTTTTAAAGCAGATTTATCAGAGCCTCAAAGCCGTGTCTGAGGGCAGGGCTGGGGCTGGTGGCAGCTGCTGCAGGAGTGACCCAGCTGAGCACGTAGGGTGATTGTTGGAGCTCTGGGTGTGCCTTTCCTGGAGGTGAGGTGGGCTCCCAGATAGCCCCCGACAGGAATGTGGGCTGGCCTAGCCCTCCGGAAGGGAAGCAGTAAAAAGGGGTGGAGCGGCCAGTGATGGAATTGTTGCAGATTTCTGGGAACTCAAGTTTTCGTTTTGGCCTCCACGTTTGCGGTGGTCACGTGGCAGAGAGGGAGGATTTAGTGCTGTGCCAGATGAGGGTGTTACTGATGGAAGTGGGGAGGGCTCCTTCCAATGGAAAAGGATTTTGTAGGGTGAGGGTGGAAGGTCCTTTGAAGCTGAAATGCTTTGTGTGGGCTTAAAAAATTTTGAGAGCTTCACAACTTAAATTCTTCATGTGCGGCCCTGAGAAGAGAATGCTCTGGAGAGACCTTAGAGGTCCTTCCAGTGCCTAAAGGGGCTCTAAAAGAGATGGAGAGGGACTGGGGACAAGGGCCTGGAGGGACAGGACACAGGGAATGGCTCCGCACTGCCAGAGGGCAGGGATGGATGGGGTTTTGGGCAGGAATTGTTCCCTGGGAGGGTGGGCAGGCCCTGGCACAGGGTGCCCAGAGCAGCTGTGGCTGCCCCTGGATCCCTGGCAGTGCCCAAGGCCAGGCTGGATGGGGTTTGGAGCAGCCTGGGACAGTGGGAGGTGTCCCTGCCATGGCAGGGGTGGCACTGGGTGAGCTTTGAGGTCCCTTCCAGCCTGAACCATTCTGTAATTCCATTTTGTTCTGAGGGGATTTGAGAGCTCTTGCCAACAGCTGCAGGAGTTTTCCTTGCTGTCCAGGGACCATGGCAAAGGGAAGCAGGATGGCACAACAGGAGTGCAGCCTCAGTCTTTGCTCACTGGAGGGTAGTGGGGACGTTGTTATTCTTGGCTTGTGGAAGGCAGAAAATTTAATTTTTGCTTCAAGGCCAGATAAATTCTGCACTGAAGAGCCTGAGAGCATACAAATGTGTGTGCTGCCTTTGTCTGTGAGGGTATGGAATTTTGGGTCTGGAATGCAATGGAATGGGTTCACTGGCAGCTCAAGCAAACACTAAGTGCTGGCCAATCCAGAACTGTGGGATGCTTCTTTCACCCCTGCTTGTATGGAAGTCTCTGCAGGGACCTGGAGCTGTACAATTTGCCTGTTTCATAATAACCCCAAACTGGAGCATTCTGCATTTCAGCTGAACATCTGCAGCTGCTGCTGAGAGGAGCCCGGGTTGCAGGTGGGCCAGCAGTGCCCGTGTGGGCAGGGTGAGCTATTCCTCCCAGCCCCCAGTGCTGCAGCTCCTCCCTGCAAGGAGCTGGGAAGATGGAGCTGTGGAACTGTTCCTCTGTGGGTTTTTGTGCTCTACTCCCACTGCTGGGATAAAGAAGGATGTGCGGGAATTCTCCCTGGGAATTGCCAGTAATACCAGCCCGTGTTTGTCAGAGCAAGCTGCAGTGGTAAAGCAGGGCACGGTTTGTGCCTCAGGCTGGGGATAAGTCCGTGCACACCTCCTTTCCTTACAGCTCACGTGCACTTGGCTACTGGAAAAAATGTCCAGTTTGAGTGCAGGTTTAGATGTTGGCTGGAAATTAGACTCGCAGAGGTGTCTGCCTTCACCAGGAGTGTCAGTTCCTCAAAAGAAGCTTCTTCCCATTCCAAAACTTGCACTTAATGAATCTGACTGGATTTTAGCATCACATATTTGTGGTTATTTTTCTTGGAGGATTGACAGGGCTGTGAAGTTTTACATTCCCCAAACTGAAGTTCAACGAGCTTTCCTTATGCAAAGGAAAAGGTCCCTTCATTAAAGTGCTTGTTTCCAATCTGAAGTCTGAAGTAATTTTTGTAACTGATGACTTACAAAGTAAAAATAAATATATTTTAAAGCTGCTGCCTTTCCTTTGTGAGCAGTTTCAAACTGCTGTAAAATACTGGGATTTAAGGTAGATAATATCAATATTCAATATTAAACAAACCCCCTTGTTGCTTCCATTTCTGAGCTCATGAGGGAGGCCAGTAACATTAGAAAATAAGAGTGAGAACAGATTCTTCTGTAATTAGAGCTTTGGGAGAGCTGGGACTTCTAATTGATAGAATAAATGGCATGGGAATTGCAGGAGCTGGCAAAATCAGGTATTTACAGAATCCCAGGCTGCTGGGGTTGGAAGGGATCTCTGGAGATCCTCTAGTCCAAGCCCTGATGCAGGTGTGAGTTATCTGCTGGACAAATACTCTGCTAACTGTGAGTTTGGGTCTGTGTGTGACTGATCTGTGCAGAACTTCCCAGTCCTGGCTCAGTTCTTGTCCATAATTACAGCAGAATTTGTTCTCTGCAGGGACAGTGAAGTGGATCCATTGCACAGTAATTATTTTCCTTTCTTAAACTTCTCACCCTACTAAAGATGTTCCATTTTTTGTCTGCCTCTTTCTTCAGTGGTTCATTAATCAGTGCTCAAGGTTTAGGATCTGACTTACAGGAGGAAAAACTGACAAGAGATTTATGTGTATCTGCCTTACATGGATAAAATAAAACCTCATCCAAAAATTATGTTCTTTACTGAATAACTAATTTCTTGTCACATCCTTCCAATGCTAGCAAGATCCTTTTGCATATTAGAGATGTACAGAGCTTAACACCATCTGATTGAAACAAGTGGTAACCTATTCAGTCAGCTTCTGAACTGTTTTTGTAAGAACCTACCACTTAATAAATGATTCTTAAAGTGTTTTCCAGGCTTGGGCTACTTTTCACTCAAAATCTCTTTCCACACAGTTAATTCTGAAATTGCTGAAGTTCTTACTCTGCAGTCACTTTTGCTTTTTCCAGCTGTTTATCCTGGCCTGGTGTAAGGCTTTACTCCATGAAAATGGCATGAGAATGCTGTAGCACAACAAAAGATGATGTTTGGTGCCACACGTCTGAGCAGCAGCATGAATTTGTCATCATCTTGTGGGCCTGACTTAAGGTTCAAAGCTGCAGCTTTGTTATTTCAGGGGACTTGCTGCTTGTTAGAAATGTTGGAGTTGGAGCCAAGGTGAGCTACTCTGTTGGGTTTATTTTTGGTAACTTTTCTAATACATAAATCTGATTTGAATTTGAGATTTGCTCCTCAAGTAGGGGTTGTTTTTCTTGAATGTGGCCAGTGCCACGTTAGTGCAAGACTAATAAATGTTTTTATGGCTACTGGCTGGGGGTTGGGTGGCTTTGGGGTGTTTTTTAGGGGTATTCCCCTACTGCAGTACCAGCAACAGGGTAACACTGGCAATGGAACTCACTCTGTGATGTTCCCCACTCTTAGGTATTTTTCTACATAGATTTAAGAAGGAATTTTCCTCAAGGTAATTGTGAAGTGGTTTAAAAATCTTGACATCACGAGGTAATGGAGCAGTTAAAGTTAGGCTGTCCCAGCCTACTTGGGAGAGAAAATGGAATACTCAGAACAGGAGTTTTCTGCAGGCTGTTAGTGGGAGTTGAGGCTTCAGCTCTGCCAATGCTCCTCCCTAGCACAGAGCTCGTGGGTCGGAGTTAATTGTTCGAGCTCTTCCCAGTGTTACCACACCAGGCTCTCTTTTCACACTGCTCTGAGTCTGTAAGAAGCAGAACAGTGAGTTCTTGAAGTTTAATCCTGGAGGGGAGAGCTGGATAATCCCCGTTTCCAGCTGGATCAGACCAAAACGAGCTTTTGTGCCTCTGCCTCGCTCCGGGAAACATTCCCCTGTGCTGGAGCAGTTGTGGAAGGATGGCAGGGCAGGTGTGGGTAACCTGGGACAGGTGATGTGCTGCAAGAATCAACCAAAAGGAGGGGATTGTCCTCTGATCCAAGATCTATCCAGCAGCATCTGCTGCTGTTTTGACAGCAGGAATCTGTTGCCAGTGCCCAGAACATGTTTCGGAGGGAAGCAGAATGTGAAGTGTTATGAAAGAAACTAAGCTCATTAGTGGCAAGGGAGGACTTGGCTGTATTAACTGTCATGTTGTAATATCTCTGTCTAATTAGCTCTTCTGCTAATTAGATTTAGAGCAATTAAAAGCTTTAAAGGCTTGTGAGAAGTTCTGTGAGAGGGCTGTAGATTTCAGGTACGGGATTTCTGGAAGGAGCAGCTCGGTGTGTGTTCACAGGGGCTGCCTTAGATGAGTGTCCAGGTAATTCCTGGAGGCTCTCCTGGTCTCTCCCTGTTATCCCTGTCCCAGCACTGGAGGTGTGGCTGCTCTGGGTGCTCTGCAGAGCCTGGCAGCCATTTGGTGCTCAGCAGAGCCACAACCAGGAGCTGTGCACACGCAGTGCTCTGCTGTGGAGAGACGACATTTTTCTTGGGTTAAAATAAACCAGCCTGATTGAAAGCATCTGCTTTTTCTTTTGCATCACAAGAATGTTTTCCCAAATTAAGGTCGTCTGAAGTGTAAATCTTTGCAGTCTCCTGCAGAGATGTTTTTATCTAAAACCCAGCAGTTTAATTTACAAAAATATGTTGTGCTTAGAAACTGTCGAAATCTTGCTTGTGATCTTTCAGATTTTAGCTTTAGCAAATAGTTCTGCTGCTCTTTTATTTTCCTTAAATAGCTGTAAAATGCTAATTCTGGATTTCTGTCCTATTTTCAGTATAGTTTAAAGGTCAAACCTCAATATGGGCAAGGAATTGGTTAAATCAGACTAGTTTTAAACCTCTTGACTGTAGTATCAGTTCAGCAGCTCAGTCACTCTGAAGCCTTAGTGCTTTAGTTGAGCAGAGCATCTGCAGGAAGGTCTCATTTTGGGGTTTGAATGCTCAGAAACAGAGCTGTAATTCCTAGCAAGACACCAGCTATTTCTCATGCTTTTTGCAAAGGGCTCTGCTTGGGCTGAGGATGCCCTGGGCTCTGTTAGACACGGAGCCAGAGCTGGGGTTGGTGGTGTTGATTTATGTCGTGCTGGGGAGCTCAGGGAGGGTCTGTAAAAACTGTCCTTGCCTGGGGGGAGAGCAGGGGACACAAGGGCTGGGTCACCAGCAGGCCTGGGGGAGCACCGTGGGTTCTTTGGACCCCAACGCCCAGGGGTTCCCTTTGGAGGGGAGGGTGGGCACACCCTGCGTGGGAACGGCTCCCAGCCTGGAGGGGCCCTGCAGCCTCCCCAGGGACTGCAGAGCCCTTCCCCAGGGACTGCAGAGCCCTTCCCCAGGGACTGCAGAGCCCTTCCCCAGGGACTGCAGGGCCCTTCCCCAGGGACTGCAGAGCCCTTCCCCAGGGACTGCAGAGCCCTTCCCCAGGGACTGCAGAGCCCTTCCCCAGGGACTGCAGAGCCCTTCCCCAGGGATTGCAGGGCCCTTCCCCAGGGATTGCAGGGCCCTTCCCCAGGGCTCCCAAAAGCTGTGGGCTCTGCAGCTGGGCTGCAGCTTTAATCCAGGATCTGTGGGTTTACAGGGAGCTTTTAGATACCCAGATGTGCTGTAGGCAAAATCTGTGTGTGCTGAGAGGGGAAGAGGGAAAGGCTGGCGGGGAGTGTCAGAGCACAGGCTGATGAGGTGCTCTAAACCCAGGATAATGTGTGTTTCTGCAGCAGCTCCAGTGTTGATTTTCCTGCTGAAACATCCAAGTGAGGGATCTGATGTGTAGCTTGGACCAGAGTTTTCTCAACAATTTATGTGTGACATAGATAATCCTTTGTCCCACACACATGTAATTACATGTGAAATGCTCTGTTGAAGGAGGCAGCTGCCCCCTAGAAGCTGCTGTTAAAGTTGTTTGCCCAGACTGATTCTGGGTCTCCTCAACACCAGCTTGCAGTGACTTTCTGGACTTTGCTCTGAAGGTTTGGTGAGTTAAAGGCTAACACTTGGCACTTCTCCTACCTGTGTGAGTAACACTTGACAAAGTTGGTCTAGGACTAACCAGCCTCTGGGCTGTTTACCTCCTAAAGCATTCCAGGCTCATTTCCTTTGATTTTTGTTCTTTATAGACATTATCTCTGTAACAGGAGTATTTTGGAAGCTGCTGGAATAAACCCACTGTTGCTGGGTTGCATAAATGTTCTTTTTTTGCCTCAGTGAAGGTCCCATCATTAAAACAAGCATTTCTAAGTCAACATGAATCAGAACTGAACAGTTAAGCATGACCTCCTCTGCTTTGAAGTAAGCTTAATAGAAGAAATCCTTAAAGAATGTCTTCCAGGAAAAACTCCTTGGCAGTGAAGAACCAAATTTGGGACTTCTGGTTTGAAAGAAATACTCCATGTCTGCGTTGCTACAGAGGATTTTGGCTGTGTGGTATTTCACAGCAAACCAGCTGGGGGGAAAAAAAGAGAGAAAAGGCTTCATGCTTCACTTGCCTTGCGTGGTTCTTCTGTCTCCACCTTCTGGAAGCTGAGAGCAAATAATTTAAAATCAGCTTAGTGGGTTAATGACCTGGAAAGCAAATGTGTCGCAAGATGTGTGTTTGACCCCCAGTTAAAGGGCATCGTCAGGGGGTTGTTTCAGTTCTGTCAGAGCACTGACTCCAGGCAGCAAATAATTGGGGTGAAAATGCTCTTTAGGCCAAAATGGTAATTTTTTAATCCTCTCATCAGGCTGAAGTCAGCCAGGAGGTTACATTCACACAGGCACAGACTGGTTTGGGTTGGAAAGCACCTTAAAGCCCGTTGTCACCTGGTGGTTTTTCAGAAAATCCCTTCGCTGGGAATTCAAGTGTCCTCCCCTGTGCTCTTGTCCTTTTTCAGGTGGCAGCTGCTCCCTGGTGGTTGCCTGTGAAAGGAGCCAGCTGGAAGCACCCCGAGGGCCCTGGCTCCAGCATCTCCAGCAGGTGAGCTGTGAACAGCCTCTCCATCATCACACACAGGGCTGCTGCACATCCCTGTGGCTCCCACCAGGAATGGGGCAGCAGGAAAAGCTTTTTATTTGGTTTATTTTATTTGGTCACCTGTCTGCTGCTGGGACTGTTTTCCCACCTCTGGTGTGCTGCATGCAGCATTCCATGGTCATGGTCAGTGATGGAGTGTGGAAGGGTCTGCAGGGACCGTGCTGGAAGGTGCCTCAGTGATTCTGTTCACATTTGTGTACCAGCAGTGAAACACAGCAGAGCTTCCAAGGGTCAGAACCATCAGTGCAGACCTGGGTTTGGAAAGGGAGAATAAATCCTCTCTGTGTGCACCCTCCAGGAGTCTGGGTAGTGTGAACTCTTCCGTGTGGGATTTGGAGGCCTCTTCCTCTGGCAACAGACAACTGAAGAGATTTGTGGTTTTTTTACTGTATTCTGACTCGGTGGGAAACCAGTTGTGACTATCTAGAACCTCTAAATGCTTTGGAAAACTCTGCTTTTTCTTACAGTTCTTCAGTTAGTGCCACGCTCTGCCTGCCTGAAGCCTGAAACTTGATGATCCTTGTCCTCATGCAGTTGCTTTCCATTCTGAAGTGGGATCAATTTTAGACCTAGAAAGTCAAATTACTGTCTTCATTTGAGACCTCTTACACTGCACCTGCCCTTCTCACCAGGCACGTGTCAGTGAAGCTGGCACTTCATCAACCAGTGAAAGTTTCTAACAGCAATTTGAAACCAAATCAGACTCTCTAGCCTAGATCTAGTAGGTTTTTGAGTCCTCTAAGGACAGGACTTTGTTAGTGCACCATCATCTGATGGCTGAAGTGCTCAGTAACGAGTTGTCTGCTCTCCAAGGGCAAGGGAAGAATTATCTGAGGCAAAAATAGAGATAATAGCTGGAGGCGTTGTTAGGGGGAGACAGGAATTGAGGTCAGAGCCAGCAGACAGGAGCTGGAAACCTGCCATGAAATTCTGGGCTTGTGCAAGGGTGGTGCAAACCTGGCCTGGCACAGCTGCTGGGAACCTGCCACGTGGAAGTGGCCTCATGGATTAACCAGGGATACGTTGGCTTAAATGGGGCAGGAAAGAGGAGTTTATAGCAAGTTCCTCTCTCTCCTGGACCAGTACCCTCAGCTCTGGAAGTACCTGGGTCTGTTGGAGGCTTGGATGGGGAGGATCCTTCTGCAAGAATGCCTGGGCATTTATTCTGTCTTTTTCTGGAAGAAAACCCCAATGATTTTAATGTCAGTCCTGCAACCAAACCCCATTAAAGGTGGGAGCTCTTGTGTAAACTGTGGACTGCTTAAAGCACCCAAGGAAAATCACTTCCCAGCTAAATTTCTGCAGTTCAGTTTGCTGGGCTGGGTGCTGCAAAAGCTGATGTTGGTAAGACTCTTCCTCATGTCACTTCTCCCTCCAAACTCCTGACAGCAAGGAAAGGACCCAGAGCAGAAGAGCCACGGGGCAGTGAAGAACACTCACCATTAAATTGCACTTTGCATTTTCCTGTTGAGAACCCTGGCTCTGGCTGAGATGCCCCTTGCCAGGCTGGTTTGACAGCGGTGATACTGCAGGCCTTGGGGTGCCTTCCTTTGGGTCTGTGAGCACCCAGGTTCCCTCAGGGGGCAGGGCAGGGACAGTTCTCTGCTGCCTCCTGAGTGCTGCACTCGAGAAAGCACAAACCATACACATCTTTAACTAAACCAGAAATATCTTTAACTGAAGAGCTGGAGATGGGAGCAAGACGAAACAAACAAAGTTAATTATTTTCTTTTCCCGTTTCCCTCTGCTGGCTGCATTTCCCTTCCAGGATCTTGCTGCCTTTCTTTAAGTAGCTCCTTTTCTGTGAAAGTCACCTGGTGCCTGGTGCAGCTGGAGCGGGCCTGTGAGCGTGTCACTCCTGTGTGCCCCCGGGTGTCACGTTGTGCTGTGCAGCCCTGTCTGGTGCCCTGAGGAGCTCATCCTGTTGGTTTTGTTTCCCAGAATGGACCATCCAGTCCTTCACGTCTCCTGGAATGATGCTGTGGCCTTCTGCACGTGGGCAGGGAAGCGGTTGCCAACGGAGGCTGAGTGGGAGTACGGCTGTCGAGGGGGCCTTGAAAACAGGTACCTGTCCCAAGGGTGTCCCTGAGCAGGGTCTGAAGCTGGGGTTTGTGGGAGAGAGGAGTTGAGAGGGGTTTGTGACCCTCAGTGGGCTCTGCAGCCAGGCTGGGAGAGCTGGGTGTGCTCACCTGGAGGGGAGAAGGCTCCAGGGAGAGCTCAGAGCCCCTGCCAGGGCCTGAAGGGGTTCCAGGAGAGCTGGAGAGGGACTGAGGACATGGGATGGAGGGACAGGACAAGGGGGAATAGCTTTAAACTTAAGGTTTAGATTGAATATGAGGAAAATATGAATATGAGGGGAGATTTAGACTGAATATGAGGAAAAAAGTATTTATTGCAAGGGTGGGCAGGCTCTGGCACAGGGTGCCCAGAGCAGCTGTGGCTGCCCCTGGCTCCCTGGCAGTGCCCAAGGCCAGGCTGGACGGGGCTGGGAGCAGCCTGGGACAGTGGGAGGTGTCCCTGCCATGGCAGGGGTGGCACTGGAGGGGCTTTAAGGTCCCTCCCAACCCAAACCAGCCTGGGATTCTATATCACACTGACTTTTATTAGAAGTGTTTGGCAGCTGATCTGTTTGTCTTTTCCCAGGCTTTTCCCATGGGGCAACAAACTGCAGCCCAAAGGTCAACACTATGCCAATATCTGGCAGGGAGAATTCCCCAGCAGTAACACAGCAGAGGATGGGTACAAGGGGACTGCACCTGTAAGTGTGTCTCAGAGACAATCCAGCATGTGGGAATGATTCTAATCTTCCTAAAATTAAGGTCTGTCTTCAGCAGGATGAGCCATGGCTGTTTTCCATCCCCGTGCTCTTTCATTTTAGATTTTAAGTTACATTAAATTTCACTGCAGGCTTGAGCATTATCAAGGGACGCTTTTACAAGCTAATTGAAAAGTAAAGATTACTTTCATTTTAACTTCTAGTTCCTCTCAAACTGACCTCTTTTCCCCCTTTCCAGTCAGTTTCTAGTCACAAGCTGAAATACTTTCTGCCTGCACTTCTGCCCTCAGAGTTTTGCGAACTCAAAAATCACACAAGAGTTTAAAAGAAATTAAACTTCCCTTTTGGGGAAAGATTGAGCCTGTCTAGTATAACAAACAGTGGAATTTTAAAGGCAATCAAGAATGGGAATGAATTATTTAACGGTAGTTAAGTCAGTCCAAAAGTTTCATCAGAAGAGGAGTGTGCACGGGCAGGAGTTGGCAGCCACCGTGGCTTTTCCTTGGTGGGAGGGGAATCTGGGAGCTGTGAGTGGGCTCAGGGCACTAATGCCATGCCAGGTGTGTCTGCTGGCCAGACAGAGCCTCTCTGGAGAGGGTGAGTCTCCAAGAGCAGCCAGGAGATGCTGTGTGACACTGGGACAGGGTGCTGAGCACACAGAGGTGGTCACAGCCTTCCGTGCTGTTGGATTTAAATGCAGTGTGGAAAAGTGTTCCAGTTCTGCACTGCTGGGCTGGTGTCTGTTCTTGAGGCTCCTCAAAGCACACCTTCAGTCTATTTTCTTCTTTTGTGTTGTCTCAGGCAACTGGGGTACTCTCCAGTTTCACCATGTGCTCTTAAACCATGTGCCTTTAAACTTTATTTCTTATATTTCTCCTTTTTCTACATTTATTTCTTTCCTTTTAGTGCATTTATGTGATTAATTTTAATGTTTTCTTAAAATAACTGTACACCTACTAACAATACTTAAGGGTTACTGAGATGAACAAAGATAAAATTAACACATAACATAAAATAATGGCCATTTTAACAAATAGTATTACCTACATTTAGAAATATTCAAGACAATTAAAATGTAACTTTCCTAAGAGAGAATGTTAAAGGGTTATTAAAAAAATCTTAAACTTAAATAAGTTTATACCAAAACTTACACATACATAATTTTAACAAACACTAATATGGGACTTCTAAATGCAACAAAATACTGGTTACAAAAAACAAGAAAGTAAAATGGTATTATATACTCATGATTCCTCCGAGTAGCATATCTGAGGTAGTTGAAAGCTTTCAGGAAGTAAGGTATGCATTTAGTAAATTCGAATTACACAATAAGGCTTCTCTTTGATTAAATGCTCTAACCTATACAGGCACGAATTTTATGAATTGCATGTATATCAAGCAGAGCGGGGTGGGGATGGAAACCCTTTTTTTCCAGTGGTTCCAGAGCTGTGTTCCTGTGTTCCCTGTCGTGTGCAGGTCACTGCCTTTCCCCCCAATGGGTACGGCCTCTACAACATGGTGGGCAACGCCTGGGAGTGGACATCTGACTGGTGGGCTGTGCACCACTCCCCTCAGGGAGCTCACAACCCTGTAAGTGCTCGGTTGGCCTCGTGTCCAGCACAGAATCCCCTCCTGTGCCTTGGATCTCGTTGCTGTTTGAAAACCTCCTGTTCTTTGCTGCTGGGCTGGGCTGTGGGAATGGCAATGTCACACCACAGCACTGGAATTACAGTGCTTGGCTGCAATGTTTGTGGTGTTTGGGTGGTTGTCCACACCTGGTTAACCATTGAATGCTTCCAAACTGGCCTCATAATACAGAAATCAAGGATTTATGGAATGACTTCTGAAAAAAATGAAGGTTTGTAGTTCATTTATGTTGCTACAAGCTGTACTTATTTTATCCCTACCAGGCAGAGAACAAACCATCATGAGTTATCTTTCTGGCTTCTGGTAGCTCATTTTAAACTGGACGTGTGACAGAGCTGAGGTTTAGGAGAAGTCACCAGGCTCTGAGGGCTGAATCTTTGTTTTCCTTTGAGGCAGGCAGCGAGGTCCTGCAGGGTGAGATAGTGTGGGGGCACTGATGCTCTGTCTCAGCAGATTCCAGTTCCAGGGCTAGATCTGCTTCTCTCCCATTTGTCCAGGATGAGGAAATCTCATGACTTCACACAAAATATGCCAAGTAAGGCCACATACAGTTTGTCACTCAACACCCCACGAAAACCCCCGCGTTTTTTATTTGCTTACAACTTACAAAGCACTTTCAGGTTTATTTTTACTCTTGGTAATTATTTGTGAAGGCAAGACAATCAGGTATGAAACCCCTCCCAGTCTGTGTGCAGAATTCCATACATTCCTTGTAACCAATCCCCAGCATACCCCAAATCTTTCCAGTACTAGAAAGCTGCTTTGAAGATCTTGGGTGTTAAACTAAATATGTTAAAAACTTTGCCTGAGCTCTGACCCTCTGGAAGAATTCAGAGTCTTTTCAGCCCAGAGAACACATCCTATATTTAGGTTACACTGCCTTGTGCTCTGCAGAGACTGAAGAGCTGGGCTCTGATAGATCTGGTGCTAATCAGTTCTAATGTCTCAGAAGATAACTGCAGCCTGGCTATTTTGGGACACCTTTTCACATGAGGAGATTCAGTTTCCTTACCCATTTAATCAGAAAAACCCTTTGGAATTCACTTTGAAGTGCTCTGCCTCAGACACCGGGTTCTGACAATGTTTGCATCTGAAAAAAACCTAAAAGCCTCATTGTTAACATCTAGTTTTTAAATACTTCCTGAAGTGTCTGGGTTTAAAACCTCAGCAAACTCATGGAGCTTAACAGAGAGCAAAATTCACAGGACACTTGTTCCCCACCATCAACTAAACCCAGCAGGGAAGTGCTGCTGCCCTGGCATCATCAACACCAAAGGGTCTCAAATAAATAATTTTAATGAAGGTGCCTCACTGCAATCACAGAATCCCAGAATGGTTTGGGTTGGAGGGCCCTGAAAGCCCCTCCAGTGCCACCCCTGCCATGGCAGGAACACCTCCCACTGTCCCAGGGTGCTCCAAGCCCCGTCCAGCCTGGCCTTGGGCACTGCCAGGGATCCAGGGACAGCCACAGCTGCTCTGGGCACCCTGTGCCAGGGCATGCCCACCCTCACAGGTAACAATTTCCTCCCTAAAAATGGAACTGATCCTTTAGCAGAGAGAACCAAGTGTGTGTGTGAGGTCAATCAAACCACAGTTCCTTTATGGGTTATTTTGTGGTGACTTCTGGCTCTTATTTTTTTTGTATGAGCTGCAGTTCTCTTGTTTGAAAACTGATTTCTCTCCAAACAGAGTAACCATGGGGCTGGCTGTGCACTGAAAATCACCATGCACCATCAGAAAGCATTTGTTGGGTGTACTGAAAGAAATACAACTTTATTTTCATTAACAAAAAAAGCTTCTGTGGTTTTTTTTTAGTACCTTTAAAAAGAACAATCCTACTTTTATGAGCTTTGGAAATGGAATGCACAAGCACTTGTAATTATGTAATCAGACTGGAATATGGCTGTTGCAGGATTACAGTGCAGAATAACCTTGCTAATATACAGTAAATTCTGGGGTTTAAATCTGGGATCAAAGTCTGGACAGCTCTGGCCTTTTGCACCAGGCAACCAATGCCCTTCCCCTCAGTACCAGCTGGTGCACTTCCCCAGGTCAGGCCATAAAACAGTGGTGTTCAACAGAACAGAGATTTGCTTGTTTTAATCAAATGTGACCTTAATTGCTGGGCTGTGATCAGCTTCAGTGAGGGAAAGCACAGCCAAGGCAGTTTCCTTCACCTATAAGTGAGGTAGGTGCACAAGCAAATATTAACACTGCAAATGCTGATGATGTCTCTCAGTTTTCTGATTTTCAGACACCTTCGCCAGTTGTTTTATGATAAACTCTTTACCTTCAGTGATTTTAAATAAGAGGATGATGTTTTGCAGTAGAATAGATTAATGGAGGACACTACAGCAGACTTCTGGAGGTGGTGAAGTGTTTCAGTGCTGTAATCCTCCTTCAGAGGCTGTGGGGGTCAATTTAAGTTGGTTTTTTAGGTTACCAAATAATCTTTGTTGCTGAATTTTTTGCCTGGTGGAAGATAGTTGTAATTAATTTAAAAATGCACTTACGAGCCTTTGGTTCATGTGCTGCTCAGTACAGGTCATCCCTTTGTGACTGCTGACACCTGATAGATTTAGGGCTCTCTAACCCTAACTAAACATGTTCCTCTTAGTTTATAAAAGTGTCTCTGGAGCCAGTAGCACAGGCTGCTGCTCAGTGTGTGCCCTGCAGCTTTTAGGGGAAATCCTGCTCCACAGCCCCATTGTTCTGCTTTTGTCTTGTTCCTGTGGAACTTTTTTTAGGTCAGTTTTCTCCTGGCTTCCCTTAAAATGAGATTACCAGGCCGGGTGATGGCTGTGCTGGTTAGTGGCTTATCTGAGAGCAGGGACTGCATCCTCAGCCAGCTGTTGTGAGGACAATTTCCAGAGGCCTCGCAGTGGGAGCAAGGCTGTGCTGTGGAGCAGCACCCAGGCTTGGAACTGAGAGGATGCTGCCTCAGGGTGTGGCTTTCCTTGAGTATTTGTGTGCCACTAAATGCAGTGACAGGCCAAATTCTTTTTCACACTTACACATTTTGGCAATAAACGTGAAGCTGCTGCAGTTTGTGTGGTGAACTTGGACGCAGGCAGGAGCTTCTGGAGTACCAGTGTCAGCTCTTGGGGGTTTCTGATGGTCCCTGGGATTTATGTCCAGTTACAAATGCTCCTCTGGGGTAGATTCTTTTAGACCATCACCCGTGGTAATGCAGATGTGGGTGGGAGACACCTCTACCCCTTGAGACAGGGTAGGAGAGTGGGATCCACGCCAGGTGTGACCAGACTGGTCACAGGATGGTCACTGAGGAAAGCTGGACCTTATTTCCTTCCTAGTAAAATCCTCTTTAGGAACCTCCCTGTTATCAGGTGTTATCAGAAACAAGGCACTGGTGGGCAGCAAGTGGAATGTTAAATGTTTGCAGCAGTGGGGAGGGAGCACAGTTACTGTCACCTGCAAGGCCTGTACAGCAGAATTATTTCAAGCTGTCTGGCTCAGACACCACTGACATTTGTTACACCACTGGAACACTTATGATTGCTCCTTATCCATCTCCTTATTCCCTGTAATTAGCAGTTATTCCCTGAGTACTGACCAGTGTCCTCCCCTCCTCAGAAAGGGCCGTCCTCGGGCACGGACAGAGTGAAGAAGGGTGGATCCTACATGTGCCATAAGGTAACGTGGTGTTTCCGTGTTCCTCTTCCCTCTGAAAGCACTTGACCATGAAATGATCCTCTGACAGAGTTTCCTGGCACCCTGGATGCTTGTCAAGGGGTTTCATGGAATTTGTGAAGAGCAACACCTGATGTTCCTAAATACCTCCTTTGCTTAGCTTGGAATTAAAACAAGTAAGTTTTTTACTCAGTGTGGGTTTTAGATGCAGAACTTGAGACTGATGTAGGCTGTTTTCATGACAGAGCTTGAGAGATACTTGTCAGAGTAGAGAGTAAGGATGTGACTTTGTTTTTTAAGTTTTAGAATGGCTTTTGACTCAGAAAGGATATGGAGCTCTTGAATTACCTGGTCTAGTGAAATGTGTTCCTGCCCAGGGCAGGGAGCTGGGACTGGATAAGCTTTAAGGGCTCTTCACTCCCAAATCCTTTTATAATTCCATGGTTCTGTGATACCAGGTGTTTGCAGAGCTGGCGGGGAGATGAAGGGTTTCAGCTGAGTTGGTGGCATACTGAAAATCCTTCAGGACAGCCAGGGTGTCACCACAGAGCGATGGCTGTTCATGACACAAAATCATGTTTTAAACTCTGCTCATGCAGTGCTTAAAACCCCTCATTGTAGATCTCCTGTTTCATTAAAGCTGTCCTGGTCTTCTTCCCTCGCAAAGCCTGTGGCTGGCAAATCACTCTCATAATTAGATTAAATTTTCTACAGTGAGATCCCATTTTCTACACTGATTTCCTTCTTAGGTGAAATCAATGTCAGATGTTAATTAGCAGTTTTGATTAAATTAACACTGGAACAGGCTCTTCAGTGATGAATAGCATGACCCATTTTGAGGGTTTGTGAAGATTCTAGTCTGCCCTAGTCTTTTTTTGTAGGTGATAAAACTAGGCTGTGTATCAAGGCAAAAACCCACTGAACACTGTTAGTACAAGGGCTCTTTATTAGGTGCCTGACGTCTGCTCAGACTGATCTTTCTGTGCTGCTGCTCTTCTCCCTCTCAGAGCTGACAGAGGCTGAAGTTGCACCTTTTTACATCCCATCCCAGAAGTCTGGGATCTCATTGAGGGAGATGTTTCCAGGCAGGTGCCAGTACCTGTCCATTCCAGTGGGGCATTAGCACACGGGTGCACAGCTCAGCCTCTGAGGGGAAGCTGAGTGGTTGTCTTAGCTTTTTCCCAGAGCAGGAGAGATTACTGGCTGACACTTTATCAGACACTTTGCCATTCAGTCTAGTGTTTGTCAGCTGGTGTCTGTGTAGGATCCCCTCATTTCTAACGCAGTGATATCCATCCGTATCAGCTCACTGATCTGTCCCACAGCGATTGCAATGTTTTGCTGTATTAATCTAACTAATTAATCTGTTAATCTAACAAGCTGCTGCCCGAGGAACCCCAGCTGTGCTAAGAAGTTCCCTTTCTGTTGCTGTGCAGTCCTACTGCTACAGGTACCGCTGTGCAGCTCGGAGCCAGAACACCCCCGACAGCTCTGCTTCCAACCTGGGCTTCCGCTGCGCCGCCGACACCGCCCCGGGGCCACGCTGAGCTCAGGGCCTGCCTCGGGCACAGCAAGGGCTGCATCCCACCTCAGGGAGGAGAAATGTGAGCAGCGACCCTTAGCTGATGACACGGAATGGGAAAACCTTGCTTTAAGTTCCTGCTTGATGGAAGAAAAACCAGCACTACTCAGCATTGCTTGGAGAACCTTCGTGTTCGTGAGGAACCCGGCCTGGACTTAAATCCTGACCACGGTGTTTTGGATTCAACTGGAAAAAAACTGAGCAGAAACACGCCACTCGTGTTTTCAAAGATTACTTAATCCCAGAATTACTTAGGCTGGAAAAGACCTCCAGGATTATTGAGTCCAACCCTTGACTGATCACCATCTTCTCAACAACAACAGCTCCTTTAGACGAGATCTTTATTAATTAGTTTTATTTATGCAGCGTTTCTACACTCAAATGCAATAAGCAAAGACTTTTTGTAAACTTCTAGACAGCTTTAAAAGAAATCTGAGGCAGTTAGGGAATTCTAGGCAGCTTTAAGAGAGAATGAAGGAGTCAAGAGTGGGGGCTGGGAGATGCCAGCTCTCCCCACAGGCAGCTCAGCTCACACAGCCCTTCTGTTACATTCCACTTGCAGTGAAAATCATGTCCAGAAATGGGCTTCTTCTGGGGAGATATTTGCTGCTCTTCAGGAAGTGCCTTCTGCAGCTGAGCGTGATGATCCTCAGGGTGATGATGATTATAAATCTTGTACATATTTGAATAAAATATCAAGCATTTGTTTATGCCAAAGACTTTTATTGAAGGAAAAACACAATTTCCTTTGAATTTCTTGGACGCAGGATAGGCTTATTTTAGGGACTTGGAAAATGCAAAACTGGCCTCATTAGAAACTCATTAGAATGAATGAGTCCACTTGAATAAAAGTCATGGAAGTGATGGCAGATGGCACTGTGAGCCCTAAGGCCTAATAGGGTAAATTTCTAAACTGTTTTGTTGAAAATAAAATTCCTCAGTGAAAAGGAGAGGATCTTTAGCAAGAAGGGAGATGGGAGTAATTGAAAGCAACCTCATTCTGGGATCTGAATATAACAGTGGATTAACAAAAGCCCTGGCACTGATGCTGGTCCTTGCCAGCACTGTCTTTGCTGTAGAAGACTGGGTTTGGCTTTAATGCAAACCCATCACTTGCCAGCTCCTTCTGCACTGGTTTCATGTTGAGAAGATGACCCAGGAGAATTCCTGGGCAGCCCTCCACCAAACACCAGCCACCAGTGGGGCCCAGGTAAGTCCAGCAAGCAGAAAAATCTATTCCAGGACACAGCGTGACATGGCACAATATTGAGATATTGATAATCACTGCTGCACTCCGAGAAGAGAGGAGGGAAGTTGAGAGGAAGCTCAGAGTCTTTTGAGCTGTTTGATTGGATTCATTGTGGAAGAGCACGCTGAGCTCACGGGCAGACTGGGGCTCTGAAGCTGCAAGGAGCCTGAAGGGAAAAGTGAGCAGAAATTCTGCAGATATAACAAAGGGTCTATTTTTTTCCTAGTTTCTTGGTAGGGAATTTTTTTAGTAGGATTTTGGTCCACTCCCCCAGGCAGCTGCAGTGCCAGGGCATGGTGGAATACAGTGCATGTGCTGTATGGAAAAAGGCTATTAACAACTGTCAGGATGGTTTAGAGCTCAATAACCTTTACTTTGTTTTTGCAAAGCCTTCAGAGTGGCTGTTTGGAGCAGTCCAACACTGTGTTCCTGTTCTGTGCTGGGAAGTTTGCTCTAAGCAGATAACTGGGATCAGGTCACTTGCCAGGAGCTGCAGCACTGGCGTGGGCTGAGGGATAGAATTGCAGGGACAGAGGGCTCAGCTGTGCTCCTGCTGTAAGGCTGTGATCAAGGACTAGATACTGCTCAAGGTGGTTGGATTTTTTTTTAATCTACACTTCCTTAACTACTCAAAATCATGCCAAGTGCATATTCATAACAGGAAGGTAACAAACCGTGCTGTCACCCTGAAAACGAGAGTGCAGATGCTAGAAAACTAATCTTGAAACTTTTCTCAGGGGGGAAAGAGGAAGTGGATTGGATCATCTGCTCCCAGCCCTGTGGTCTGAAAGTGGCTGGCATGATGCCTTTTCAGGGAGAAAACCAGATAAGACTCTACACAACAGACCTTGCTCTGGAACCCTGTGCATTCCGAGGTACGGGATCCAGGGAGCTTCTCTCCTGTAGCAGCAAGAACCCTTAGGCAAGGAGTAAAAGTAATGGTCACTCAGCCTGTGAACCACTTCTGACAAGCAGCTGAAATCCTTTGGAAGGTTTCTGCACTGACAGAAATGACCCTTAATGATTAACCCCAAGAGAAATCACATGGTAATGTTTATCTTAATATGAACCCACAGCCGTGTGTAAACCCCAACAGCAGCAGGAAGGCACTTAAATGGGAGAGGCTAACACTGCATCTTATCAAGGAAACAAAGGTAAACACCAAGTAGGATTTTGTTTAGCAAATAGCAAGATGGCCTTTATCCCTGGTCAGCATCAGGTTAATCACAAAGAGGTTTGGGTTGGAAGGGATCTTAAAGCTCATTTTGTTCCAAAGCCCCTACCCAGAGCGGGGAACCTTCAGTTTGCTCAGAGCTGCACCCTTGAGTCAATCTGATCAGATTTCAATAGGAAAGTAAATCTCCCAATGAATACTGAAATATTGATAATCACTGAAATACTGATAATTGTTTCTGCTCTTTGAGAGTAGACAGGATTACAGTGCTCCCAATTTTTAGCTGTTTGCCTGGATTCCTTGTGAAAGAGCACACTGAGCTGGAGTGACAGCTCAGTCCTTCAGTGGCACCAATCTTTCAGGTCCAAATCAAAGTTGTCTCGAATTTAAAAATGAAGTCACTGATAGCCTGCAGAACAGCTGATCCCCATGAGATGTACTCCCTTGTGTGTGTTATGTCAAAGGGTATGGAAACAGGTAAAGATGAAACTGTCCAGAGCAAATAACTGAGGGTTTGTGCTGGTGGTGGCACAGTGTGACATGAATAAAAAGCTGCAGTGCATTTATCCATCCTAAATATCAAAACCAGCCTGTGTGAAGCTGCCTTAATTGGATCTTTGCAGAAAGGAAGTGAAGGAACATGCAGTTACAGAATGTGCCCATCTGGCAGTGCATCCCTGGTGGAAGGAGGTGCTCAGAAGAGCCCTGCACAGCTCTTAGAGCTGGACAAGGACGATGCAAAGAAGATGCAAGGACCTTCTCCCTGTGCTGGGAAAGGCCAGGCCTTGCTTAATGCTGCCTGGCCCTGGAGCAGTGAAAACATGGAGCAGTTAGCAGCTGAAAGAACCCTCATGCATCTGTCAGCTGTTCAGCACAAAAACACAAATCTGTCGTTGTGCAGATGGACTTCTGTATTTCTACTTTCAGTCAACTGTCAGCATCATCCTGCTTCATTCTGCAGGGGCTGGGTTTGCTTCCCGAGCATGTCCTGACAGAGCTGGGGAGTAACAGATGTGCTGCTTGCTGTGATTGCACTGATCTGATCAGAGCAGCCTCGAGGCTGAGGTGATTAAAGAGATGGGATGTTGTGCTCCTCAGACACTGCAGTCCTGCACCACTTCCACAAAGCTAAATGGGAGTGAAACAGCCAGTCAGTCACAGGCTGCTCTGGGCATGCAGCTGCATGGGACACACAAAGTATTAAAGCTACTCTTTCCACTTAAATCAATAAGTAGTTACTATGGTTTGTGGAACAAAAAAAAATTACAGCAAGTAATATAAAAACAATAATTTATTGGATTTTAAGAAACCCAGTGCCTTTCTTGCAAGTGTCATGATTCATGGTGTCATTTTTCTTGTGCCATTGTCAGTGACTTTTCTTGCTGTTATCACACGTCCTGTCCATGTACAAGTGCTAAAGGTACAAATTCTTTCTGAAGGGAACAAACCGAGAGCTGCTTTAACACACAGCAAGCTGTCAAGGGAAAACCAGGCAAAACCACCAGGCCTGGCTTAGTCACTGATTTTGGAACATCCTGAAGCTCCAGTAATCCTTGTCCAGTAATACTGTCCACCTTGAAAAGTCCTTGGAAAGGTTTTTGCATAAAATTAATTCTCGAAACCTTCTCTCTTTGCTGCTTCTCTCAAACCCACATGGTCTTCCTTGTTGGAACACAGAGTTTTATTTAACTACTAGAGGAAGTAATAGTTTTTAGGTGTGTTTAAGGCTGGAAGGCTATGGAGAACTCGCTGGTGTGGAAAAGATGGAGCTGTCCCAAGGTAAGAAGGAAGCACACATGCGGGAACCACAGTAGCAAGGTTTTCTCAGCCTGTTCTCTTCCTCCAGGGGTTTCTGTTCTCTGCTAGTTCCTGGTAAGTTATGGAATCTTCCCGAGTAATCATATGAAAGTTCCTCTCCAGCAGAAATATCAGCAGCTGCGAAAAGCGCCAGTTTGGGCACCATGGAGTCAACTCTCACTGGCACCATGAACAGATTGGGTTCACAGGAGTGGTTCAGGAACCTGCCCACGTTCCCGACGTGGGTGGGATCCACAAAGGTCTCCATGACCCGCCCGTCGTGCAGGTGCTCCCTCACTGCTATGATGTAGTTTGGGTCCTGTGCTGCCTGGGCCTGGATTCTCCTGTGAGCCTCGGCAGAGCCCAGCACCTCCCCAGCGTACTCACACACGAACCTGCCCCTGGGGATGGGCTCCAGCGCGCGCACTCCCCAGCCCTTCCTGGCCGTGCGGAACACCTGCAGCCGCAGCTGCAGCCCCCGCTGCACCAGCCTGTTCTGGCACTCGTCCCCACACTGGCACAGGCTGTTGCACTCAAACACAGGCCTGGAGAAGTGCTGCTCCTGCTGCTCTGCCAGCCTGAGGCACAGGCTGCTGCTGTAGTTCTCCCCGCGGCGCAGGCAGGGGCACTGGGGAGCCGCGCAGGAGCTGCTGCGGCAGGAACAGCCCGGGAAGGTGACTTCAGTGGGGTCGAGCTCTCCGTCTGCTCCGGCCACGCTGTCGGGGCTGTACTGCAGAGAGAAGGGAGTCAAAACCTTGGCATCATCAGTGCTTGAAACCGTAATTTTAAAGAAGTTTGTGTCTGGCAGTGACTGATGCCAGAACTCAAATCATGAATGCTTCATTTTTCTGTAAACCTCCAACTCAAACTTGTCTGAAGTATTTAAAAGAATGCAAATCAGATATTCCATATAGACCAAAAAAAGACTAGTAGTCTTGTTAGTGCTTGAATTTCTCAAAATAACCCCCTACCCACAAAAAATGCTTAGCAGAAAAAAATCAGCTAATTACTCTACTATGTATGACTTTCATTTATAGTGACACCAAAAATATTTATTTATAGATGTATTTATTTGCAGAATTATCAAGGTATTGTTTAAGTAATCTCCCCACACTGCAAAATGCTCAATAAGTTAGCTCTAAGGTTAATCTATAGCTATTCTAAGCCACAGAATTTAAATAAATACACATTTATGTTAAAAATTAAGATTCGAGTTGCATTCAAACTTCCTCCTAGCTCCGCTAGAAAATCAGGTTCTCAAAATTACACTGATGCCCCCAGCAGGCGAATGGTTATAGAACCAGGGATTATTACAAACAAAGCCTGATAGAAACTGCTACATTTGAAAACCAAGATATAAAGACAGCCACGGGTATATTTTCACTCCCTTCTCAGCATTCAAAGCTCTATTTAGAAGCCTGGAGGACGTGCTATCACTAAATATTACATTTCACAGCAGCCTGTACCTGGCAAGTTGTCGCTGTTGTGAAAGATGACAGTGCCTTTGCAAGTTTCTTTTTTTATAAACATCAGCTTCTCAGTCACTCGGCTTTACTCAAAACCAAGTTTAATGTTCCTCAACCACCACAACTTTTCCCATTTCGGTAAAATACGAGCACACCACGCAATTCCGGGATATTTCGCCCTGCAGGAATCACATCTTTATTTTTTCCCCAGGCTTACTGGAAGCTTTTTCAAGCTGGTTTGTAAAGACTCTCTAATACCACTGAAGCAAATTCCTAGGCATCCTGGAGTGACAGGGCAAGGAGGAACGGATTCAAACTAAAAGAGACCAGGTTTAGATTAGATACTAGGGAGAAATCCTTCCCTGTGAGGGCGGGGAGGCCCTGGCCCAGGTTGCCCGGAGAAGCTGCCCCATGGCTGGCGGTGCCCAAGGGGCAGGACGGGCCTGCAGTGGAAGGTGTCCCTGCTCCGCTGCCCTCGCCGCTGTCCCCCCGCCCCGGTACCTGGAAGGCCGGCGGGGCCTCCCCGGGCGGCCACAGCGCCACGGCCACGGCCTCGCTGCCGCCGCTCAGCTCCGCCGCCATGCCTGGGCCCCGCCCCCCCGCAGCCCTGCGCCCATTGGCTGCGCGGGGCCGGGGCCGCTTGCTGATTGGACGGGGCAGTGACTGACAGCGCCGCGGGGCGGGCGCCATATTGCGCGTCCCCGCCCTCAGCGGGGCGGGCGCTGTGAGGGAGCCCCGCCCCGGTCCCGCTCCAGCCCCCGGTCCCGATCCTGATCCCGGTCCCGGCCCCACCGCGACCCGGGGACGCGGCTGCCCTTGGCAGGGGATGCGGGAATTCGGTGTGACCGCCTCGGGTCCCTCCCTCCCTACCCGGGGCTGCTCCTCCAAATCCCGGTGCAGCTGAGTGCGATGTGTGTGAAGCGCTCCCACCAACTGGCAGTATTAATCGCAAGCCGCTGAGTTGTTTTAATTCTTCACGTGGCTGTCAATCCTTGCTTATTTTGAAGGCATTCGCATTTGCTTTTGTTCCTTTATTTCATTTTTTTTTTTTAACAAATTAATATTTGATGATGTGGACGGGAACCTGAGCACTCAGACAGGGGAGGCAACGCCTCACGCTCCTGTACTGGGGATGGGAAAAGCCATGGCCACGGCTCTTGGCAGGACATAACCCAGCCAAATCAGTGTTCTGGATGGTGGGAGACACGAGCCCATGGAAACAAGTTCCGTCTTGGGATCACAGACCAGTTTGCGTTAGAAGGAACCTTAAAGCCCCTCCAGTGCCACCCCTGCCATGGCAGGGACACCTCCCACTGTCCCAGGCTGCCCCAAGCCCCGTCCAGCCTGGCCTTGGGCACTGCCAGGGATCCAGGGGCAGCCACAGCTTCGGCACCTCCTTGCCCTCACAGCCAAGAATTTATTCCCAGTCTCTCATCTAAACCTGGCTTAGTGAGGTCCTGCCAGTGCGATGCATGACGTTCTTCTACAACATCTCACACGATCTCCCTCCGAGCTGGAAACTGCCCCGTGTCTCTCTCGGGAAAACAAAGCCAGGCTTGTGTTCCCATGCTGGGGGTTCCATTAGCTTTTGGATTTACCCCCGGCTCAAGTGTTTTGGGTTTGAGATTAAGGAAGCCGTTAGCATCATTTCACCTGCTTTGCATGAGCCATGTGTTTCCATTTGGAAGTCAATTAGCACACCTATAAATAAGGACCCCCATTCCCCCCTCCCGAAGTGGGAGTTAGAAGTTTTTGCAGTGTGGTTTGTGCTCCTCCGAGAAGGTGTTATTTGTGTCTTTTTCCCTGGGATGGTTACTGATGTGGCTTTTCGGATTCCTCTTTCTATGACGTCCAGGAAATAGTTGTCACCTCTTTTGTCTGTTTCCTCCTGCCCGGGAAAAGGAGCTGAGCAACAGCAGGAGAGCTGCAGGTAAGTTCGGACAGTGAAATCTATGTTTATGGGGGATAATGGGGAATGAGAGTATTGTTTATCGGATAATTGAAAGGGTTGTTTATTGCACTGGAGTGTAAGGGAAAAGGAGGTATGGGAGAGGCATTTCTGGAAGCCACTGCCTCCCAATATCTGTGCTGTATACCTTTGGGGAAGACTTTCATCAATTTAAATCTGTGGCATCAGTGCTTCAGAACTGATCAGAATGTACATGGTGGAAGGGCTTAAACACAGCCTGTTGTGCTGGGTTTGTCCACCCACAGCTGCTCCTGTGGTACCTCCAAGCCCTGCCTCCTTGGGGTGGCTGCTCTTGTCTTGTGAGCCCTTCCCAGTGTGGGGAAGGTGGCAGATCAGCTTTGAGAGATGCTGAAATGCTGAGTGATTGGAGATATAAGTGTACTTCAGTTGAGGGCTTTCTGTTATTTCTAAGTTGACCTTTAGATCAAGACAGTGTAATTTGGCTGCTGATCCATAGTGCCAGATGGAATTCTCTACCGTTTTGAAATCATTTAAGTAATGAGTCATTACTCTGTTGTAGAAGAAACAGATTGCTTGTATGTATAGGAGAGGGGTCTGGGAATCTGCAAAAGGTCATGGAAAATCCAGTGTTTTCCTCCTCCTTATCCCACCCAGGGCTCTGATGTGTTGAACTATGAACAGGTTAAACTGTGGAGAGGTCCAGGGTGGGTGAAAAATGGGTGGAAGCTCGTTTTCATTTGTTATGTAAAATCGTTGTGGAAGGAAAACTTTATGTGGAGCTGAAAGAGTGAACTGGAGGTGAACTTTGTGATGCTGAGCTGAGGCACCAGGTGCAGCTGGGGATTTCTTCTGCAGTACATTCTGCTGCCTCTAGGATGAGACTGCAAATCCCTTCTGTTACATTGCATGCCTTGAGCTGTTGGGTTTTCTCTCTGTATAAATAATGCTTTCTGCTCATAAATAATTTTTGTGATCCCTCTCTGCACTTCCTTGGATTTCATAATATTCTTCTGATAATTGGAATTTGGAAGGGTAACTGTGCCTGAACTGTGAGTTTGTCTTCACCTCACTCCACCGAATTTTGGTGGCCGAGGCTCTTGTAACAAGGTGGTGGAGCTTGGGGGGTGTGACCCTGTGACTGATCAACTGCACGTAAGGGAGATGTGCTCAGAAAACCCGGTAAAATCCTAGTCTAGAGGAAGCTGGTTATAAAACTTTCCTGTCCTTTCTGGTTGGTAAAAGGCCCAGGAATGAAAGAAGTCCCTCCTAACACTGGTGGGGTGGAAGCTGAACTATCCCAAGTGATAAACACGGGGATTCCATGTGTTTCTGATGCCATTACCAGTGCTCTTGGGTGGAAAGGGACTTGGGGTATCTGGTGCAACCCTCTCTCCAGCTGCGAGTGTTGCCACTTCTCCATGAGCTCAGCTGGGGCTTCCTTGAGCTGATTTTGGCCCCAAAGGGTCTCGCTTTCAGGGCTGTTCCAGCCTCCCAGGGAGAGTGATTAGAAGCCTTCTGCTTAAAGGAGCCTGTTTGAAGCCTTCCCAGTTTCCTATGGAACCAATCTCTGAAAGACTAAGGTATCCCTTTTAAGTGTTTTATTTTACATTGCGCATGGTTTCTCTGACTTTGCTCTGAATAGCCTATTCAGGTACTTTTCAGATATTGAAAGTTGCTATTTTACATTAAAGGGAAGCACATTTCCTGTGTGATACGCTGGAGATGCCTCCTGAAGTGTTTCTTAAATCGTGGCGTTGAGTACAGACATTCCAAAGGGACTCTGGTCTGTCATTCCCTGGCTGAGAGCTTTAACTGCCTTATCCGTGCCGCTTTAGGCTGTGTTTCCTTCCTCCTGTAGTTAATCTTAGATACTTTTAAATTCCCCTGTTTAAAGACTCTTCTCTTTGTGCTGCACTTCTTTTCATGTCAGGTTTAAACTTTCCTTTGATTTGACCTTCATTTATGGATAATCATCTCCATCAGGTTGGTGGGCAGGTACTGTGTATCCTTTTGCCAGTCTCTTTTGTGTCTATTAGAATATTGATTTGCAGACAGTGAAGTATAAAAAGTCAATATCCCATTAAGTGGAGTAAAGTGAC
This sequence comes from Platysteira castanea, assembly GCA_013397175.1. Lineage (NCBI taxonomy): Eukaryota > Metazoa > Chordata > Aves > Passeriformes > Platysteira > Platysteira castanea. Next base: position 31,473 of record VYXC01001269.1, read on the forward strand.
AATGTTCTACGGCTGGACAAGTTCAGGCTGGTGTCTGCACCCCGAGGTGGGGTTGGCTAGGCAGGTGAGATAAAACCACGTCCTGGGAGGGTTTTGTTCATGTGTGTTCACGGCAAACAGCCACATTTTTTAAAGTGCTTATAATGTGAAAAGGTGCTTCGATTTATTAAAACACTTGCAGTTTATTGTTTTTAGTAGTAAAATGATAGAATATAAATGTTCTGCAGAGGATTTAGACAAGGTAAGCTGACATGGTGTAGTAGTGTCTGCTCTGAAGTGCTCAGAAAATTGTGGAGACACCAGGTGTGAGGATTTTTTAAATGTTTTTTTTTGTCAGTATGAGATGCCCCTCACATAGAGGTGATGCCTGCAGCTCAGCCACCTGCCTCAGCAGTCTGCCACTGAAAACGGGGAACCAAAGCACATATTTCTTTCCTACTCTCGAACCATTCTCAGAGCAGCCTGCAGTATTTTATCAGGTGCTCCCTGTGCTTCAGAGCCAGTCACAAACACCTGACTGACCACAGATGCAATTCCCCTCTGTGCAGCTGATTCTAATAAACACATTAACACTCGCTGCTAATTGCTTCGCTGGGAAACTGGGGTTTGTCCCTTACAGCTCAATCCATTTGTGCAGTCCCTGGAAGTGCCCTCTGGCTGAGGTTTGGGGCTTGTGGCTGCTTGGCCAGAGCTCCCCTCGCTGCCCGATGACCCTGGCCCCGCTGCACCGGGAGCAGCACTCATTCCTCAGCCCGGCTCCTGCTGCGTGCTAATGAGCTGCCGAAATCTTCCACAAGGAAACGCACGCTGCACTGAGAGCTCTGGTAATGATGTTTGTAAGTCCCGAGAAGGAGAAGTTGAAGATCAGTTTATTTAAGCGTGCCTTAGCTGTGCAGAGAGGGCTGACCTTGGAAAATGCTGTGTTTGAATATCACGGTTTATCAAAATATCTCCAAGTGCTTTTGCAGAGAGAGATGAACTTTGTTTCCTTTTTTGTACAGATAAGAAAACTGACGCAGGGACACATGAAAGCAGTTAAGCAGTGGTTGAGCTCTTGGTTATCACAGGGCTCTGCATTTCATCCCTCCCCTTGTGCTGCTCTTGCAGCATCGATTGGGTAATAGGAACCATAAATCTCTTTGCCAATACACGGGCGCTCACAAAGTCTTGACTTTGAGATGACTAAAAAAGTTTTATAACTTTGTCACATCCTTGCACGTAAGCAAAACAAGTTAGAGCAATGGGGGAACAGTTCAGCTTTTACCATGCAAATTGCTTCCTCATTAACAGTAAAGTATTTTTCTGGAAGTTAGTCTTGGGATGTATTTCAGGTAATTAAATTCACACCTGTTTTGGCCTGGCAGCAGCAGGTGAGCCACTTGTAAAGACTAGATGGACTGCCCATCTCCTGGCTAAAACTGTGATGTTTTGCAGGGAATCTTTCCTGAGTGTATTATTCCATTTTTGTTAATAGAGAAAGCCATAGCACAGCATTCCAGTGAAACAGACTTCTGTGTAACAGTATTTCTTCAAAAGAAACTCATTACCAAGTGAGACACAGAATTGCCTCCCAGACTGGACAAATTTCTTCCCTTTGAAGTGCACATCAAATTCCTTCTGTGCTCCCCATCTGCCTTGTATGAACAAACTTCATTTGACATCGGTGACCTCTGGCATTTCCCTCCGGATGAGGGAAATGTATTTGCACACCATTCAAGTCTTTTATGGACTACATATGTAATGGGCAGTTCCAGGGGATTGAAGGCAGTGTTTAAATGGATGTATCAGTACTACAACAGGCTCAGCAAACTTCTGCTGCAGACTGTTGTTGGTCGTTTCACTTAATGTGCTGCTGCTTTCCAGCTGCTTGCCAGAGGCAGAACTGCCTGTTCTGCCAGAGTAAATGGAGCTGAGAGAGGATCCCCATGGATTTCTGTCCTGCCTGCCCCCAAATGTGTGTTATGCAGTTCCTTTGGCCCTTGCCTATGCAGGGGGGTCTGGGTCGTGGTTAGTGTGACATGGTGGCTTTTGCATTTTTACAAGGCTGTGCTTCCACAGAGCACTGACTGCAGCAGCCTGAGTCTCTTCTCACCCAGAGAGTGCTTCCCTTGACACACAGGTGGCTGTGTCAAGGTCCTGTGTGTCTGTGACCCCTGCATATTGTGGGATGCTCAGCTGGCTGAGGTGAAGCTTCAGTGCCCTGTTAGAGCTGGCAGTGACAGTGGCACCATGCCAGCAGCTCTCTGGGGCAGCCACAAAGGTGGCTGTGGTGCCAGGCTGGGAATGCTGCTGCTCTCAGCTCACTGCCAGCTCTCAGAGCTGGGTTATGGGCTAGTAATGTTTATTTCAGGGCTTTCCTTGGCCACTACACTGCACATTGCCAGAGGATGGTGCTGCACGCTGGCAGGAGAGGTTCGTGGTGCTGGGGTCTGCAGGTCAGTTTTGTGAAGGTGTGTTCTCCATTATTCAGGGCATTCCCCAGAGCCCATTGTTTTCCTCTGGGATGCAACTTCTTTGCCGTCCCTGCTGGAGGTGACTGGGTCACAGAAAAGGCCAGGTGTGTACCTCAGTGTTCTGGAGGGTACCTCTGTGTATCAGTGCACCCTTAGGGTGTGGCTAGACACATTTCACACAGTGTTTTCATCTCAGTTTGCCCCAAAGAACTGTATTGATTGGAGTTGTCACCTCAGAGTTGAGAATCTAGATGCTGCCTTTTTTTCCCAGGTCTCATCTCCATACCTCATAAAATAGGGTAAAATGAAAATTTCTTAATTTTTTTTAGCTTCCTTTTTAAAATAAATAATTTAGTTTCCTCCTCTTGATTTCTCATCACTGGTGTGGCCTAGTGCCTGTAAATACTCTTGCTGGAGTAGTTCTTCTTGGTGGTTTCCTGTCAGTTGTGAGTGTTTCATCTTGCTGGTTAATGTCTCTCCAGAAGTACTGGAATGCAAGTCATTTGAAAATGCACAAAAGCAAAGGCTGATGGAAAATCATAGTGCTTTGTGAATAAATAGAGGGTTGAGTCAGGAACAATCACTTTTATCTTGAGCGAATGTTGGGTTGGGCATCATGGATCATGGAAAAAATCCTTCTTGTTCTCATCACATGTAGCATCTTGGTCTGAGCCTTTCCTTTATGAAATGAATTAACAGTAATAAAAATGAGTTGGGCTTTTGGTTTTCCCCCCACAAGCAATATTTGCTTAGTATATTACGAATTTTTCACTATGATGCTTCTGTACTGTTTATACTTTCAGAAAGATTTCATTTTGCATTTTTTTCCATTTGTGTTGTTGAAAAAGATATCTTCTGAGAATAAAAATGTCCCTTATCTTGTCTTGCTGCTCCATAACTGTACTTCGGTTTAAATGAAATCCATAATTTTTCCTTGTTGGTAGGACAACAGAAAACATAAAGGTGAAATTAGAATAGGAATATAGATTAATGCTAACTGCATGTGCTGTGGTTAAATAAATCACTTAATGATTACAGAATAATAATTCAGTGTGGCCTGCAGTCAGACAGGATGCTTTTAAGGAGGGAGGAGCACTATAAAGAATGAATTGTGTGTGTTTAATGTAGTATTTCACTGTGATAGTAAATCAATTCCTCTCATCAAATTACCCAAACAAATTTATGAGTGTGTGTGTATCCAGGGCAATTAATAAACCATCTTGTATAGGACTGAGAGTTGTAGTTTTGCACTGTAACCTTTAAATACAATTTATCTCAAAGGCATAATGCTTAAATGTTCCTTCTCAAAGAAAATTTAGGAAAGAAAAATGTCTTCCTAAAAAAAAGGTAGCTTATGGAGGAATTTCAGTTTCTTTAAGATTAATTACCCTTCAGAGCTATTAATTTTGATGTAATACCTCAATTTTTATCTTAATGTTCTATGCAACACTGTTTTTGTGTGGCTTTAGACTGACAGAGAGTAGGTTTAGATGAGGTATTAAAGAAATTCTTGCTGGTGAAGCCCTGGCACAGGGTGCCCAGAGCAGCTGTGGCTGCCCCTGATCCCCCAAAGTGTCCAAGGCCAGGCTGGATGGAGCTTGGAGCCACCTGGGATAGTGGAAGGTGTTCCTGCCATGGCAGGGGGTGGAATGGGATGGAACCATCATCCTGGGATTCTATGAAAACCTCTCAGTCTTGGGAGTGCTTCCAGTGCAGGGCCAATAACTGGGAGCCACGAGAGATGGGCTCACTCTGCACCTCCAGGTGTGCACGGCTCATCCACTGCCAGCACTCACAGGTGTTCCCAAACACACAAATCAAATGTTAAACTGCCAGCGGGAGGGTCCCAGGGAGATTCTGTGCAGTCTCCATGTGGGAAGTTAACTTTTTAGGAATCATTAGTCCTGCTCTGACCTCCATGAGCGTGTCCTTTGCATCCAGCCCCCATCACAAAGTGCTGAGCAGGCAGAGATGGAGTGAATGCTGTTCCTGTTTGCAAAACAGCTGGAGCTCTGTGGAAAGAGTCTGCTCTGATTTTAGTGGAGCAGCAGCTGGGTTTAGAGTGTCACACAGCAAGGTCTTCAGTTCCTCTCCGTGTTACCAGAGTGAAAGCAGTGATAGAACTCCTGTAACACAGATCAGCAAAATAATCGTTTGTGCCAGCAGTCTTACTAATCTGATTATTCTGATGTTCTTGCTGGTAATTTTGGCATGTCCAAGGAGGTGATGAGCACTGGAGGGAGGGCTGAGCTGCCTTCTTGGCCAGGCAGCTGTGCTTTTGCTGTTGTGGACTAGTCAGCTCTGACTGCATTACATGAAACGTGGACAAAGTGAAAAGCAATCTTGCTTTCAAAGGATTGTTGGTGACCTTTAAATTAGGGCTGGGAGTCTCATCATAAACTGCCAGGGCAGGAGACATGACTCCCCTTCCCCTTGGAACTGAAAGGTTGTTTTCACTGAAATTACCACTTTTTACCAAAAGGTCAAATCCACATAGCTGCGTCTCAAGGAGGTCATCAGTGACCTCGTTTATCTCCCACTGTTTGCAACTTCATAATTCTGGGTGGTTTTCCACAGATCTTGCTGTTGTCATTCTTTTATAACATTGCAAAGAGCCACATTTGATGGGCTCGATGTTGAACTGCCGTGAATTGTTTCTGTTCACTCAGATGGAATAATGGTAAATGACCCTGGTGCAGGGCTTGGTGCTCTGTAGGTGCTGTTGTTTAACTGCTTTCTGGCTGCTGTCTCCCCAAAAACCAGTGCCTGGGGACTCTGTTTTAGGGGTGTTACTCTGCTGGGCCTGCCAAGGCTTTCTGTCTTTCACTGTACAGTGTGTTAGGTTTGTGTTGTATATTTTAGTTGATGACTCTCACATAGTTACAGAAATCATGGATAATCTTTATAAGAGTCTCCCGAGTTCCTTGGGAGTTCAGTAGGGCTAAATTCCCAAATTGTTTTAGGGACTTGCTCTTAGACTGGAATTTACAGCTCTGAGTTGGAGAAAGAATCTCTTTTCCAAAGGCTTGACAAAGGTTTTCAGAAAATAATGAAACCCAACTCACTGCTATTTAGGATATGCTATTTGTCATTTTATACCCTTGGAAGAACCAAGAACTTTAAACCACTTTTTTCCCCCCACAATTCTGATGGTATTTTGATACTCTTTCCATCAAGTGGGTAAAATCTTTAATTCAGAATAGTGGTTATGTGCTGCGTATATAAGCTGGCTGTAAAAATTAGTTACTGTCTTTTGTACAAAAATTTTAAAAAAGAGGGGGAGTGGGCTAGACCATATTTAACTCGTAGTTTTTTAAAGTGTGTCTAACATTAGGTACAAGTCTTAAGAGTCAGGAAAGTAAAATGGATATAGATAGACTCCTCGGCTAGACTTCCAATCTGTTTTTGTTTGGCTTGTAAGAGACGCATGGCTCTGTATTTATAGCTTCTAATGTCTTGTTAATGTTAATTTATTCGTGTGTAGTTACATTGTTATCTAAACAGCCGCCAAGAGATGGCGGTGCAATGCTGCTCCATGTGCTGGGGGAACCTGCGGGAAGGGCTAAGATCTGGCAAAACACGGAGCCTTCTTCCCGAGGCTTTTGGTGGACTCTCCTAGAACAGACCAGCATTTATCAGCTCACTTCATACAAGGGGTGGGGTTGAGAAAATAAGCAAAACTAAAACGATTGTCTGCTTTGCAGTGCTCTGTCAGTTCTGGGAAGTTTTACTTCCATTCTGCACGCAGAGTACATTTCTTAATGTGTGTTTTGGCTGGGATAGAGTTAATTTTGGTCTTAGTAGCTGGTTCTGTGCTGTGTTTCACTCAAGAGAAATCCAGAGGCAACTCTTTGGCTGGCACCATTTCTATCCCCTGACAGTAGTGGTGCAACACTCATTTCTGTTAGCCAGGGAATATTAAAAATGGTAATCCTTATCCCAAAAACTGAATTCCCTTGTATTCCTGCTAGGTGGTGTATGGATTCAGGCAAGGCAAGGCTGCTAGGGACGGGTAATCCCTCTCATTTTTCAGAGTTACAAGGCTTCTGCTGTGCAAGCCCTTCTGCTGATCTCTGCTGTACAGCCCCATGTTCCAGGTGCACCAGAACACAGAGCTGTTAATGCTGAAAAACTTCCTTGTTGTCTGCTGAATACCAAAGTGTTTCTGGAGAAGGTGGGTGGGAGATCAGAGGGATACAGCTGCAGAGTGCTCCGTTTTGCTCTTAATCCGAGATGGCCTGGATGTCTGCAGGAGGCTTTGTTCTGTTCTGGGGGCTGTGCCTGTGTTTGACAGGCGTGGGGAAAGCTCTCAGAGTTTGTCAGTGCTGGTACCTTCCTGTACCTCCAAGTGCAATTCAGTTTCTGCTGTCAGGCAGAGGCAGGCTGGGGGTTGTAATTGTTGGAGGATGTGCTGCTTGAGTTCTGATGGGCGAGAGAAGAGGAGTGAGAATGTCCCTTCTGTCCTGAGCTGAGCCTCCCTCTCCCAGTGTCCTGTGGGATTCACTTGGGCTGTGCCAGGGGTGCTGGACACTGCTGGTGTGCTGCACTGTCATCTGCTGCTGCTGATTGGGAGGGGATTCAATTCAGGCTGCAAATGTGTTCTGGGAGAATGTCCCTTTTAAAACAAAGATTTGTGGAAAAAACTTCTCAGTTGGTGCCATTTGTTGCTAAAAGCTGAGGCTGCTTCTGTGACACTGGCACTCAGCTGTGTAGTAGCTGTGACTAAGCACTGGTCCTTCCTGTCCCTGGAAGATATATCTGGGTACCTCTGAAGAAACAATAATAGTGCTTTTTTGTGTCTTTTTTTTTTCCAATAAACCCTTATTTTAACTAACATTCAGTTGGCAACAGGGTTCCTTAGCTTTCTGCTTAAGGATGCCATTCTAAGCCCCAAAAAGTCTCATGCATCTTCCTCTTCATTTTTTGCTGTTCCACATGAGTGACCAGAAAGTCATCAGTAGTGGGCACAGGGCAGAAGAATTTGGTTCTGAGCTGAATTTCCTTCCTCTCCAGCTATCAGTGTATCTGGAGCTGTGCTGCTGGCTCATCTTTGTGAGAAGCTGGTGCTCGCCTGTCCCACTTGCACCTGTAATTTGTACTGTAGTGACTCTTTACCAGGCTTCTAAGACTGATTATTATAAACTCAAGGCTGAAATAAAACATCCTGGTGCCTCTGTGATAAGTTGTTAGGAAAAGGACCCAAAGACTGGGCCTATTTTTCAGGTCAAAATTGTTTTGTCAGTTGAAGAGGTTCCCTTCATTCACATGGGATGTTACTTCCTTAATCAATACCACTTTATCAGGGCAATTTTGTAATATTCAGTCTAAATTTTCTGTCTCAGTACAACCCAATACAGTGTGCTAATGGCTCCATTGCTATATTAAATATTTTATACTCTTATTCCAATTGTATAGGTTTTTATAATTTTTCTTCAGAGTGAATGTGAGGTTTTACCTGTGCACATCTTGTCTATTTTTTCAGTTATTCTTGAATTTGATTGGTCTAAAAGTTTTAATATATACTCCAATCATTCTAAAGACATTCTTCACTTGAGGAGAAGGAAGGAATAACCTGTGTAATGAGTGAACAAAATTTATAACCATTTGAAAACTAAACCTAAACTTGTGTGTCCTTCCTGGTGTCTGTTCCAAAGCCGTGACTGGAATCATGCTCTCAGTGGGTTTGTCTCTGTTCAGCTCTAGTGCAGATGGCTGGCCAGAGACCAAATGTTGGTTCTTGGCCAACAGGACATAAAAGTGGGAAGCTAAACTCTGAACAGGAGTCCAGAGAGGCCTGGGCCTTGATCTGTGTCAGCAGAGGCCGGTGCAGCTTCAGTGTGCTGTGCTTTGTACTTTTTTAACCGTATCAGGAGGATTTCAGAAAGAGATGAGTGAGGACGGGAGGAGAGAGGGCCAGAGGACGAATGACTCATCAAAGATTCCCCAGCAGGATGTGGCAGAGGATTCAGGTCTGAGTGTATCCTGATCTCCTTGCCAAAGTGGCACAGCTAGAGCAGAGCACCCGTGTGTCTGGGAAGTCACACTAAAGACACTCTCACACCTGCCAGGTTCAGCAGAAAGGAGGGGGAAAGACTTTATTATTGACATATGTCACATTCTTATACAATTCCCAACTCCACAAGGGATTGGAGGACATGTCACTTCCTTCTCAATCCCACTGGAGAAAAAAGGTGCTCATCAAAGTTCTCTTATCACAAAAGGAAGGAAAAACAGAAAATACCGTTAAGTAAACATTGGCCATTATTTACATGAAACTGTGTGAAAGAATCTGACTCCAAGGTTAAAAACAGAAGGCTTAGCAAAAACCAGGGCAACACACCCGGACCTGCTGCTGCCATGCCTCTCCTCACCCCTGGCTCCAGCAGGGCTCTCCCTTCCCTCTGTGTTCCAGCCAAACTGGGAAAGGCACTGCGAGTCCTTCCCTGACAGCAGCAGCCTTTTAGTTAGAGCTGGTTTTACAGAGGAGCAATCACCTTCAGCGTTAAACACCTTTGTCATTTTTGTGCTGTTCAGGGGGTTTCAGATCAAATATTCCCTAAATTCTTGTTTCTTGGAAATGATGGGCCATGGGTTGTGCCAGACAGTGTGAGGGTGCTGTGCCTCACCCCATGGACACTGGGGCACAATGGCCAATCTGCGTTCCCACTCAGTCTGGATAAAGTGTGCTCAGCATTTGGAATCATCCCTGCTCAGGATTATCTGCACATATGCCAGGGTGGCAGTGTCTGAATGATTTCAGTGCAGGGGGGCAGAGAGAAAAACCTTTTGTTGGTGGTGTCTGTGCAGTGCTTGCTGCCAGGGATGGATTATTTAGTAGTGACTACGTTTTGTACACGTGCCTGGGCAACCTCTGGGGTTGCTCCTGAGTTTTTAGTTGATCCCTTCATAAACCTGTAGTCCTGGAATGCTAATGAATGAATTTTTGTTGCCATGATAAATTTAGTTTGATAGCAGAATAATGAGAAACTCTTAAGATTAAGGGGGAAAAGTAATTCCTATTGATAAGAAAACTGAATGCAATTACCAAGGGTTTTTGCCATCTGTCAGCATTATGTGTATGTGTGTATATATATATACATGTATGTCCCCAAACTCTCCTGTTATTTTGAAAATCACTTTGTATTTTATCCCCTTCCATATACTTTGTTCTGTACCCCAGTTAGATATTATGCTATAATCTGATTTGTTTACATTGCATATTATATATTCATTCATCGCTTTATTTTCCATACACATTCAGAATATTTTTGGGGATTCTTAGGATCCATCTTCACTTGAGAACTTTTTACTTCAGGCAGCAGTTAAGGGGTAAAAAAAAAAACAACTCCCTTGACCTAGTTATGGAACTAAAGCCTGCAAAATGTACACTGGTGGGGAGTCTCCTTGCTGGAACTGTGCATTTTGATTCCTGATTGGCTTTGTCTTTCCATCTGTTCATCTCATCTGCAGCTCCTGCACTGTCTCTCACCGAAGCTGTGATTGCTGGTGTGCTTTATTGTGTGCCAGACTGCTGGGGACTGGCTGCTGACTTCTTTCTACTCTGCTGCTCTGCTTTTGTTCCCCTGACTCAGATCTGCCGCTCTGTTCCTCTCGCTCGCTCTGACAGACGCTTTCCTTCCAGGGAAAAGATTCTGACAAGATTTTTATGAAAAGTAACAAAGCTAGAATACTTTTTTTTTATAGGATCTACTTCTTCCTGTGGCCTTTTATCTGATTTTACTCTTGTCTTCTACCTTCACGATGTCACTTCAAAACTTTGTGTTTCCTGTAGTTCTGTTGCATAATCTTAGTGTGATTTAGGATGTTTTCTGTTAGGGTTGAAATACCTTTTCTTTCATGGCTGTGATAATGAGTTGAGCAGTGCTTTGAGCTGTATGTTGGATTTATTCTCCCCACCCTTGCCCTGCATCAGGTTTGTTCCCTCCTCTTTGTTGTGGAAGTAGAAATGCAGAGCAGCCCTCCTGGTTTGTGCTGGGTTTCACTGGGCCACCAGCTCGAGCAGAGACCTGGCTGCTGGGGTTCTTTCACCACAAACAGAAAATGAGTGCCTTTGTTCTCACAGTGCTTTTTAATTGTGTGTTTTCAGTGAAGATGCTGCTGTTCAGGCTTGGGCTGTGCTGAGGGGATATTCCCAAAATGACTCCAGGATCTAAGCAAATACACAAGCCTGGGATCGTGAATTGCTCATGTGGTTGTTTTATTCATTCCAGTCACCTGAGAAGGATGTACACATGGTAAAGGAATTTGAATAAGTAATTCATGTCCAAGCTTCACATTAAAAAAAGAAAAGAACTGGAAGAGAGCTTAAAACTTTCTACTCTGACAATGTTTCCCTCCCTCTTCTCACACTCGCACTTTCCATTGTTTTCCCCCGGGGCTTCTGAAACATAATTAAATTCTAAGTAAATTTTTCTATCACAACTGGCACACAGTGCTATTGACAATATAAACAAAGCACACAAATGGTTTAATGCAGGAGAGGGAGATAACAAAGAGGGGGAAATAAAAGCTGCCTTGCTCACAGGAGCTGCAGCCAGAAGTTACTTTTGCATTTCCAGCATCCTTTAGAGCAAACCCAGCGGTTTTGGGCAGGTTCAGTTCCAATATCCTTTGCCATCACTCACAACTGCAGCTCTTCCTAAGGGAGTAGATTGTAAAATGGAATGGACTCTAGTTTTTGGGAGGCCAGAACACATGAGCCGTGGTACTTTTTGGTCTTAAAAGCTGCAAATTGGATCTGTGGCTATTGAATGGATCCTAGCCATGTTTTTAGAAGAGGCAAGTGATTGCCTTTCTCCCTGGGGTCCCAGTGGCTCCCCAAGGGAAGCAGTAGGAGCTGTCCCATTGCAATCAGGCTCTGGTAGCAGCTTCTGCTGTGCTGCCAGTGTCTGCATAGATTTGTTACACCATGGGGAAAACAGACAAATTTTATAATAGATATAACCTTCCTATTTTCTATCAAGCACTCAGACTCCTTACAAATGACAAAATAGTTGCTGGGCCAGTTTAATTGGTTACTCACCATTGATGGTGACCAAATACTCCTCACTGAGATCAAGAGAATTGTGACAGTTGACACCAGCTGAGAATCTGCCACTAACAAACATCAGGTTGGTTGCTGTTTAATTACAGGAATTAAAATATATTCATATAAACGTGTTTGGGAATGACTTCCCATGACTCATTGATTTTGTTTCACTTAATTTTGAGTGAAATAATAAAGTAAAATTTTACTTTAATCAAGTAAGATTTGTAGCCTTGTGCTCAGTACTGTAATGTGCAAAAGACTGTTAAGCATCTAAGCAAAATAGGAATTGAATTACTGAGACACTGAGCTTTAAAAAAGGAATTTCTGTGCGTGTGAGGTGTCTGTTTCCACGAAGACATCTGGAATTCCTGCTTACTCTGCATATTCGGTGGCGTGAAGCAATTTAAAGCATATTATTTTTGAAATATGTCAGCTTCCCCTGGCACAGGAGAACATAATGGCACTGCCTGTGACATGATTTGCAGGCTGAAATTCCTTTAGCCAGCGCTGCCCCACTGGTGGAGAAGCAGCTGTAGTTCAGGATGTTTTTAAATCCTTATCAGAAGGGCTGCTTTTGTAGATGGGATCATTTCCCCGTGGTGACAGTGGGTGAGATGGGTACGGTTCAGTACTGAGTGCTGGACGTTTCCTGGCATTTCTAAGGAAGACCTGATTTTTCCCCAGCTGGATCCAAGTTCAGCCTGCTCAGGCTTGGGGTGTTCAATGTAATCTGAAGTTCAATCAACTTCCATCAGCTCATCTGCTGAAAAAATGACATAAATTTAAGAACTACTTCAAATCTGACAATTGCCATCTCTAACAGGCTGTTCCTTCTCTGAAGTGAGGATAGCTTTAGTGCAATGCTGTTGTAATTCCAGGTTCTGGGAAAGGCTGGGAAGTTATATGAGCAAAAGCTCCCATCTCACACCCCCTCATCATTGGGGTTTTCCATGGGTTGTGCTCTTGGCTGCAGTGCCCTGAAGGAAGCACCCAGGGGAGAGGTGGAGGTGATGCAGACAGTGACATGGGGGGCCTGCAGGTGACTGCAGAGTATTTTATTCCTCTTTTCTGCTGGGAAGGGAGATGACCTCAAGCTTGGCCGTTCCTCCAGTCCAGGTGCTGTGTTGCTTCAAAGCCTTCCTATGATATTTTGCCTCCATTATGCCTTTAAGAGGCGAGGGAAAACCAGCAGCTGAAAAGCTGCTGAGCAGAACATTCTCTAAATTGCCATTCCAGAGGCTGTAAGGGAAAAAAGACCCTGAGGTGACCTACCTGTGTTTAGCTCCTGCTTGTACAGCTTTTTGTGTGTCAGGTGTGTTGTGTGGTGTTGGCTGAGCAGCAACAGCAGTGTTCCAAGTTGTTCCTGGAAAAGCAGAGTAAGAACAAGAGAGGGAGTATTTACAGTAAAGTCACAATGTGACCTAGGCTGGTTGTGGAAAAATTCCAGTGGATTTCAAATCCAGAGATGTCTCCTGACAGATTGTACAGGTGTGTTCTAGGGTAGGGGTGTTCTCATAGGTGTCAGTGACTAAAATGGCTGGAAATGGTGAAAAGCCAACTTGGAAGTTTGAGGGATACATTTAAAAGAAACCTAGACCTGAAGGGAAAAATATAACCGTGGCATTGACTGTCTCTGTGATAAGGTCTCTGAGATTTTTCTCAAATAATTAGCAGGATATAAATATATCAGTTCAAAGAAATGTGCAAATCTCTTCTGACAAACATTATTATCTAGAGGCATTCTTTTTATCTGCAGGCATTGTTTCTTGTGCATCCATGGTTACTTACTCTCCCAGAAGGGGGGAAAAAAAAGACTCATCGCTGTTTCTAGGTATCGTGTTTTACCTCTGGCTAAAGCTGTGCTATGGGTGAAGGAGTTTTTTCTGCATAATCTATCCTGGGAAACGGTCAATAACTAAACCAGAGTAAAAGTTAATTACCAGCCAGTTGGTAAGGCCATTAAAAACATGCCCGGGGGAAGAAGAGGCTCTGGAGATAGGAAGGAGGTAAGAAGAGAACACTTCTCAGTAGGACTGTGAGTGTGAAAGGGAAGAGGGTAGTTCATGTACACGAAATAAAAGAAGGCAAAAGTTTGTAACTCAGTGGTTAAATCTGATATGCTAAAGACATTTTAGTTGAAAAAATTATTTTAGATAATCATAGTGTGGTTTGGGTTGGAAGGGGCCTTAAATGTTACCTCATTCTACCCATGGGCAGGGACACCTTCACAGACCAGGCTGCTCCAAGCCCTGACCAGCCTGGCCTCGATGCCACAGAACAGGAGCACCCATGGTATTTTTTGCTGAGCAGCTGCTGGGAGTGTCTGAGAAAATCTTAATTCCAATTTTTCCCGGTCTTTTTGTCAGGAATTATTGTAGCACACAAAGCCAAAAGCATTGCCTTTTCTCTCTCTGGGGGTGCCTGTGTCCCATGGATTTGGTCATGGTACGGATGTCCCTGGGCTGGCTCTGGCCAGTGTGACCCTGGGAGCAGCAGCTCCACTGCCAGGGCAGGAGCAGCCCAGGCAGCTGAGGGACATCAGCTCTGAGACATGGGCACAGCGAGCTGCCAGCTGGGATCCTGTGTGTGCTGTTATTTGTGCCATGTTTAGCAGCAAAAACAGCAGAAAGGGGATGATGGGGGGAAAACCTGAGGTACTTTGCTTAATTTTAGTGCTTTGCTAATGGGCTTTTTGGTATGAGTTTGATTTAAGGGCTTGAGAGGGATGCCTGGATCTTGTTCAGCCTAGGTAGGAACTAGCCCCATTCTGTCAGATAGTCTGTATTTTAATAAGCCTTGTGCAAGGAGTCTGTGTTCCACAGCAGAGCAGAGGTGACCTAAGAGACTTGTGGGTAATAATTCATATTCTGTAATAATGAGTTTCTCTAACTCTCCTTCCTGCTTCCCATCTGCCTTAGATTTTTCACTGAGTAGAAATTAAAGATTTTTCTAGATCAGAATTCACATTCTGCTTGGTGTCATAAAGGACAAACATTTGCTGTGGGATGAGACACTTGACCTGCTGTCATGCTGAAGGCATGCAGGGAACCGAGGTCTTCCTGAACATGAACAAAAACACTCAATTTAATCCTTAGTGTTTGGGTAGGTCCTCATCAGTCCAGGGCTCAGGAGCCGAAGGCAGTCTCAGCCTGGGGTCCGTGGGCAGCCTTTTCCTGCAGAGGGAGATGTCTCATCCTGCAGCTCCTGTGGGATGAGACACATGGGAATAACAAACCCAGGGAGCTCTGACTGCTGGTGGTGCTGCTGGAGTTGTATGGGGGAAACACAGAGCACCGGGGGGCTTGGAATGGGCGTCACTGTGGGCAGCTTTTCCAGAACTTCCATGTAAAGGCTGAGTGCTGCCAGAGCCTGAAAGGCAAGGAAGTGGCAGAACCCTGGGAAAGCTGGGATTTCCTCAGGTAGGAATTTGTAGGAGACCTGGAAAGCAAGTTCAGGCTAGGAGAGACTACAGAGAGCCAGAGCTGGGCTGGATTTCAGGGGATAAAGGGGACAACTCACTTCAGCATCTGCATGAAAAATGCTGTGGGTATTATTTCAGTAATGTTTTATTCCAAAACCAAGTGAATGTGGCACTTTGTGATGTTGTTTAGTGCACCTGGTGGGATTCAGTCAAACATTGGACTTGATCTTGGAGGATTTTCCCAACATTAATGAGCCTATGATTTAAAGTATTTGGAAAGAATCTATCAGCTGGTTAATAATTTGGACCTGAGCTTTCTGGATGTGACAAAAAGGAATATGGAACCTGCAAGGCAACAAGAGTTTTGCCATGAAGGAGATTTCCCTAAAACAGCTGATAGGAAGCAAGGGACAAGTGTAGCTGAGACATGGCATTAGGGAACATTTGTAACATTTTTTAAGCCTTCAATAAAGCATTCTCTAATACAAATTAGTCCAAAGAAGTAATTTTAGTTGCAAGAGCCTAATTAAGCCCTGTGCTACGAACAGAAATAGCCAAGACAGAGCAGTAAATGAGGCCATTCTGGTCCCAAGAAGTACATTTGGCAGAGAGAGCTGACTGCAGGGAGAGCAGAGCGGGTGCAGAGGCCTGGCACAGGGGCTGGCAGCTTGGATGTGTCACTCCCTGGGACTTCCTTCACTCTGGGCTGCAAGCAGGGCCTCAAATCCTGATAATGAGCTAAGCAAAAGGCAGAGTTTGAGTTGATGAGGACTAGGTACTAACTACTTTTAAGTAGTGCTGTCAGCAAGGATGAGAATAAGCAAGCAGCTTTTGGGTGTACAGGTACAACAACAGTTTCTTCAGGGTTTAGACCTTCAAAGTTTATATGATTTCCACCCTGCCTCAGTTTTATCAGTTGATTTTATTAAAAGATAGTTCAGAGACAATAACAGAAGTGAGATTTGTGGGGAAAGGTTATAACCTTAGCACTACAAAATGCGGAATTTGTTGAAACTATTTTCCTCTGCTTGCCCTTGATGCACTGTGGGATTGGAGCTGGGTGAATTTCATCCAGAATTTGGGATTGAAGGTTTGTTTCTCCTTGTGATCCATTGCTGTTATGTCTGTTTGGGTTGAAAGCTCTCTTCTTCTATGGAAAAATCAACTTTTCTGCTTTGTAGTTGAAGGTGGCAGCAGGTTTAATGTTGAGGAGCTGAGTGGAGCTTTGGGAGCTGCTGAAGGGCTGTGGGAGGAGGGGAACCCTGCCTGGCTGGGCTGGCAGCTCCTCCAGCCCAGGATGTTCTGATTTGATTTTAGCTGCCTATTTACTTCAGTGTTTTTATCACAAACACAGAAGCAGATGTTGTAAGCATTTCAAACACCAGATTGTTGAGCTCTTTGTGGGTAACAGTGTCTACTAGAGTGGGAGTCAGCAAATTCATTATCGAGAGATTCATTTTTCATGCTGCAACGATGAGTAGGTTCTGTTGTTTTGTTTCAGAAGCAAAAACACCATCTAAGAGTCCTTTTCATGTTCTTTTTGGGGTTATGGGGTCCCTTTCTGTATCAGAAGTATTTTAGTAAGGCTGGTGCACAGCTAAGCTCCAGTCTGAGCTTTGGGCCGTGTTTCATGCTCTCCTCCCTGGGGAAGCCAAGCACAATGTGTGACTTTCCCAGGCTTTGTTTCCTGTCTGTAGTTTTTCTGTCTCACATGGAAGCTCATGTTCTGGAATATACAACAAAAATGAATTTCATTTATGATAATACATGCCCAGCACTCCAAATCTCAAGGGAGGGATTATTAAGCTTGCATTTCTTCTTTGTTAATGATTCTCCAAAGGTGATGAGATTAGTTGTCTTAGGAGCATGAGGTAACTGTTATTTTTATGAGTCCCTGGCAGATGGTAGCTGGGTAATGAACGTGGAAGGAGTGACGATTCACAATCCTGGGAGTTCAAAAGAGATTTTTTGGTCTCCAGAGAGTGGAAGTGGGCCTGTTCAGCATCTGTGAGAGAAGTTTCTGCTATCCATAGGAAATTATTTTAGCCAGGAAACCACTGAGTGATGAAAATTACTACTTTATTCTGCATTTCTTTGACTTCTCTGGGCTTCACAGGAAAATAAGTATCCTTTCCTGAGATGGGAAAATTGTATTAATCAACTATAAAGTTCAGTGTGAGTTTCCTTTAGCTTTATACCAGAGGAGCTTCTCTGGACAATGTCTGGAGTGAGCAGCAATAGTGGGTGTTTCCCAGTAAAGTACTCAGTTGCAGAAACTTCCAAGTATGTCCTGGGAGTAAAGTATCTGTACTCATTCTGTATAAATAGGAAAATATCGTTTACCTCTTCCCTTCCTCAGCCTATATTAATGTGTTTCCTACATAGAGGCACAAAGAGGGGAGCCATAAAAAAACCCTCCAAGATTTCCAAAGCAGTGAAGTTCCTTTGGAGCAACAAATTGAAACTTTGCTCCACACCCATGGAATCCTCCTGCCCTCTCCCTCCATCTCAGTTTTGCTGTGGATTTCTCCCTGGGCTAGGGACACTCTCTGTACTTCACAGGAATTCCAGACACAGCTTTTTTCCAATCACTTGCTGTAATTAAGGTGGAACACTCTATTTTCTTGGTGAATGGGAAGCTCAAATCCATTAAAAAAACATATTTCTGTATCTCTCAGCATTGTTTTTCGGGCAGCATTATGGTTTGGGAGAGTTCATGGTCACTGAATGCCAGTTCCACTTCTTCCAGGGATTTTCTGTGTTGCTGGACAAGCCACTGTAGAAGTGTCTGAATCTATAAAAAGATGATGCAGATTTGCATTTATAAAGTGCAGTAAGGTCCTTTTAGAGGAGCAACATGTGTTGCAAAACAGCTTTATGATGATTAAAACCGAAAGATGATAATCTTGAAAATGCCCATCTAGAAATAAAACAGAAAATAACCCCTTTGTGTGTGGATTCAGGGAAGAGGATTTTTTGCTTAGTGTAGTGACTCCATTAGTTTAAAGACCACTTCCATGTACCCAGCAAAGATTATGCCCCAGAGCAGATGTAGACTTTGGAGTCCTGCTGAGGTGAATCATCTCTTCAGAGCTTGGGTCTGCTGGCAACAAAAAGAAGGAAACAGCTGGAGAAAGCTGTGAGAGGCTTTTGGGGGTAGGCTTCCTATAGATTATTCTCTTAATTGCTCCAGCTGAGCACACAAGAAGAAAGGCAGAGCCAGGGGAGGGTGTTTATGAAAAGCAGGTCCTTTCTGCTATCTGATTGCTGGCCTCCTGACTAATGTGCTGTTAGGGGTGAACTTGGCTTCTGCATTGTATCAGTTAACAAATAAAACATCACAGCAATCTCCCCTTGCCACCTTTCACTTTCTTGAGGCATATGATGTTCTAATTGCTGCTGGGTAAGGAAAATATTAATCCAGACTGTGGGTATAAGAGACTGATCACAGATTTATATTTTCCATCTCTTTCAGTGGGACTGGGTAGCAGTTTTTTGTCAGGCCAGAGTGCCCTAACTTGGACTGGTTTGTGCTTGGTGTCCATAACCTCCAAAGGCAGGAGGATTAATCAGATGTGACTTGTTACCACTGAACACTTGGGAAGTAATGAAAGGCAGGGACTCTCTGGCTGTAGTTGCTGAGGGTACTTGTTGCAAATAACAGAACACAGCAATAATTCTCCAGGATGAAACCCCTGTGATTTATTCCTGTTGCATCTCTCTCATACAAAGCTTTCTCCTCCCGGCTCAGCTCCATTTTGTGGTTGCTGCTTACTGAGTTTAAAGTCCTCTAGATAACTAATTGCATTCCAACCAGGGTTCCTGGGGGAAGTAGACTTGTGTTAGATACAGGAAAACAGCTGCCAATGAAGTCACGAGATGTGGGCAGCTGACTTGGGCCAGCACTTCTGAGACTACCATGGAATGGTTTGGGTTGGAAGCTGAGGAGCTGTCCAGCCGTTCCTCACCTGCTGAGCTTGGTTCAGCTTTTCTCCTGGCTGCTCCCCTCGGTCCTTGGTGCTGTGTGTACCTGGCAGCCGTGCCATGAGGTGCTGCCAGCTGGGAATCAGAAAAGAGAGACCGAAGCACTTGCACAGAACCATTGTTTTTGTGATCCTTTCATTTTACTGTACAAAAGGAGTCCAGTTTGGAACAAACACCAGTGACTGCTGGCCTTGCTCTTTGATACAGAGGAACCAAGTCCGTGTGTTTTTAGCACTGGTTCAGTCTGTTTTCACTAATAAATGCAGCCTCCTCAAGAGGCACTTCAGTGAAAATCCAATACAGAGTTCTGGAAATTGTTATTGCCCTCAGATGCAGGGAAAGTTTAGGGCTGTACCACAAAAAGCAGTTATAAATCTGAGCACATCTGGGTTTTTCCCTTTCTCTCTGCTTTTAAATCATGAAATCATGTAAATGGCTTTATGCTTTTTCAGCATAAGAGGCTACCTAAGCCATTGCAGAAAATGAGTGGTGTTTTGGGAACTGCTGAGTATTTGCTGCTCGTCTTTTTACCCCTTCCTGAAATTGTAATGCCAGAAGGGACAGACTAAACGTGGCCCTTGCCAGGTTAGAAGCACAATATCCCAAGGAAGACTTGGAAGTGTTTTAGCTGGGACTGTGGATCAGAAGAGGAAGTCCAAGATGGCAGAAGAGAACTGCAGGTTTATCTGTGTATTGAATTAATTTTTCTGAGAAACTGGTAGAAAAAATAAATCAATTTATCCATCTACGAAGGTACTGAAACAGTGAAATGGAGGGAATACATAAATCTCCAAGACAGTTTGGTGGATGACAGCACACTTCATCAGTGAGAGGTGCAGTGTTCTGGGAAGCTCCTGATGCTTTTAGGGGATGGGTTGTTCAGTGATGTACTGTTTGCCTGGAAGCTCCTTCGGATATTATTATTATTATTAGTTCTTAATAATTCCCTTTTAGGTGATTAAAACATGTAGCTGGTAGCTTTGTTAGCAGCTTTAATTGCCTCCACGGAATGAGAGAAGCTCCTAGAAAAGTGTTTGTGGGGAGGTGGGGCTGGATCTCTGTGAGCTCCTTCCCTACAGCCATAACCCCCAGCAGAGATCCCTTTGTGGGGGGACAATGGTGACAATTCTCAGGGCAGGGCAGGAGCTCCATCTCTCACCAGTGCCTCCTTGCCTGGATTTAGTCATTTGGGCTGGGGTACAGTCTCCTGTGCTGGTCTGTCTCACGGGGATGGTCAGGGTTCTGGGAAGATCTGTTTTGGGGAGCAGGACATCAGTGATAGATTTCTGTATGTAGCTGTAGTGTGTATAAATCCCTCTTCTCCTCCACTCTTCATGGTGCCTTTGCTGTGTATCTTTGGGACTGCTTTGTACAAATAGTTTACTCAGTGCTCTGAGTCCTGTATACACATCATTAATTTCTTCTAATATGGGATTTGTGCTCAATTCTTTATTTTCCTGTAATAGCCAATAAATATTCTAAGCACCGTGCTAAGGAGTATTCTACAGAGTGAATCCTCAACCTTTTCTACTGAAGTTGTTCTACTTATTAGGGAAAACTGTCTTTGAGAGAGAAGTGATGGAAAAGAGTGATTATAGCCAGTGGGGTAGAGGACTCCTGGGATGGACAAAGTGAGATGGAGAGAGCCTGGATTCTAATTGTGCGTCTCCTGAATATTTATTTATGCAAAAAAGAACAGGTTCAGTAGGAGAAACAGAACAAGGTCTTCCTCTCAAGTATTCTGGAGCTCATCTTTGATGCTGAGCGCTGCAAGTGAGAAGGAACCAGCAAACCAGAGCGAGCCCTGGGGTGTGTCGGGACAGCCCCCAGGGTGTGTGTGACCACTGGAGCTGCAGGGGTGGCACAAACCACCCTGGGCTGAGCCTGTGGGGCTTTCAGCTGCTGCTGGGGGAGAGATGGGGATGTAGGAGCTGAGCTCTGCTGTGCTCAGGCCCCATGAGGTGGGGCGGGGCAGCAGCAGCCCTGGCTCCGCTGGCTCCCAAGGAGCAGAGTCCCTGCTGCCACAGGTGAAGGGCTCTTCTCTCACAGCTGTGCTGAGGAAGCCAAAGAGAAGGAACTCCTCATGGCAGTGTCTTTGGTGAGGCTTTTACTTGGGGACCTGGAGCAGAGAATCACAGAATCATTGAGATGAGACTTGCAAGACCATCAAGTCCAGCCTTTGACCCAATAGCACTGTGTCAAATCAACTGTACTGCAAAGTTCCACGTGTACTTGATTTTTGAACACTTCCAGGAACGGTGACTCCACCACTTCCCTGCAGAGCCAGGTTTTCTGGATTTCATAGGAATGTGGTTCAAAGGTCCCTCTGGACAAAATGGTTTTTTGACACAAGAATTCTTGTTCAATCCAAACCAGAATTCCTGTGGAACACAAACTGCCTTTTTTTGTCTGCAGTCATTCAATTTCGGTTTTAAAACATTTGGCAAACCAAAGTACCCTTGTTCTCCATCTGACCTGAGCTCTGAAGTCATGTCCTGTAAGGAGCAAGATGCCCCTGAGTGTTTTTCTTGCTGTCTTGTCCCCTTGGGAAGCTGTTAGTGTGGGAAGCCCAGCAGGCAGGGCTGCAGGAGCTGTAAATCCACTGCCTCTGGAGGTGTGGGGGGTGTTTGCAGGAGCACAGAGCATGGCTGAGTATTTCTGTGCTGAGACAGAAATATGGCAGCCTGAGGGAAAGCAACAACAGTTTTTTAAATCCCAGACTTTATTTAGAAGAGCCTGTAAGTATTCTCAGTTCGTCTGAAACCCTAAATCTGTGCCTCATTTAGCCCCAGCCTGCAGTGGGGAAATGGAGATCAGTTTACATAAGCTTTTGTCACTGTAACATTGGATTTATGCGCTGTAGTTAAATCAGATTTACGGGACACTGTTAACTCTGAGAGAATGACCCAGAGGATATAAAGAAACTTCAGCTGAGGAAATATTTTATTTTAGTGTCTGGAGGAGTTTTACACCTGACAGACACTTGCACCCTTGTGCTGCTGCTTGAGAGTTACAGCAGCATATTTCTGGCTGTAGAGTTAATGAGGTTGCTCGAGTGCATTTGAAATTCTGTGGCTGTAATTGGCTGGAAGTTGGGTGCAGACACTCAGGTGAACACCTCCCCACTGGAGCTGGGGCTCCAGGACTGGCAGGGCTTGTCCCCTGGGCTGGGAACACCAGTGTGCCCGGTGTCCTGCTGCCAGGGCGGGTGGCACCTTCACAGGCTGCATTTCAGAGCAGCACGTTGGTTCTAACAGCAGTTTTTATCATCAGCAGATACCAGAGAGTCTCAAAGTATCCATGGTCCTTGTATTGATGTGTGTAATCAGGGGACTTGGGATGATTTAACAACTGAGTACTCAGAAGCTGCAAGGGAGGGAAAGATCCGTCCCCAGTTTTCTGTATGGATGTGTCACTGTAACCAGGAGCTTGATGGATCCCATCATCTTTCCCTCTCCCAACACCTAAAGCTGTGGGAGTTGATAAAAACGGTGATTATTTAAAAAGATCTGTCAGGAAAGGGCCTTTCTTCTTTCTCTCTCTTTCTGTAGGCCAGAGAGATGCTGGTTGTTCCCTTGTGACAGCCGGGTGTGGAAGCTGTGCCCAGGGGCTGTGCAAGTGGAATGCCCTGATCTCCATGGGTTTTCAGGGCTGAACTCTTGTGTGCATGATAATTGTGAATTCAATTATTGCCTATATGCCATTCCCTATTTAGGCAAACATTGTGTACTTCTATTTATTCTCCAAATTACAAAGGAAGTTATTTAGACTGTTATTCCTCTACAGTAAAAATGACATAGAACTGGTAGAGCAGAACACACTGTGGAGAAATTGTGATATATGGATATATATATTCGTTCAAGACAGTTCTAAGTCAAATAGGGTAAATTATTAAATCGCATTGAGAGAAGCTGTGAAATTTTATGAACAAAAAAATCTGTGTAGAATGATTATAATCATGAGACAGTGACAGAAACTTGTCATGATATATTGATAGTGTCCATGAAAGGCTAAGAGTTTAGAAAAGTTGCCAAAGCAGAAATTAGACTGCAATTATGGGTATATTGGCTGGGTTTCGGGCTGAAGATAAGATTTTAAATCTTACAAACCTCTGGTATTTGCAGTAAAATAAATAACCTGATCTGAAAAAGCAAAGCAAATCTTGATTAATCCTGCATAGTGAACAGGACATGATTCAAGATACTGCTATGAGGTTTGTCATCATTTTATTCAAATCTGACCTCCTGGGAGAAGCAATAAATCCAACACAGCAGAGCATTTAACTTCAAAAAACACCTAAGAGGCTGTTTAGGCATAGTTTTAAAGGAACAACTGAGAGTATAATGCTTTCAAGCACAATGACTTGGAAAGGACACCACCAGCATCATTAGAAATTGAAGGGAAAGAGAATCCAAGGGAAAAGGAAAGAGCACACCTCCTGATTAATTTAATTTGAAACCACAAGAAAAGCTGAAAAAAATCTGGGGAATTGACAGTGTTAATGAAAAAAAGCAAAGCAAACACTCTGAAAATGAGGCTTTACCAGCCTGGCACTCCTGTTTAGAGTGAATAGGTGATGGATGGTGAAGTACCAAAGATCATCCAAGTCACATTCAAGGGAAGGAATGTGACAGTAGAAGAGTAAATGCAGGATTTCCCTTGGCACACAGCTTGGGGAGGCTCTCTCTCAGCTCCTTTTCCTGTGGGAATAGTCTCAGAAACTGTCACAAATTGATGTGTCAGGAGGAGATGGTCAAAACAGTCAATAAAGGAACCAAATGACAGGAACAGATGGCAGCATCCTTGGTGAAAAAGGAACTTAAATGTGGGCTATTAACTGTGGAGTGACCTGTCACTTAAATCAGCCTCAGTGTTACGGAGACAAAAAGGACGTTCTTTATGGGAAGGAGTAGCAGAGGTGATGTGCAAACCACAGGTGTGGCTTCTGTACCAGCTCAGAGAGAGAGAAAAAAGATTATTAGACACATATATGAACATGAAATAGTAGGAAAATAAAACTTTCCAAGGGATTCATGCCTGGTAAATCAGATTTGTCTGAAGGAGTTAATGGATGTGTGGATAAGAGTGGCCTAGTCAATATGTGTACATTAATTTTTTCAGAGCACTTTCAGCAAGGTCCCTTAAAAAAAAAAAAGCCTTTTTTTTGTAGTATAAGATGGATTAGTAACTTGCTAGTAGATGAGAAAGAGAAGGTAAGAATAAAAGTCTGAATTTGAATTGAGGGACATTTCCATGATTCAGAGAGATCAATTTTTGGATTTGTGCTGGTCACTGTATTTGTGGCTTGATTAGCTTCTTCCCTTACTTGCTCTCAGTTCCCAGGTGTTCATTTTAATACCTGGTGGTGATACTTGGAAAATGTCTTTGGGTGAGATGGTGTTAGTTTCAAAGTGTATATTTTGTCAGAATGAGTTGCCAACTTTAAACTATTTTTAAATTATGTTTATTTGTGGGCAGAGGGTCAACTGCTTCCCACCATTTCAGGGGATGAGCAGCTCTGGATTTCTGGTGTAAATGCTCCTGTCCTGCACTCATCAAGTGTGTTTATTTGTGCTGCAGACAGACGTGGTCACACCTGCTGCAGTGTCACTGACCTATGGAGACATCTCCAGAAAGGTTTTCTTATTTGAGCACAAAGCATTTGAAGCAGCCAAACCAGTCCAAGTATTTTCAGCTGTGCTGGAAGAACACAAAATGAGAGATTTGCTTCTATTAAAGGAAACCGTGCACTTTGCAGGAGCAAAACATGTCCCAGCTGCTCCTGCTCCTTCCAGCTTTCTCCTTCACCTCCAAGTGACACACATTGTGCAGGGCTCAGTTCTCACACACTCAGGGAATGAAACGAGTGGTGCTCCTGGCTGTGCTGTGGCTGTGCCCTGTCCCAGTCTGTGGGCAGGGAAAGGTGGCAGTGCCATGCTGGCAGTGGTGGGCACTGGGTCTCTGAGCTGGGGCCGTGCTGTCCCTTCTGCCACCCCTGAGCAGTGCACTGGTTCTCCCAAAGTTCTACACAGAAAGAGACATTTCCCTGTAACTACTGGGGTGTCAGAGCAGCAGAGCTGGGCAGCAACATCTGGAATTCACAGCTCCTCACCTGGGTCACTGCACTGATGCCTGCACTGTGTAACCATTGCAAAATCAGCAGTGCTGCTGTCTGCTGTCACCTCCCAGCCCTGGAAGTGGGAATGTTGTGACAATCTGTGTGTTAAGGGGTGAGAAGTTATTTTTAGCTTTCCACCTGGAATAAAACACCTCGTTTGAGTGTGGCAGGCTAAATATTTTCTGACACTGTAATGAACAGCCTGGTTGACAGAAGGATCGTGGTGCTATTAATAGACCTGTACCTCTGTCTCAGTAAGTTTTAGCCACCTTTGTTTGGAGCTGTGGGAATCCATAAGTGAAAGGCAGAAAGTTTAGATGGGATATTGGGAAGGAATAGTTCCCTTTGAGGGTGGGCAGGCCCTGGCACAGGTTGCCCAGAGCAGCTGTGGCTGCCCCTGGATCCCTGGCAGTGTCCAAGGCCAGGCTGGACGGGGCTTGGAGCAATCTGGGGTAGTGGAAGGTGTCCCTGCCATGGCAGAGGGTGGAATGAGATGATCTTTAAGATCCCTTCCAACCCAAGCTGCCCTGGGATTCTGTAATTCATTTTAGGGGATGCCACATCTGGCAGCTGAGGTGAGCTCAGCGCTCCTGTGAATTCCCCCTGGATTTTGCTGGCACGAAGCTCCCCAGCCCAGGCACTGGTGTGCAGGGGAGGCTCCCATCCCCAGCTGGAAGTGCTGAGCAGGCAGGGATGCTCTGGGCTCTGCTCTCATGGAGTGAAGCAGCAGCAGTGCAAGTGCCAGAGGAGGAGGCTGTTGCCCTGGTTTTTGCTAAGCCTACTGTTTTTAACCTTGGAGTTAGATTCTTTCACACAGTTTCATGTAAATAATGGCCAATGTTTACTTAACGATATTTTCTGTTTTTCATTCCTTTTGTGATAAGAGAACTTTGATGAGCACCTTTCTTCTCCAGTGGGATTGAGAAGGAAGTGACATGTCCTCCAACCCCTTGTGGAGTTGGGACGTGTATATGAATGTGAGATTGTAAATAATAAACAGGCATTCCCTCCTTTCTGCTGAACCTGGCAGGTGTGAGAGCCTCTTTATTGTGTCTTCCCAGACACAGGCAATCCCTGCTGCAGCCTGGGGCTGGCAGGCAAGGTGTGCACAGGGCTAGAAAATCACCACAGCTCCCTTGAAGTAACTCTGGCCCAACGCATGAAATCTGTCTGAGATTTGTCCTTGAACACTTAAATCTGCTCTGAGAGGAAGACTTCATTCTGCTACACACAGATGTGTTTTCTGGCTTTCAGGGTTTGTCCTTGGGTTTTCAGCAGCGTGGTGAACAGGAGTGTGAAAACTCTTGGTTATCAGCGATGTCCCTCGGTCCTTCTGCTGTCTTTATATAGCTGTCTTTTCCTCATATTTGTTACTAAAATATGCTTTGGTTTAATTTTTTAAAAAATAATCTGTTATTTTTTGTTCTTCACCACTTCAGCCACTGAATCCTACCATCCAGTTCTAGTTTGTTGCTATAAATTATCTCCTTTTCTTTTTCACTCTTTCACATTTCAAAGAATTAGTCATGTGTCCAGTCTTTGCAAGTCATTCAGTGTTTTCCTATAATAAAAAGTTGATAATTAATCCTGTAATATTTTCAGATTTACTGGACCCCTGCTCTGAAGCAGCGTAGCTCTGTACGTACATAGAATTAAATTTGGAATTGGGGAAATTTGCTGCTAAGTGAAGGAGACTGCAGCAGTGTAAAAGCAAAGGCAGTGTTCTCTGGAGTGATGGATTTTGTGTACAACCACTGTGAGCTGTTGCATTTTGTATTCTGCTTCCTTATTAAAATAATTCTCCGTGCTTGCTTAGGGCTAAATTTGACTATCCCCACTTCATGGAGACGTGCTCCCAGTGCAGGCTAAGTGGGGAAAAAACTCTGATGGTACATGCTAAAAATTGGATATTAAGCCATATGACTAATTTTAGTTTTGAAATATTCTTTTTTTCTCTTTTGTGGCATAAGAGGCTTATTTTACCTGACTTCAGGCTTCCCACACAAAGCTAAGTGAGCACAGTGTGGAACAGCTTATTTTAAGGTGGAAAAAGTCATTAGCTGTCTCCTGCTGAGACCTTGTATTGAGAGAGCCAAATTATAACTCACTGAAGTTTAGCATGAAGGAGAGGTAAATTATTGTTTATGATTTTACTGTTCCCTGCTTGGAGCTCTCAGCCTTGTTAGCTGAGCCTGGTCCGTGACCTTCTGGGGTGGTCAGGGATGGGGCAGGAGCTGAACTCCAAGAAGGAACTCGTTAGAACACTCAAATTAAACACCAGCTTCTCATTTCCTTGCTGCAACTGAACATCCTTAGCAGAAATACCTTGCAGGCAGCTTTAGACTGCAAACACAAAATGCCAGGAATTTCAGGGTCTCTGAAAGGATCTGTGCCTGCCTGAGCAAAGGAGGGGTTCCTTGGGGCCTGAGGAAATGGCTCAGGATGCAGTTTCGGGGATGATATCCCACTACAATTAATGGTTATTCTTTGTTTTTTACAATCTCTCTCTAGTTATAAATGGTTCAGGGCTTCTGGGAATATTTCATAGGAGTAGTTTCCATGGATTTTATTAGGTTAAATGTATATTTGTCCAGTACAGCAGAAGTAGTTAGATAGAAAAGAATAAAAAAAAAAGACTTGTGATTTTTGAAGTTTTCATGCAAGAAGGAAGATTCTATTCATAATTTCAATTGCAAGCTTGAATTTTTTCCACTGTCACTTGTTAATAAATCTGTCATTGAGTAAGGGTTTCTCACTGCTGAGAGCAGAATTCAAAATCCAGTTATTTGTCTTCAGAGCCTCTGTGTTTGTTGCAGCGGGAGTGTGCAAGTCCTGTGCTGCTGTTCCAGACATCCCTGTCTGTACTGGTGCAGAGGAAGGGGATATCCCTCTTTGTGGGGCAGGAAACAGATGCTCTGGGGTTTAAGGAGAACTCCAGAATCACAAAATTCATCATGGAATGCCGAGTGTTGGAAGAAACCTTAAAACTCATCCAGTGCCACCTCATGCTATGGGCAGGGACACCTTCCACTAGCCCAGGTTGCTCAAGGCCTCATCCAGCTTGGTCTGGAGGCAGCTTGAGAGTGCATTTGGGAACCTGCTCCTGTTGGCAGCTGATGGAAACCAAGCTACAGATGCAGACAGAGCTGTAAATAAACCCTAGTTTGAAATGATACCGAATTCAGCTCTGTGCTCTTCCTGCTTGGAGAACAGGCAGAAGTGCTGCTGGTGTTTCATCTTTGAGGGACAGACAGATGCACCTCAAGCTGGAAGAATAGCCAAACATCCCTTTTTGTTGCATTAGCACTTGTTATTAAATGGGAAACATTATAGCTTCTGCTCACCAGGGGTTTTGCCAAGACTCTGTGCCTTGTACAGCACTAAGACTATAACCAGCACACTGGAATACACTTTCATAAACTAAATTCTTGGCTTCTTTAACTGTAACCTGAATAGAAACAATATATAATTATGCCTTTTAAGCATTTCTTAACAAGACATTTTTGAGCAGTCACTGGAGCAGCAATTGGTGCTATAAACGAGGGCATTAGCACTCAGACCACAGTAACAGCGTCATTAAAATGCAACTTCTGAGGTGCACTGCTTTAAATTTGCCTCATTATGTGTGCAATTAGGGAACAAACAATAAAATGGCCATAATTTTTCTGCAATTTCTTATCCTAACTGCCTTTTTTAAAGCTTAATTAATGTTAAAGGAAAAAAAGGAGGAAGTGGTGGGCTGAGCCCAAGTTTAACAAGCAGAGCCATCCTTCTGAGTGATGGATGAGCGCTGCCTGCGCCCAGCCCTGAGCTCCTGGTTGCTGTGGCAGGGAAAAATGGGCTCCTGCTTTTAGATCCTGCCTGTGGTTTATTCCCCTCTCTGGAGAAGGAACACGCTGGTGGAGCAAGGAGGGAGAGATCCTGCCCTAGCCAAAGTGACAGTCCCACTCCTCCAGGGAAACGGGAGCAGAGCTCTGGAGTCAGCGCTGCACACTTGGTTCTGCTCAGATAAGATGTTAATTAAGATAGCAATCAGACTGGAGGTCTGATTGTAATATATATACACTGCTGTTTGTGTGTAAATTTGTAATCCATCATTTGGGGTTCATCCAGACACGTCCATTAGGTGTGGGTTTGGCACTACCAAAAACCAGCAGGAGGGTGTGGTCTGGAGCCAGCGCTGTTCCAGCAAGCATGAATGGGGAAAGTGGCTTTCTTCTCATTCAGATCTGCTAATCCTCTTCAATATTCACTTGGAATGTCATTGCGGATGTTCCTTTATAGATATTTTGATGTTATTTATTGCTGGTAACTATCATTTGGATAGATACTGGATTTGCAGTAGTTGAGGAGCATCTGGGAAAGAACAGGACAAGGATAACCATGGCATCTAACAAGGAGAAATCCACGTGGGAAGTGGGACATTACTTAAAAGCTGGTGGCTCTGGAAATCGTGTGGAATGATGCTGTGGTTTGGGACAGGAAGCAAATGATAGTGGGATAATTGGAACTGCAGAAAGGGATTTAAAGTAGAGCACAAACAATTGCCAAAGGTAAAACTGGGCCATAGGATGGTAAATGCTGCTGATGGAAAAGGCCTGAGGAAGATTGGGTAGTTGGAAATACTTGAGAAATGTTCTCAGTGTAATTAAAAAGATGACCCAGGTACGTTATTTTGAAGTGATGGAGAAACGTGGGTGATTTCTTCGCAGATAGCAAGGTAAATTTATTTTTCCAGCTAGTCATGTTTCCAGGAGATTTTTATCTGGTAATTGTTTGTCTGCAGTGTGCAGATGGATGGGGAACTGCTCCTGCTTTGCCTGTGAGCTCTGTCAGGGTCACTGTCTTGGAAGGTGTGACTGACACGCTGATTTTTCAGGTGTTGCCTTCCGAAACTCCCCCTCCCCAAAACAAAGAAATAAGAGAGATGAAACAGGTGAGTTTGCAAATACTGACTGTCAAATTCTGATAGCTGAGTATCAAATACTCAGAGTATCAAGTAGCCATGCAGTGGGGATATCATGAGATTTTCTGTGCTTGGTTAAATATCCAGACATATCTAAATCTTCAAGAATGAATATCCTAACCTTTCTTTGTAACCCTTCAAGTACAGAATGAGGACTGTGGAGAAGGAGCCATTAGAATTGCACAGACAAAAATACCTCCTTGCCATGGAAAAAGGGTTCGATAATTTTGTTTCTTTGCTGAAGGGGAAAAATCAACCAGCGGATGTAGGCTCAGGTACTAACTTTAAATTAGCTTAACTTGCTGATGCCTTAAGACTGGGGATTAGTGAATTTAATTATGGGAGCCAGGAAGCACATTAAGATAACATTGGGCCTCAAACCAAAACCCACAAAGCAATGAAATTAAAGTTGGTGGTTTGTGTTCCATCTCTATAATGTCCTTTTCTTACTGTGCTGTGTCACAGGAGGCCCTTCCTGCCCCTTGGCGTGGGCTTTTGGGGGCTTTTTGTTAATGAACAAGTGATCTTTATGAACTTTTTCCTGTTGGTCTTTTTGCTGGCACAATGTATGTACTAAAATCTGGTTTGCCCAGTGGTGGTGCTGCCATGGTCATGGTCAGGTCACCTTCTCATTCTGCTTGGAGCTGCTACAGCCCAAGTCCAACTCGAGTAGTTTTGTGAGGGATTCAGCTGAGGATATTTGACTTTCTGGTGAGGACAGGTTATCAGTGTGATGCTGACAGAGTGTGTGAGGAAAATCTGATTTCATTCTTGCTTTGCTTCTACCCTCCTGCTCAGCCTGGTCAGCTGTCCATTACTGGACTTTGTATTTACTTTATATTTTTAAGAGCAAGACTCAAGATTAAACCACTTTAAGACTACTTTTTGAAAAAGTTCCAATTCTGAGTCTATTTGCTGGTGAATTATGCAGTATTGGCCTTCCTCTCTGACACATGCTGATGGTTTTTTCTTTCACTTGCTTGAAGTCACACACTCCTAAGTCACACTGAGAGGCCTCTCAAGTCTCACAAGCCTTGTGGTTGAGTTGTGCTGGTAGAAATTAGAGACTTAAATTGATACCTGGGGCTGTCCCAGCTTCCCTAACATGGGAAATGGGACATTAGCTTGACATCTGACTTCTGAGCTGTTTCAGGACCTCACAAATAGGTTCAGAGCCAATACTGATCTCCTTTGTCTTCCAAAGAGAAATTATTTGAAAAGCTCCTCTCCCCATGTTGTTTGCTAAAAGTTGTCTGTTTATTCTCTGCTTAGCATCCCTCTTTTTTTTAAAAAAATGTGTTTAAAAGAACTTTTTATTCCAGTAAACACTTTATTCCCTTTCTGGCTGGTGGCTTTTCAGTGGAAACCCCACAATATACAGCTTTATCTTGGTATGCAAGTTTATGCTGTTTTCACTGTCTATTTCAGGGTAATTCACTTGATCTTTGTTTTATTTTGTTCCAGATAATTAAAAAGTGTAGAATCGTTTAGGTGGATATGACAAAAACACTTGGGTCACTCAAAAAACTAATTAGTCAGCCTGGCAGGGAGTGCAGGAGAGTGAAGGGATCATCCCATGCTGGGCCAAATGGCTTTGATCCTTCTAGAGGCACTCCTGATCCTCACTGGGTGTGAAACAGTGCAGTTCCAGACTGAGCTTCCTGTGTTTCAGGCTTGGTTTGGGATCCTGCTACTTCTGGGACAGTGGAATTTGGGAATGAAAGCACTTTTCTTTCTAATTAACAAGTAATAATAATAATTAAATAGAAATTAATATTTGAAGCGTAATTTCCTATGTTTTACACTGTATTTGAATATTCAAATGGAGCTAAGAGAGCAGGTTTGGTGCTCAGGCTCTTACCTGGTCCATGGACACAAAGCTCCTCCTGCTCCCTTCATCTCCTGTTGGCTGATTTGTGCCAGGATCTTCTGGAGTCTTGGAATGTTTGTCAGTGTTTGGCTGAGGAGACCTCATTTTGAACACTGCAGACATTCCCTTGCACGGTGCTGATGGCTATTTTGGGATTTGGTTTTTAGCTGTGTGCCTTGGAAGTCTTCTGGTTAAAAGCCTGGGAAATGAATCCCGGAGTGGATTGGCTTGGAAGGGATCTTAAAGACAATCCTGTTCCAACTCCCTGCCATGGGCAGGGACACCTTCCACTAGACCAGGTTGCTCCAAGTCTGTTTCCCTGCTGCTGTGTGAGCTTAGGAATCACCCTGTTCACCAGAAATCCTTCCAAACTGCTTCCTTAAATTAGAATTCCCGTGTGTGTCTCTTCTAGGATGGCCTATTCTAAAGTAGACTTTCCAGCTTTCTTCTTTCCTCTGTAAATTCTGTGCTCTCAGGAAGCTGTGGTATTTTTGCCTCATTTGTGAAGGTTAAGGTTGACTTTGAACAGTCTTCTCCCAGTTGTTTATCCCATCCTGCTAAATGCCTTTCCATGTTCCCCAGCCTTTGGAGTGCTGGCAGTGGGAGCTGGAGGAGGTGGGAGATCCCGGGCAGGTGTCACTCCCCAGGCTGCTCCACACAGCAGCACCTCCTGCAGTGATGCCTGAGCAGTTCAGACACCTCCAGATGTGTCCTCCAAACACCCTCCCAGCCTCCAGCAGCTCCCCACCTTCCCAGGGTGGGATGTTCCTGTCATCCCCAGTGACAGCCGAGGAACCTGCTTGTCCTGGGTGTGGAGCACCCCTCCCTTTCCCCAGTGCAGCACCACCACGCCCTCTCTGCTGTCCTTCCCCTGGCTGTGGGCTTGCTGATCACACATCACTCAGCCTCTTTTCTCCACTTTGAGGTGGTTATTTATTGATCTGCTTTTGGCACTTGGTAAAATGCCAGCTTTTAGTATTAGCTACTGGCCTCCTCTTACTGCAACCTTATAAAATGTTATTGTTCCTCTTCAATGCTGAGATTGTGTAAATGTTTCTCCTAGAACGGGTTGGGTATTTTGATATTTTCTGCCTTAACCCTTAAAACTCTCATTGTGAGAGATTCCCTCTTGCATCCTTCTTGCAGTGTTGGGAATGTTTTAAAGCCCATGGCCTGTCTGGAACAGTGCTGGGAGGGAGGGCAGGAGAGGTGTGATGGCACTCAGAATTCCTGCAGATAAGTTTAATAATAAAATAGTAACAGCCCCAAAAATTCTGAGCCAACTCTTGTTTCCTAAAGTATTACAACAAAACATATAGTATTTTAGAAAGTATTTTTCTTATTAATATCTTGCTACTAATTAACCTTGTAGTGAGGAAAAGGTGCAGGAGAACATCTGGCCTGGGGATTGTTCTCCTGCCACAGAAGTGTTGGAGAAGCACTACAGGGTTTTTGGTACCACCTGGAGAAATGGAGCCAGATGTGGGGAGAGGTGCAGAACCCGTTAATAATCAATCTTCCTGGGATATTAATGTGCCATTGGCACGTGCAGGTGTCTGGGTATTGATAAAGGCCATCTGTACAGAATGTTTTAGTAAACCTTGCAGACCCTAATTACTGTAAACAGGTTTGTTCTTAAGGAATCTCTTGGAAGAATTCCAGCAGGATCACCTTCAGGGCTGGTACACCACTCGACAGTTCTTACAGATGAGAGCTGTGAGAATATTTTGTGATTAGTTAAATATCATGTAATTTTAATTAGCCCAGCTATTCTCTATCCATTTTCTTACTATTTAGTTTTCATTATCTTTACCATGGAATTGTCATTTACATTTTTGTGGTCGTCTTGTTACCCAGTGAGGTTGATTAATCCCTATTCTAGTGAGAACACTCCAGCAGAACTGTATAGAATTTATCCTGTTGCAGCTTAGTCCTATTGCTGCCAACTTCTCCCTCTTTAGCCTGACCTGTTCCTTGATGAAACGAAATATTTATGATTTTAAGACCATAGAAAGCAGTGGTGGTAATGGTGTGTGACCTCTGTGTCACAAAAGCTGTTACCTTTTACTGGGTGAAATAATTGCTTTGCTTATGTCCTGCTGGAAAACTGCCCCATTGTATGGATCAAAAATCACTAAAGAAATGAAAAATAAAGGGCTTGAAAACAGCTATGTAGATAATGTAAGCTGTTAGTCATTATTTAAACTTTGCATTTGAGTTTCCTGTCATTATATATGGAATAGTTGACTTTCATAATGCCAAATTGGGTAATAAAAGATTAATCAGTTGGCAAGAGCATAAACTCTAGGAGACAGAAGTAGGTTGTGACAATGTTGAGAGGAAATGGTGTACTTGAATTTACTTCTGATTGTGACTGACAACGTTTTGTACCCAGTTAAAAGGTTTTGGTGCCAGTTTAACTTACAGAGAGCTGGGCTTTATTTTAGCTCCATGTAGGTAACAGGGAGACCCAGGTGCAATATCCAGAAATTCTACAGAGTCTGGGTCATCCCAAAGAGTTAAAGAAACTAATAGGATGCCCTCATCCATAACCTTTCTGCACTTGGAGCAGAGATAATATGGAGGATTTTCTCTTTAATGAACAATGTAATTGTTATTTGTGGTGAGTTGCATCTGCTGTTACAATTCCCATCTAATTCAGCTTCCATATATCAACGAGCAGAGTAAGTCAGCAGGCTCTGTGCCCATTCCTCTGTCTTGTGATGTTCTGTATTTCTCCTGGTGAGGTTAATTGTGGATTTCATGCTGAAGGCTGGCACTGCTTCCCTCACATGGACCAGCCTTGGCAGCACTTTGGGAAAACAGAGGTTTCTGCTTTAGTTCTGTTTTAGGCATTTCCCTTATCTCCAACCCCTGCAGTCCTGCCACAATGGCTCTGGAATTCTTTGTGCAGCAAATCCTGGCAGCAGATCTGACATCAGCCTTTTCATTCTTCACCTTCTGTGGTGAATCAGAGAGCCCCAGAGCAGAGGGGCTGTCTAATGCACAGCAGCAGCTTTCAGCTGGCTCTGAGCAGATGGGAGCAGGAAATGAGGAGCAGTGACAAAGATTGCATGCGTTGGATTCTTTGTCATAAATTCATCTGAATGCTGAGGTGCTGTGTGTATGCACAGAATCAGTCCTCATCTCATTTTAGGAGCACAATTTGTTTTATGTTTGGCATCTCTATAGCCTTTGGCTTGTCCCCTGTGGCAGCAGGAATAGAATGTGTTTTTTTATAGGGCTTAGTTTGCTTTTGTGCATTTCTTTGCAGCAATTAGGTGCTTTAATTTCTTATCTCCTAAGAAGTTGTTGCTGTTCTTAGTTCTCTTGTCTAATCCGTGCCGCTCTGCTGCAAATGTTATCACTGCTATTCAGAGGCAAGAAAGGAATTCCACTGGTACTGTGATAAAGGGTCAGAGATCAAACTACTTAATTCACTTTTGCATCTTGTTACTCCAGGATCAGGTAAAATACAAATCTCAGGACCAGTGCTGCTGGGTGTCCAGGAGTCCCTGCCCTGAAGTTTGGGTTGATTCCCAAGGCTGTAACTCAGAGCCATTCAAAATTTTTGTGGCTTCCACAACTGCTTGATGGAGATGGAACAACTGGAATTTAGTAGTGCTAATCAAGGTTGAGAGAAAAGAGCTCTCATTGTATTGCAAGCAGCAAAATATTAGAATTTGAAAGAAAAGGCATGGCCATAGAAGAAAACAAAAAAATATATGAATTAGGGGTAGCTGTGGATTGATGGGTCAGGCACTGGAACAAGGTGCCCAGGGAGGGGCTGGAGTCTCTCCAAGAGTTCAAGATGGATGTGGCACTTGGGGACATGGTTTGTGGTGGTGATGGTGGCACTGGATGATCCTGAAGGTCTCTTCCAGTGCTGCTGACTCTGTGATAATTACACAAAAGCAGTATTTGTCCAAACTCCTAACTGGCCAAAGCAGCTCATCCACGCTGTGCCCCACCAGAGCTGGCACTGGGGGTTGTGCTGATGTGGCATCTTTGCAAATGTCCCTTCTGTGACTTCTGGAAAGGCCTCAGGGGGGTGGAGGAATTGGCACCATGAGGCACCTTCAGGGCTCTGGGTCCCCCTTGCCCTGGGGGACAGGAGTGCCAGGGGTGACCAGCTGGCCAAGGTGCTGTGGGTGTCCTGCAGGGCCACGGCTGCCTCAGCAAATGCAGCTGATGAACCAGCACAGTTGGTTCACAACCAGTTAATTCTCCATTTGCTCGCTACAAAGTGAAGAATATTGCACAACGTGACCAAATATTCATACAAATAAGATCTTAAATTGTTTTTCTCCTTATGCCACCTGTTCTAGCAGCTAAGCTAATACAGAATTTGATCTTGTATTATTACTTGAAAATGGAAACAAATGAGATGGAGCTGCGTGGCCACGTTTTCATTCTGTGCCATCCATCCCATGGCAGGTCTCTATTAGTCAGGAGCAGGGGCACTGCAGGCAGGGCTGCTGCTTCTTATGCTTGTGGGCAAATGCTTGCCTTGGCACTCATTGATCCTGGGAAATGGTAATAGAACTGAGGCTGTGCCTATTCCTGTGACTATTTACTTATTTTCAGTTTGCAGAGGCTGATTGAACCTGAAGATAAACAGCACAATATTTCCAGTAGAACTACTGGATTCATAAATCCTCAGTTATTTTCTCCCTTAAATTTTCATGTTCTGCAAAGAAAAGATGGTAGATGGAGTAACCAAAATGCGGAACAACTTGTTCAATCATCAACAGCTTGTTCAATCAGTTTCCACTGATTTTCCTGGGATGGAATAATCCTTTCTCCCAGTAATTCACATGTCTTTATTGTGTATGACTCCCACATACCAGCCCGGGGACATTAAGGTGCAGAATTACTGTCAGAATAATTTCAGGTACAAATAAGACCTTTCTTTTCCAATACAAAAATCAAGGTAGTTCCTTGCACTGAGGGGTTACTGGAGGTTTCACTGTGGATTTAATTACCAAGAGGACAATTTTCATGTCACTTGTTGACTTGCTGTTACATTCCTGACTCAGCACATTGGCAGCTGCTGCCTGTGCTGGGTGCAAAGTTATTTAAAGGTTGATGATGGAAAAGTCCCCCAAACATACACCTGTGTGTAATTGCTGAGTAGTGAAGCATAACATTTCACAAACCTGTGTCATTTTCTGTTAACTGGGGTTAGGTACAACCTCACAACAAGTTGGAGAGTTGGGTATGAACTCAGTGAGCAGCTGGGACTGATGATTGAAAAATTCAGTGATTAATTCCTGTAGAACCATGAGGTGAGAAAGATCAGAGAGGAGAAGATTGTGTGAGAAGCTGAAGCTGGGTCACGTTTCCAGGCCAATGGTTTGTGGGGGAACTTGTAAGAGCAGCCAGGTTGGTTCAGAAATCCCCAGCCTGGTGTGGAGTGAGGTTTGAATTGCTGTGCTGGCTTTTATATATAGGAAGAACCATAAATGTGAAATATTTAGAGAAGAATGTGACAAGCCAGCTTCATCATTCTGCCTGCTGAAAGGGAATCAGACCAACAGTTCAATAATACATCCAGTTTTGTAGTTACTAATGCTGTAATTACTCATGGTGTGAACTGTTTTCTTCTCTGTGGGTACAAGGAGAAGGACTGATGGTGTTCAGATGGTTTTGTTAAAAATGCAGTGTGCTGAGCATCATTTTGTACCTTCTTAAATCACTGCAATATCCTGGCAGTGTTTGTACTGGGATTTGTGTAAAACTGGAGATTTATCAGTGCTCTGTGAATACTTAATAATAATAATAATGCTCCTGCCTGTACCTGTTTGGCATCTTGGTCTGAAAAGTTCCTTGCAGAAGAAGACAAGTCCAAGACCAATATTTCTTGGAAATGTTCTGGCACATCCCTTTAGGCTGTGCTTTTATTGCCCCTTGTTAACACACTGAAATGGAAATGTTCTGCTGTCTGATGTAGAGATCCTGGTCACTAGACCTGTAGCTGAGAAGTCTTGTGGATACTTAATAAAGGAACAGACTTGACTGATCTTTCACTCAAAGACCGTGCAAGAGAGAGGTGTTTGGAAGGATAAAAATCAGAGGGCTTAATTACCAGAAATTTTTAAAGTTGTAGATTTGAAGGCAAAGTTTGAACTGCTGCTTTACCATCAGCAAAAGTGCATTTCTGCAGGACCTGTGAGCCCTGACCCTGCAGGGGTTTGGTGGCACATCAGGTTACCCCAGCCGGTGGCCCTTGGTCTTGCAATGGGAAGGAGAGCATCTCGGGAGGTTATTAATGGTGTCAGGTTTTCCATCTCATCCCCTGTGTCACATCTCACACCCCTCTGCGTGCTGGAGAAGTTGTCAGCACTGTGGTAACCTTTTGTCCTGCCTGTTCTGGCCCTGCCTGAGCCAGCAAAGCACAAACTGGCTTTGTACCAGCTCCCAGAGAACCTCACACGTTTGTTCCTCTAAGAAAAACACAACCCAATAATCACCCTCGCATGGCTTTGAAAATGTGGAGCTCTTTCTGTAGTGCAATGCTGTGTTAAACTGAATTAAAAAGAGTATATTGCTTAAAAATGCCACCCTGCAGCTCCCTGAGAAGGCTGTCACCACCGCAGCCTTGTTTTCTCTCTCATCAGAGGATATCAAATGTTCTGGCTCCGTTGCCTTTGGTGTGCTGGGCACACAGAGAGCACATCCCTGGGTCTGCATGGGAGGGGAGTAAGACTGCCCATTTGGAATGTGGAGTTGGTCAGAAGGAAGTGCAATTTCTGCTGAAAATCTTCTGCCTAGGAATAAACACTCTTCTTTTTCTGTTTCCCCTGTTGCAACAATTGCTCATCAAGCCCCAGTGTGTTCCATGGAGGTATCTGGATAACTTAAGGCACACAGTCAAAGGTTGATGCATGTAAAAAATGGCAGATGTTGTATTTCCACCTCTTTTAACTTTTCCAACCTAAAAGGGACCCTTAAGGTTTAAGCCAACTATAATACAGATGGTTTGGAATGGTTTCATGGGAATATGAACCATTTTGACTCACCTCCATACTTTTGGTTTTAATATTCTTTTTTTCCCCTGGCAGTTCACTAAAAATGAGAAAATGTCATTGTCATTTTCCTGTTTTTTTGACAGGGATTCTTTTTAATATTCCTGCAGTAAATGAGTTAGTGGAGAAAGTCATCTCACTGCAGAGAAGCAAGATTCTCTCATAACTTCACTGAATAAAGGTCATGGATTGGTGTTGTTAATGGAAAAGAGAAAGGAATTGTGAAATCTCTTCTAATATTTGTTTGATCTCCAAAAGGAAAGGTTTAAACTACATAGAATTATCCTTTCCAGGTTTTTGAATGTGCTTCTTTCCTCCATTTATCTGCCTTGAGTTCTTTTCCTATTTATTTATGTGCAGTTGAGCATCTGCTAAAAGTTTTCATGCCTGGTGCCGAGGGTGGGATGGCCTTCCCCTTAAAAAAGCCCAGGACAAAGGGGATGGCAAAGGGAATTAAGTGCTCTCTGAGAGGAAACAGCACACTAAAAATACCATTTTTTGGTTCAGGACAATGAGGCCATGTCAGAGTGTGTGAGGCTTGTGGGAAGAGGCAACAGCGTGAAAAATGGGAGCAGGGACACTTGGTGTGGTACTTCTGGAACCCACTCAGGAGGGGCACGGTGCCACTGCCCTTCTGCCATCCCACAAGCCTTAAATAGGATATTTGGCCCCAGGAGCAGAGCAGGAGCTGGGCTGTGGCCCCAGGTGTTGCCCTGGTTTTTGCTAAGCCTTCTGTTTTTAACCTTGGAGTCAGATTCTTTCTCACAGTTTCATGTAAATAATGGCCAATGTTTACTTAACGGTATTTTCTGTTTTTCATTCCTTTTGTGATAAGAGAACTTTGATGAGCATCTTTTTTCTCCAATGGGATTGAGAAGGAAGTGACATGTCCTCCAATCCCTTGTGCAGTTGAGAAAGGTATAAGACGTGAGATATGTAAATAATAAAAGTCTTTCCCCTCCTTTCTGCTGAACCTGGCAGGTGTGAGAGCATCTTTATTGTGTCTTCCCAGGCACGTCCAGGAGCTGGGCTGTGTCCCCGGGAGCAGAGCAGGAGCTGGGCTGTGTCCCCAGGAGCTGGGCTGTGTCCCCAGGAGCAGAGCAGGAGCTGGGCTGTGTCCCCAGGAGCCGGGCTGTGCCACTCACCCTTTGTTGATGTTAAACTTCCCCGACCCCCGTGATGGGACTGGTGTGGATCCTGGGAACAGGGCTCGTGTTACCTCAAACGCCACCTGGAAGGGCTCACAGGCCTTGTTAGACTGTGCCCGATTTTTATCTGTCACAGAAAGTCACAGGAACAGTATTTTTAAAGCAATAACTGGAATAATTTGAATTCCAGTCGGCACAGCAGAGGCACTGTTCAAAGAGTGGGATGTGCTGAGGTGTCCGAGCCCTGGGCTGGAGTCAGCAGGAGTCGGTGCTGGATTCAGGTGTCTCTCTGGAAGAGAGGCCCTTGGACAAGGGCAGAGCTGAGAAAGTGGCTTTAATCTCCTTTTCATCTCCCTGAAATTTGGAATTCGTTCTTTTCCTGCCATCTCCCGTGTTCCTTAGAGCTGTTCTTTGGCAGGCTGAGGGAAGGAAGGGAGCAGTGGGGACTGTGGATTCCCAGTCCCTCAGGCTGTCCCTGTCCCTTATCCCTTGGGAAAACAGAGCCTCCTGCACCTTTGGGTTCTGTTCCAGCCCAAACCCTGGAAATAATCAGCATTTCCTATGTCAGCACTAACGTGTTAATGGCAATCATAATTTAATGTGGAAAATAATTTCCTCCAACAATTTCTTAATTATCTTTAGGACAAGATGCTGGTTATAGGTGATTATTTTTATTGAACAGTAGCTGCAAAGTATGAAATTACAGAAATACTGGTGCTGTTTGATCTGTTCTGTCTGTGCACCTTGTTATGGACCAAGTTCAATGAGTAGGGAAAAATCAGAGTGTGTTTAACACATTTTGGGCACTGCATGTTTAATATGAAGAATATGCCTAAGGAAAACCTTTGTTCAATTATTAATTTGAATATAGAATCCAACAAGAAATCCAGCAGAACAGTAAATACTGAATTTGGAACTTTGGTGTGCTTAATTAGTATTCTTGATAAACCTTTTTCTTCAAAAATCATCTAATTTTAAGAACAAAATGACTAAATGACTTTAAATTTTGCACCCAGTTTTCTTTTGCTGCCTCTCTCACAGTCTGCTGTTGCTTTCAAACAGAAAATTGTTTTGACACTGTCAAATACCAGGGTTGGTGCTGAAGTTAAATCGGATTTTAATTCCTCCCTCTGCTGAAAGTGAGCAGATCTGTTTGTTCACCAGCCACTCAGCACATGACCTTGAGCAAGGCTGTGCAAGGGCTACACTTTTGGAATCGTCGTCTCTAATTAGCAGAATTTTATTCTGCACCCTGCGCCTTGCGGGGACTTGACTCAGGATGCTGGAAAAACACATTGCTTGGGCCCCGTGTCTGCCAGAGCAGTGCCAGGATCTCATGAATAAAGAAACTCTGACCTTGGCCACTCACTTGGAAAGAAGCACAAATAGAAATTCCAGCAGATTAACTTCTGCTCATGGGTTCCATCCCAGGGTTCCCACGAGGCTGGCACAGAGGTGGGAACATCTCCAGGAGCTGTGGGTGGTGGGGATGTCTCTGGGAGAGACCTGTGCTGTGCTTGTTCCTGAGGTCTCTTGGTGTTCCAGAGCTCCTGGTTTTTGCTTTCCAGCAGGTGATCCTGCTCCCAGAGGAACTTAGTGGCACACGTGAGCTGAGGAGAGAGCTTAATTCTTAGAGTAACCAAAGAGGAAAGCCATAGGAACCACAAATATGAGCCACAGTGTGTTGGTCAAGCAATTTTGGAGAAATACTCAGCTGAACAAGGTCTTTACTTGAACTTGGCAGGTGGTGTTTGGTTTCTCTGGAAGGAAAGCCAGAGCACAGCATGGTCTTGGTTGTTTTAGACCATGTGGTTTCAGTGGAGATGCAGGATTTGGCTGTACAGACCTGGCATGTGTGCACAGAAATTCTGCTTTATTTCAGCAAGGTAAAGAAACTTCCTAGGGCTTGAAGGAGCATGGTGAGGTGTGACTGTTAATCCCAGGAACATTTTGAGCTGCTCTGGCAGACTGTTTCGGAGATGGGCTGTCCAGGAGCAGGTCATTGGCTTCTTGCAGCAGCAGCTGAGGGCACAGTCTGGTCATCTGTCCTTACTGCAGGGAGCTAATCTGGATTTGTGGACATCCTGTGCTGGATTGAGGCCAGCATACCCTACTCTTCATTAAATGAACACCCCAGGTTTGTATTCCATGGAAATATCCATTCCCACTAAGGACAGTTGGGTTTTTCCCATCACTGGCTACCACAACATCTCCTCCCTCTTCCCTTAAGAGTAGATGTGAAAATACGGCCAAAAAGTACTGAAACAGGTGAGAGGGTTTGTCTGGTTTCAATGTACACTAACTTGTGTCTCAGTTTCTGTGCTTTATAAACAAAGAGGTTTGCCAGTAGCTCATTAGATCCTCTGCAGGTACTAAACTGAAAGGCAGTTCTATGCAAATATTTCATGTTTTCTGAAAACTAAAGCATAAATATGGCAATTCTGATAGGGTAAGGAAAATGTCAGCAGAATAAAACTAAGAGAATACCCCCAACATTTGTACTGCTATTTAAAATATTCCAAGCCAAGCCTTGCATGCATTTCCTGCATGCCTCAGGGATGACCTGGCAGTAGCATTTAACACTTGAAACCAATGTTTTTGCTGAACAATGAAAAGGGTTATATGTTGTTATTGCTTGCATGTTTCTCAAACACAGCAATTCATTCTGGTTCTTAATTGCTTGAATAATCTCACCTCATTGGTTTCTGACAAAGCCACCAGACTGACACTTCAACAAATTGGAAGTTCAGTGTGGAATAAAAGCTGGTGACAAAACCTGACTCCTTGTTTGGAGGCGTGAGATTGGTGATGAACGTAATCTAGCTGCTGTGCTTTGCCTCTGTGAAAACCAGAGCACAGAGTGGGACCTGTCAGAGCTGATTTGGGATGAAATTGTTCCCTGTGAGGGTGGGCAGGCCCTGGCACAGGGTGCCCAGAGCAGCTGGGGCTGCCCCTGGATCCCTGGCAGTGCCCAAGGCCAGGCTGGACAGGGCTTGGAGCAGCCTGGGGCAGTGGGAGGTGTCCCTGCCATGGCAGGGGTGGCACTGGATGGGCTTTAAGGTCACTCCCAACCCCAACCATTCCATGACTTGCACACACACGGATTGGGGTCACTGTGATGAACCTGCTGGCTGGTGATCTCCCTATTTTTATGCCCATGGAAGCAGCTGTTTGTGAATAACCTTTTGAAGAAGTCTCAGAGAGGTAACTGGGGCTGAGAAATCAATAGCAGAGCATTGTCAGGACATAATAGAATATGGCACAAAAGAGAGCCCTTCCTTCAGGGCTTCCCAACCTAATTATGGAGCAAATATGTAACTGTATCAGAGACTGCTGTTGAGCTTCTCAAATTCTATAGAAAAGGTATTATTTTTCTGTTCAATTAATTAATAGCAGATTTGGGGTTCTGTGTGGTTGTGACTTTTATTGGCAGGTTTATTAATTTCCTTGCTACCATAGTTATGGCTTTAATGAACCTTATTTTTTTTTCCCTCCTCAGTGTGGTTTTTGTTATTGTTGGGGAATTTTGTTTTAATCAGTTTAACTTAATTACAACTGTAACACCTCAGAATCCTGCTGGGGGCCAGCACCCTGTTACACCAAGTATGTGCATGAAAGGAGAAATGTGTAATGTCGTAAATAAACTTGCTTTAGGTATTCATAGAACTGAAACTTTTGGGTTCAGGGTCAGTCTGTTGCATAAATATTTTGCTGTCTGTTCAGTGAGGAAACTTTAGACCTGATTTAGTCAGGCAGTTACAGAGAAACTTAACTCTAAGTAGGTGAAAAACCCCACTGATGTTTGAGATGGGTGCTAATATGGAATTCCTGATGTACAAACCATGCACGTGCTGGTTTTGCAGGTAAATCTAACGAGTGTTCTACACTCAGGATGCATAATCTGAGCTATCTGTGTTTCTCCAGACCTGTTACTAGCAAAATCCCTGTGTATGCAGTGATGCCAGGGATGTGGTTTGGGATTTTTGGTGTAGGTTTAGGAGTGGGTGTACAGTCCTCTGTTCATGAGCAGTGGGTGCCTGATCCATCTGAAAACTCAATAAACACATTCCCAGTCGAGCCAGTGAGTTCTGAGGAGCTGGTTGTGATTTCACCTAAGAAACGTTTAGCCATTTTTAGGAGGTACAAACAGTTTCAGTACCTTTGAAACAAGAGCAGAAAACAGCAGGAGCTGTCTGCCAGGCCTTCAGGCTTCCAGGAGGCTGCTGGATTCTTTGCAAATGCAGAGTGTTTTGTGGAATGGGAGCAGAGATCTGGCAGCAGACAGGAGGTAAAGGTATGGACATCAAAATCACTTAACCCAGGCCGAGCCAAATCTCTAAAGGTTGCTGGACCCCCTGCCTGTCCCAGGCCATGTGGAGCAGGGGCTCCAGGATGGACCCCTGCCTGTCCCAGGGCTCCAGTGATGCCTTAGGTTTTAATTTCTATATTTTTCAANCTGTCTGGTCTCTGTTTCTGGGTGGCTGGGAGAAGGCATCACCAGGATGGGCACCCTGCCTGTCCTGTGCCATGCAGAGCAGGAGCTCCAGGATGGACATCCTGAATCCCCAGCCCTCACTCCCAGTAATCCACCTGTGCTTCTCTC
The DNA here is from genome assembly GCA_013397175.1 of Platysteira castanea. Classification (NCBI taxonomy): domain Eukaryota; kingdom Metazoa; phylum Chordata; class Aves; order Passeriformes; genus Platysteira; species Platysteira castanea. Next base: position 76,113 of record VYXC01001269.1, read on the forward strand.
ACCCGGTATCTGTGCATGAGCTACACCAATTAAATGATAAAAGAAATTTTTCCTTACATAATGTTCTGCCTTCCACAGGAGCGAGGGTGGATTTTCTTTCCCTCCTCTTTTTTAGCTTCTCTAGAACATTTGTCCTGTGTAGAAAGAGGAGAAAGGGAGCAGCATTTTAGTAGGAAAAAAGAGTCTCCTGCCTGTGATGAGCAGGATGGTGGACAGTGTGTAGTTTAACCAGCTGGAATTCTGGCTGGCTTCTTCCCAGCATTTGGAAGCTGGGCTGTGGCAGTGTTAGAGGGAATGTTTCTGTATGCAAATACTGTTCAATTAATAATGATTTCTGGGATCAGTAACCACTGGAGTCAGTGCTGGCTAATTCTTTGCTTCTGAGAAGGATGTACAATCTTTTGTTACTGGCATAATGCGATTGGAACATGGCAATTCATCTCCTGACAAACATGGCAGTGCTTGGAAATATTGCTTGTATGAGTGTTTGTGCATGTATTTGTTTTGCATTATTAATACATAAGCTTTTTTCAGCAGCTTTTAGTGAATTACTGAGTCTTGACAGCAATAATCACGTTTACTTGGCAAATCTTTTTTTTTTTAAATGCTGCTGTGTGTCCTTCAGAGTTTTTGAGCTCTCATCTTTCAGTGCTGTTATATTTGCAGCTGCTTCTTAAAAATGCTGAGATCTGAACTTCATTCTCTAAATGTGGAGAACACCACCAAAAGGGTTGGTTATTTTCTTTGTGAACTCTGGATAGAGTAAACATAGTGAGATGATTGATGTGCCCTTCTCTGAGTGCTTACAGGTGTTCATCTGCACCATTGCTCCACAATCTGGCTGCTGGCAGGCGAGAGGTTGTGGCAGAGATGAAGTCAGACCCTGATGCTTCTCCCCTTGCACTGCTCTGGTTCTGCTAACTCCTGTTTCCCTCTCCAAACAAACGGAGACAATTTCCAAGTGGTTGATGATCATCTCTTTTTCCTTGCATTAACTACAAATGAATGGGATTGCTGCTGAAACCATCTGAGCAGTTGTGGTCAAAGGGAATAAAATAGATCAGGAGCCCATCAAACCCATTTCTACAGTGCATTGAGAAGAGGAACAAATTGAGTGCTTCAAAAAGCAGCTCTGGACAATCAGAGTTGGGGGCTTGGGTTACTTAGTAATTGATAAGCCAATGGGCTGAACTTGTGTTTGAGGAGACTGAGTTGTTATTAAGGATCTGTCTGAAGCTCCTTGACACTCTCATCAGGATTCCCATAAAATACACTAATTAATCTGCAAAACCTAAAGTGTGCAGATATTGACTGCCTGCTTGTGCATCCAGTCAAGAACGTGTCACCAATTTATCTCTGAATTGTGCAGCATTGCTGGTGTCACCCCAAGAAGGGTTTGGGTGACACTGCTGTGTGTCTGGGGTTCCTCAGTGTGGGGATCCCCTCATGTCTCAACAGCAATCCCTTCTGTATAATGAACAAAAGGAAACGTTCCTTGGTGGAGAACAGCTCAGTAAAAATGTGGGCACCTCCCACTCTGGTCTGGAAGGAGCCAGCTCTTCCCCCCATAGTGTAGAGAGGACATAAAGGGGCCAATCTCATCACCTGAGCACCTAAAAATTCACCTTCAGAGCCTTTCCTGAAGTTCCTATCTGCGTAAGTGATCTCTCATTGGATCTACAAAGATATGTTTTATTCTTCTGGAAGCCTAAAACCCCACTTGCTCTTCACAAGGATATGTCAGGAGCAGCCTCAACTCCTCCATCATTTGTCTTTGTCCAAATGTGGTTTGAGCTCTTAAAACCTCCAGGATTCTTTAAAAGGAAACTTCCAGACTAGAATCTGATTTCAGATGATCTAGAAAGAAAAAACCCTTAGATTTTCCCTCTGTCCGACCAAAGTGGCAAGGGAAGTTTTGTGTGGGCAAACCTGTGGCTCTGATTGTTTCCAGCTGGATAATTAATCCCTTTCTGCTCTTTCACCTGCACCATGGGAGCCTTTTGGTCTGCCATGGAAATATCTTTCTGGGGAATCAATTTACCAAGCAAGTGCCCCACTTGTGATGCTTTTAGGAAGCTTTCCCTGGGGAGTGCTCTGGGGTCTGCGTGTGCCATCTGCACCTCAGGAACGGTGCCCTTGGGCTTTCTGATCAATGAGCACGTGCCTTGTGTGCCTCGTTATCTCCCTCAGGATGGGATGGAGATTGGCAAGGGGGAGAGGTGCTGATAAAGCCTTCCCAGAGCCTTACTACAAAGACGAGGATAAGTGTGCTAATGAGTAATTTAATTTTCTCACGGTAACTCCAAACTCACACTAAATAAATGGTGTGCGCCTTTGGAATGATTTTAAGGATAACACACGCCCAAATCAAGGCAATCAGTGATTAGATTTTTGCATAAAGGCGCGGTATTTCAACTGTGTGAAAAACGAGGTTCACTCTCCTGTGAGAATTTAAAAGTTTAATAAAAGGACAATAAGGGACAGAAACAACAGAGCAAAAGTTACAGCTCTGGGTACCCGTGGCTCCAAGCAAACAACACANTATTGGGAAATTACCTGCAACAGAATATGCATTTATGACAACTGGAAGCCTGCTGTGCAGAGCCCAGGCAGTGCTCCCGCTGTGCCAGCCTGGGCTGGGGGAGAGCTTCCCGAGCTGCTCATGGCTGCCTGGGGGCCAGGCTGGGGGATGCCCAGCCCGTGTGCCACTCCAGGGCACTGCCTGCATGTGGAGAGCAGCAGAGCCACCGTGCCCTTGCCTTGGCTGGATTCCTGTGGCTGGAAGCCGGGGGCTGGCAGGGGTGCCAACAGAGGGGCCACTGACGGCCGTGCCAGCGCTGGCCCTGCAGCCCCAGGAGCCCAGGTGGAGGGGCTCAGAGTGTTTTCTGTCAGGCTGAGGGGCTGGCAAAGGGCTCCTTCCACTCTGCAGCTGGAGCGTGGAGAACTTGTTAACGCACTGATAGAGATGGCCCAGCACATGGCAGGAAAATGGGGAAAATCCCTGCTTGGATCACTGACAGGCACGTCTTGCAGCTTGGATGGAATGCTGTGGTGTTCTGTTCTGAGGCATTTCAGGGTTTTTTTCTTTTAAACCTGCAGAAATTGTTGCCTTCTAATATCTTGCAGTTTAGAGGCTTCCTTCTGGCTGCTTTGGGAAGCTGGGATAACTTGGTTCCTGCTGACACTTGGGATCCTCTCGGCTTCCCAGGTCTGGGAGGAGCAAAGGTACTTCACAGATTCCTCTTCTGCCACTTAGGAGAATTGAAATCCCAGACACAAGTCACTCTCATCCAGGCCCTCTCTTCAGGGAGCTGTTCAATAATTCAAGTACACAATTCAGGTAAAATCCTCCAGCAAAGCTCTTGCCTTGCCCAGCCACAAGCACCTTGTTCTTTGCCTCATCTTGCCCAGCTTTGCCTGTGGAAATTTGGACCCTTTCATGTAAAATGTATCTTAGAGTGATTTTCTTGACTTTGAAATCTCAGGCTGTCATCTTCACCATTTAGATGTGCTGTTCACTGTGTTTATGGAGAAGTTTTTAGGTCAGGTAAGGTAAAATATCCACTGATGGGTAATTACTTGGAAAGCGTTCACATTTGAGAAGGGGAAGGATTCATTCTTTTTTGTGTAGAACATGGTCATAATACTCGAGAATGTATCAGATGCTTTCCACTGACCTCATTGTAGATGAATTTTTTTTTGGAATTCTGATGGTCATTATTGTCAGGGCCTTTTGACAAACCTCATTTTCCAAGTGCTTCGAGAAGTTTTGTTCCTGCATTATTGCTTCTGCTTAGTTCTGACAGTTGGTAAACACCACAGAAGAAGATCCAGTAAAGAGACAGATGCTGACTTAGTGGGTTACACAGTTTGAATGACAAACCAAGATCAACAGATCATTATTTTTCACAGCAAGCAGAGAGAAATGGCTGATTTTAGTGCCAACCTGTGCTGATAGGAGCTCTTGTGCTCCAGAATGCAGCACAACAGGAGCAGCTCTCTTGCACTGTTCCAAGCTTTGCTCTGTTTGATTGCAATTACATTTTTGATATTCAGGCCACTTCCAGTTTGCCACTGCAAAAAGGAGGCTGATGACCTCATCTGCTCTCACTCGAATGAGAATAAGTTGTTCCATGTTGTCAAATAATTATTTTAATTTTCTGCATTTCGACTGATTTTTGGCTTTATTCCCAATTTATGTAGTTGTTTAGAGCAGGTCAGTTAAATGTAGGCAAGGTGATGTTTTGCGCTCTCGTTATCCCTTATTGTTAAACAACTCCACTCTAAATCTTGATGTAATTCAAAGTATTCTGCTGCAGTTGAACGTCATTTGATGTCTTCAGAAATCCCACTGTGTCCTCATCTTCTTAAGGAAAAAAGTATTTATTCCTTAGGAATATGTAATTTAGAACAAATCCAGGGCTCGTGGAGAGCAGCTTTGGAGACTTTTCCCAACATTCCAGTGGCTCGAGAATGTATCAGATGCTTTCCACTGACCATCTTGTTATACATATGGACAAAGTGGTGATGTAGCTCAAAATTCTTTGTGATTATGAGATGGATTAACCATGTGGAAATGCCAGATAATATTTATTTAACATTCTTGTTTGACTTGTGAGGATTGAGTGGTAATTGGCTGAAGGAAATACTTATTTCTGTTTCATTCATCATATGTTATCATCATCAAATCTGTTCCTGTGAGTGTTTTTCACATCTCTCAGCCTGGTTTTCTCTCTGCCTTCGCTGGCCAGCTGATGAAATGCACACACTGTCTCAATTTTAAACCCAGTTTCTGACTTAATTCTTGCAGACAGGAGCTGAGGATTTTGCTCAGAGCAGCTGGTCTGGTGAAAGCTCTTGGAAAGCACAGTCACAACCTGCCAGTAACTCACAGCTCGAGGAGCTGGTGCTGCCTGTAAATCTGTGCTCTCCAGCAAGTGCTTTATGGCTCTCCTGGAGAGCAAGCACTGCCCTGTAAATTTTGTCACCCAGGAAGGGCTGTTTGACCTGACTGCTCTCGTGTTCTGCTCGTAAATACTCAGCCACTCAGGATTGCTTAAGTTTGGGACTGTCTGATAAAACGAGGCTGTGCCATGGGACTGCATAAATTCAGCAGGTTCTTCTGGGGCTGCCTGTTATCTTCCCAGTGCTTTCCCTGGCCTTGGCCTTGGATGTTTCCTCTGTAAATGATGTAACAAAACATTAATATGTCTGTGTCACTGGAGTGTCAGGACATGGGAAGTGCCCCAGCAGCTCCCAGTGCTGTGAGCAGAGGAACTGGCCTGCCCTGACAGTGACACTGGAATCATGTACACTTAGGGTAAGCGAAAGGATTGAGCCTGAGGTTTCATTTCAGCTCAGGTGCACTTGGTTTGCAGACACAGGCAATGAATTGTATGGGCAGGGGAGGGATTTGGGCCCCCACCCTGCCATCAGGTGATCCTTGGCAAGGTAAACCTGGATGTTGGAGCATGAAGGCTCCAACTGGGGAATATCCCTCACATCAGCAGCCCTGTGCCAGTGGAGGCTGCATCCCTGTGAATCCAACTGATGCTGCAAAAGGTCATGGTTTTTCCTCAAGCTCTTCTTGCTTTTATTCCCTGTGAGTAAATGACATTTAATTTAAGCATCCTTAATACTTGGAATTAACCACTCACTGGGTGAGCTAGTTAGGTGTGTTTAGCACTCAATCCCACCTCCAGTGAATGAGCACTCAACTTCTGTCTGCTGATATTATGCCATTGCTCTTAGAAGAAAATGTCTTCCAATAAATGGCTTTTGGGCAGAAAAGTGTATTTATTGTGGTCTTGATAGTGTAAGTGGGCAGGAGCATGCAGGAGGATGGCCAGCCCAGCTGATCCCCCCTCACTGCTGAATCACTGCAGCCATCTTCAGAATGCTTAATTAAATCCCAGGAAAATGGCTGAAAAAATTAATTTCCTCTTGTAGTTTAGATGACAGATTATTGAAGATGTTTTGAAGAAGCCATAAATCTGGTGCTGATCATGAAACCTTTGAACCAGAGGGTTGGCTTACATCAATATTGATCGATGCCAGCTGGATAAACCATAAACATCAGGAGCCTTGGAACTGGGGGGTGAAACTTCTGAGCAGCTCCTGAACTGTGTGTGCTCACATCAAATCATCCCCAGAGTCCGAGGCACGAGGTTAGAGCCCAGCCTGCTGTGCCTGGCAGAGACATCATTCCCTTTCTGCATCAAACACTGTCCCCCTGCTGCTGCCCTTCCTCTCCTCCCTGCCATCAGCCTTGCCCAGGCACAGCTCGGAGCCTCCTCGCTTGACTTCCAAATCTGCTTTGCTCTGAGCAGAACTCTGCTGAAAGTAAAGGAAAAAAACCTGGGTGTTATTGATGTCTCAGACTGTGATTTCAGGCAAGGACAGGTGTGTCTGGGAAAACACAGTAAGAGGCTCTCACACCTGCCAGGTTCAGCAGAAAGGAGGGGAAAGACCCTTTTTATTTACATATGTCACGTCTTATACAATTCTCAACTCCACAAGGGATTGGAGGACATGTCACTTCCTTCTCAATCCCACTGGAGGCAAAAGATGCTCATCAAAGTTCTCTTATCACAAAAGGAATGAAAACCAGAAAATACCGTTAAGTAAACATTGGCCATTATTTACATGAAACTGTGAGAAAGAATTTCTGACTCCAAGGTTAAAACAGAAGACTTAGCAAAAACCAGGGCAACAGTCAGGGTTTAAGAAGGGCTGTTTTCCTGGTGCTTGTGAGAGGAGAGGACTTATGTGCTTGCACCTATTTGTGAGCCTCCACGGGGAATTTCCTGATAGATTTAACAGCCTGTGGATCCATGACAGTAGTGCCAAATCATCCTGGTGACCTTCGTGCACCTTCCCCAGTCCCTTTCCAGATTTCAGCGTGGATACAACCAGCAGTGCTTCCACAGGCTGTGAGGCTTGGAAATGACTTCCTGCAAGTAATCAGTTCAACAACTGGATGTTCTTTTGAGAGAGCACAGAGTTCTTTTAATCAGGAGTAGTTGTAAGATAATACAGTATTTCAAAAGAGAAGTTGTTTTGTCACATCTGAAATAATGTGACAAGTGGCCCAGGGACCTTTCAGTGGAAGGTGTCCCTGCCCAAGGCAGGGGGTTGGAACCCCACATGGGCTTTAAGGTCCAAACCAACCCATTTATAAATCTCTGAAGAAAACAGGCCCTGGCTTTGGAAGAAATCTTACCCAGTATTGTGGGTTTCAAGACCAGGAGAAGCCCTAATGCAAAATGAAGAGATGACTTCAAATGGTGTAGTGGGAAGGAGGTGTTTTCTAGTCTTTTGATTGTGGTGCTGATCTGAATAGAAACACCCAGATCTATTTTGACGTGATGATTGGAAACAAAGCTAACTCAGTTTCCAGAAGTGCCAATCATACCCAAGGTAAATTTATTTCCCTCTGTCATAAAACTGTACCACCCACTGAAATCAAGCCCTTTTTCCCTTGGTGTGTCAGGTAGGAGCATTCTTGAGCTGAATTTCAAGCGATCCCTGTCCCTTTCAGTATTCAGTCCGAATTTTGGTGGTATTAAGATGCTCTGGGAGTTTGGCAGTGACTCCTCATTATAAATCTGTGCTCAGGAGCCCCAGCGCGCACAGCAAGGGTTGCTACTTGCAGAGCATATTTGTTTTCTGTTTTTTAACCTGCTCAGATTCAAATGTAGCTCTGTTCTTCTCGCTGTTTAACTTGATTTCAAACAGTTGGAACAATCAAGCCGAAGGTGCCTGTTGTAACACAGAATGCAAACCATGGCTGGAATTTGTTAGAGGAAAACCCCGCTGGATGCTTGTCCTTTAAAAGCAAAACTTTAAAAAAAGTTTCTAGAAGTTTGTTTTGATCTCAGGTTACGGAATCACAGAATCACTGAGGTTGGAAAAGCCCTCCCAGGCCATCGAGTCCAACCTGTGCCCAATTCCTTGTCCCAAACCTTGTCCCCGGCCCAGAGCTCTGAGTGCCACCTCTAGGCCTTCCTTGGGCACTTCCAGGGATGGGGACTCCAAACCTCCCTGGGCAGCCCCTGCCAAGGCCTGACCATCCTTTCCATGGAGAAATTCCTCCTGATGTCCAACCTGAGCCTCCCCTGGCACAGCTGGAGGCCATTTCTTCTCATCCTGTCCCTCGTTCTGTGGGGCATCTGAGTTTCCCCCCAAATCCCAGAACGGTGTGGGTTGGAAGGGACCTCAAAGATCATCTTGTTCCAGCCCCCTGCCATGGACAAGGTCACCTTCCATGCCTGATGCTCTGCGTGCTCCCTTCTAACCAACTGAACTTTTATTTGCTCTTCAGTGAGAGCTGAGGGGTTTTAGGCCCTGCTCAGCTCATGTTTAAGCTCGATAGCCAGGCTAAGCCCTGGCAGCATGGGGAATGTGGTGACCATCAGTGGCTCAGCTGTGCATGAAGAAGGATTTCCAGGGTGTCAGTGTGCTGGGAGAGAAATCAGCCTGCTTAGTGTGGCTGTTCCTGCATGTCAGCCTAATAGAATCAGGAGACATGGCAGGAAAATAATTGCCTTCTCTTTACTAATGGAAGAGCCCTTCAAGTCACCGATGGTTTTAGTGCCTTAATTACTTTGCAATGGCAATATTCAGTGCCTTTGATTTGAGTTTTGTAATAACAGTTACATGGACTTATTAGTTCCTGTGTGAACCAGGCAATCTTTTATGCAATTACATTTGAAATGTGTTTAAGTACATAAGGAAAAGTAGAGAAAAAGGAGGGAGAGGAAGTGAGTAGTGAGCAGGATGAGTGTGCTGGGGGGAGATCCCAAAGGAGCCTGGAGTTGGGGTTTCAGCTCCTGCTTGTGCCTCTCATGGTTTCAGTCCCGTGGTGGCTTCCAGCACCTTGAGGTCTTCTGAAAATACATCCATTCATTTAAATCAAAGTTGATGTAGGAATAAACTCCCACTGGGTGAATAGAGGACAATTAAAGAGTAAAAAGAAGTCACAACATTTTTAAACTTTGCGTTTTTCAAACCCTTCTATTGGTTTTTGAAATATGATCTTTGAACTGCTGTTCTTGTTCCACCACTGAATTCTCAGAAGTCAGTGCTAAGCCCGAGGTGCATGTTCAGCTTAAACCGTGTACTGTGTCTCACTAGGCTGTGCCTTTCTACCTTGTCCAGCTTGTAATTACATACTCCCCCTGTGCCTGTTTTCCCATCCACCAGGAAGGTTTTTATTCTGCTGGATTTTGTTAAACTCTGCAGAACCTGGTAACAACTGCGGGCTGTGCATTTCCAATTGCTTCTCCTTCTCTCTCTGAGCCTCAAGGCCCTTTGAGATATCCATGGGGTGGGGTGGTACCGTGCCAGTAGTGAACTGCCGGGTTCAAAACGAAAGGCAGGCATTCCAGAACATTTTTATTTTTAGATCCTCCTTTTCTTCCTCTTGGATGCTGTTCCTGCCCTCCTTCAGCACGATTGCTTGCCAAGCCTTGCGAGGCAGCTTCAAACTGACATCCGACCACAGCTTGAAATGTGCCTTGAAATCTGTTTTAATTAGATATGAGCCATAATAATTTAATTACAGATCCACCCACTAAATTGTCTGTTTTGAATTGGAGCAGCCACTTTGTGTACAGAAACAGAAATGTTTGGAATCGACACCTCACTGACTTCTATCAAGGGCATTCAAGCTTGGAATAAAGTCCCAGAGTTCTGTGGCTGTTTAACCTCTAGCTCACTAATTATCCACAGTGCTTTGAAAATCTGCCAGATTTATCTTGATACAAGTCAGCTCTGCCTTAACTGTTTGCTCCTGGGGGATGAGATGTCTGGGACATCTTCAGCTGAGGATGCTCCCAAGTGCAGGATCCCTGGTGAGGGATAATGGCTGAAACCTGACAAGTGTCTCATTGCTTTCTGGACCTTTCCAACCAGTATTTCCCATTAATGTGACTTAAATATCCATTTTAGAAGGAATTCCACCCCTCAGTGTAGGTGCATAGAGGCTGCTGTCCATGGGGATTCACTGCTGGGAATGGTGTCTGGGTGGTGTTCAGGTAGCTGCTACCGAGCTGAGTTATTGCTGGGAAATTGGCCCAGAGAGACTGACAGAGGAATTATTGCATCCATATTCAGTGTGTGGAGTGGGCTAAACCCCTTGGAAACCCAGGATTACCAGTGCTGTGTGGTGTCAGCAGCAAGGAGTGAAGCCCTCAGTGAATGCAGAGCCAGAAGAACCAGGCAGGAGCAGCCAGGTCAGTTAATGGGAACTTCCTGTGTGATTGTGTTGCAAAACCCCACTTAGAACTCACTTAGAGTTCTAAGTTCTCACTTAGAACTCTCTGATTGAATCAATCAGTCACTCAGACTCTCAGTTAGACACAAACAGAGCTTGCTGGAGTTAGTGAGAGCCTTGGGGAAAAGACCTGCAAACAGGCCACAGCTACTGCATGCATGTCCCTGAAATAATGCAGGGCTGGTCAGACAGGAAAGATTCATTTCATTTATTCTGGTTTGCATAAAATGAGACTTCAGGTGCATTTCTTGAAGAAATGGCAGTGTCTGATACAGCCATAGAAAATGTTGTGGTTGATAGCACAAATTTTCTTTACTTACCCTGGTTCCTGCCTGTCATCTTGTCAGTGCTATGGTGTGGGTTCCTCTCACTTTAAAGGTAAAAGATTAAAGGTAATCTTTAGATTTGGAATGGTTTTTCATCTTCATATTTACAGATGACTAATTTTTAGCTTGGTGGTTTTTACTTGTTGAAATCCTTAAGATGTTTCGTGGCTATTTTTTCCAGAATTTTTGGACAGTTCCTGTGATGAAATCCTGTTAATGGAATTTAAGGGTTAGCAGTTAAAGAGGGAAAGCTGTAAAATCTAAAAAAAAAAAAAAAGTCTGCCAGATACAAGTCCAAAGGAAGATCCCAGAATCCCAAAATGGTTTGGGTTGAGGCTCATCCAGTGCCACCCCTGCCATGGCAGGGACACCTTCCTTTATCCCAAAGTGCTCCAAACCCTGTCCAGCCTGGCCTTGGGCACTGCCAGGGATCCAGGGGCAGCCACAGCTTCTCTGGGCAAGATGCTTTGTGTTGTTTCAAATCGTGGCTAGAAAGAAAGAATTTGGCTTTTTCATCATTATTTTTATGAACAATTCTTACTAAAAGCTCCTTGCCAGTCAGCACTGGATGAAATCAGGATGATTTCAGATCCATTTGGCCATCAGCTGTTGCAAGATTGGCCCAAGCTGTTCATGTCTGCTGCCTCTGAAGGAGGAGGCTGGGGGATAACATCTGTCAGGTCCTTCTGTTTCCTTGGCTACCACATCATTTAAATGCCATCTCTCTTGTTGGCATTAATGAAAATCTGCTGGGATACACAACTTTGCATGATCTGCAGTGATTTCTCTGGAATCAGGTGCTATGTTCAACATTAGCTGGAGGGGATGTAGCATTTTGGGTGCCAATTGTATCACCTCTCCAAAAGGATGAAAATGGTTAAAGAAACCAGGATATTAATATGTATTTCTATTAATAATCCTTAAATGACACGTATTTTTGTTTGAATCTTTCCTTCCATGACACTAATGTGGCACCAAGGAATTTTTCCCCTGAAATCTCAAGTGTGAGTTTCTTAGCAAACACCTATAATTAGGTCAGAATTCTATAAAAGGCTTTCTATTTGCATAGAATAGCATTAATTTTGCATTCTTCTATCAGATGAAACACGGAGAAGGAACAAATAATTTATTCATGCAAAACCAACCCACATGAATCATTTATTTACCTCTTCTGGTAATTTTACAAGCTCACTTTTTATGCATCAAGCTGCAAATTAATCAACATTTTCTAAGAGTTGATTTTGTCCAGAAAAAAAAGTAATAATGACATAAATAACTTCTCATGTGTGGGAAATCATCCAGTGAATTTGGGAAAAAGGTCTGTCCAGTTGTTTTGGGCCTTCTTGTGGGTGTTCTGTTCTGGTTTTTTGTGGTGTTTGGGTTTTTGTGGGTGTTCATTATTTCTTAAGGACAACTGGACTCCAGTCCCTGTTGGATCTGTTTCTTTTCCAAACATGCATGAAATTCAAAAAAGATCTTGGTGGGTTTGGCACCTGCAGGTCCCACTGTTTAAACATTTTGCACTAATGCAAAGATCTTGGTGTTTATTGCAGATAAACAGCCCGGGTGTTTTAAACCAGACTTATTTTCCTCCCCACTGTCAGCTGGGAGCTGGAATTTTGGCTTTTGGGGGCTGATGTAGGCTCGTGGATCTGGTGGCATCACTGCTGTGCTGCACTTCAGAGTTTGGGGGTTCATATGAAGTATTTTTATTCAGGGTTTTGCCACACGAGACACTAGAGAACTATTTCATGTATTCTAGAGTTTATCAAGCTTCTCTTGTCTCTTCTTAGGGTTTGGGCTGGGAGCTCCGTAGGGCTTGGGCTGGGAGCTCCGTAGGGCTTGGGCTGGGAGCTCCGTAGGGCTTGGGCTGAGCTTCTAAAAGAGAGGTTTCTGTAAGAGCCTCACTGTTAATGGCAGCATCATTTCCTTGCTCTGCTGTCCCAGCTCTTGGACCCTCGTTGGAGGGCAGTGCAAAGTCTGATGTTCTGTGTTATGGAAAATTGGATTGGTAACAAAAGCACTTTAAAGTTTATTGGCTCTTCACAAGGCCTAGTTTCAAGGGTAATTAAACATCTCATTATATCTGGTAATGTTAATTGCGTTTTTAATTTTATTTGTACACTGACATTTGCTTTGGCTAAAAGTCGTGTTTGTAATTGGGACTGAAAGGGGGAACTGGAGAGGGAGATTTATGAGCTTGGAAATTATTGATAAGGGGGGAGAGTGTGGAGATACCTGTGTCAGAAACACAGCTGCCTGTTCTGATGGGCCTTTCTGTTTGGTCCAAAGTGTTGATTATTCAAAAAAATGGGCATTTTCAAGTGTAATTAAGTTGATCCAAGCCACATTGGGATTATTTAGATTGAAATGTGGTTAACACCTTGTTTGTGTAGCTTTAGAAACACCATATTTAAATACCATATTTAAATCCATCCATGCGCCTTAAACTGACATCGGCGGGTTCTTCCTCCTCCTCCTCTGCAAAGGTGTTGGTTGTGTCTTTGAGGCTTTAGGGGGTTTAGGTTTTACAAATATGACTAAAATCTTGTAGATCTTACAAGTGAGGCAGTGATTTCTGTTCCCATCCTATATTTCCTATAGAAGGAAAAACCAAGCCCAATTACCAGGACTTGGTAGACTTGAATTGAAGGAAAAATGTTAACATGTATTTAAAAGCCACAAGGACAACATGAAACAGAGGAAAATGCAAGTTTGGAAATAATTTATTTGCTTTCTGAATAATTAAAAAGTCATTGCGAGGTACGTGATAACGCATGTAAGTTCTCAGCTTGTTGACTGTGCTAATTTATTCAGTGTATTAGAGTTGCCAATTAATGTTCTCCTAACAGTGTGCCAATTAAACATTCCTGCATTTTATTAGCGATTTCTCTTAGTCAGTTCTCCTTGAGATAAACATTACAGAGCAGTTTTCACACGTACCCGGGTAACCCTGGTCAGGTTTTTTCCCTGGCAGTGCCCAGGCCAGGCTGGACGGGGCTGGGAGCAGCCCGGGACAGTGGGAGGTGTCCCTGCCATGGCAGGGGTGGCACTGGGTGGGCTTTGAGGTCCCTCCCACCCAAACCAATCTGGGATTCTGTGACTGGTGGAAACTTTTGAAAGGTGAATCCTGGTACTTCCCAGAGGAAACTGCAAATGGCCCAAGGCATCACCCTGTGTGTTCATTTGCATATATGTAAATGGCCTTCCTGCCATCAGTGCTGCCACAGCTGCTGGGTGCCTTTTGATTCACCTGCTGTGGTTTTGCCAGAGAGCCTCGGGGAGCCTGTTCTTGCATTTGGAAGAGTTGTCCCAACTTCGGCCATCCCCAGATACAGGATGTTGTCAGATGGAACAGCAATTCCTTCTCACGTGTGTTTTACAGATCAGCATTAGCCTTTGCTGCTATCCAGGGGCAAATTAAAGCCTCTGAGAGGTGGGAAATCTTTATCTGTGGAGGCACTAACGAAGAATTGGCAAATGAGAGCCGAAGCAGATTTCTTAACGAGGCACCTGTTGCAGGAACAGCGAGGTGCTTTTAATGATGGCTTTTCTGCCTTGACTTGCAACGTGATTCATCAATTGCCAGAAATATTCCTGAAGACGTCCCTGTTAGATGAAGGATGTATCAGCATCTCTCTCAAAAGAAAGCTGCACAGTTCCTGCCTCCTGTTGTCATCCGTGGCCTTTGGGGGATGTGGGAGCAGCTCAGCCCCGTGCCTGCATCACACCTGCACTTCAATGGCTTTATCTCTGCTGCACATCTCGAGGCTCTAATGAAAACTGACTTTTCTCTCGTTGCTCCTTGATAGCTTTGCAGCTTTGCTTTTTGAAGCAGTGTTGAATGTAATGCACTTTTCACTGGATAAACTTCAAATCAGGTTGTTCCTTTCTGGGAAATGGAATTGTGTGGCTCGGGGTTAGTGTTCCCCTCTTCTGAAGCGATGGAGTGAGAGGTGGTTTCATGAGAGCACAGGAATTATCTTAATTGACATAAATCATTTACAGGACTGTCAACAGAATATTGCTCCTAATCTGCTTTTTCTGTTTCGTGTAGGGATTTCTATTTCTTTCTAAGGATTAATGCAAATCACACATAATTACAGACTTTGGAAGTGGAGGCGAGTCCTTTGGAGACATTAAGGAGTGTCAGATTTACTCCTTTACACAATCCTTAGGCTCCCTTCTCTGGAACTGTGTGAAGCAGACTCGGGGAACTCGTTCAAAACGAGTTTCAAAAGTTCTTGTTCAACCAATTCCAACCACTGAGTGTATTTCCATTGTAACTGGGAGCATGGTTCTCAATGGTAAGACTCCCTAATCTCCTTAAATAACCTAATGCTTAATATGATTGTGTGAAAGAAATCCAGGAAAGTGATCAGCAATTAAAGCTGAAATACAGAAAATCAGCTTTGTCCTTAGAAGTCAATTAAAACGTCACCAGTACAAAGGGAAATGCCTGGCTGGAAGATTTATTATCCCAGCAAATCCTGTATTAAACACAAGCAGTTGATCTGCTATCAAACATGGCCAAAGTGACAGGTGAGATGATTGAAGCACAGCTGAATTAAATAAGTTTTAGCCTCTCGAGTCACTCTTAACTCCTCAACACAAATTCTGAAGGATGGAGCTCAACCAGGAGGTGCTGGTGTCCTCAGCACAGCCAGGAGTCCTCCCAGGGTTTGTGGGGTCAGGACACATTGCTGAGGAGCCTCAGCTGAAATTGGGGCATCTCAGATGTTCAGTAATTTAGAGTCTTGTGTAGAGGATAAACTTGCACCCTGCAATAGCTCCTGGCTATGTCTGTCTCCAGCACTCCTATTTATAGCTGCAACTTTGAAGCTGGTGTGGACTTAAAAAAAAAAAATAAAATTAAAAACCAGCTTTAACACTGATTCTGAAAACTGCATTAATATTAAACAGCAATTAAGAATCTTTATATGGATGCAGAGGAACACTATGAAGACATTTAAAGAACAAAAAACGTCATCCAGAAGAGGACAGAGCTCGGTTAAGGAGTGGGATCTGCTGGCTTGCTGCCAAGGCAGGCAGCACATTTTACTGCAGAAATCCAACTGCAAACCCAAAAAGTGCATCTTGGGCCTTGTGAGTCGGGGTAACACCGCTGCTTTTTCACCTGCTGGTTTTTTCTAATGGAGAAGAAGCTGTCCCCTAACAACATCCTGCAACTTCTGTGTAAACTATGGAAGGAAGGAGCTCATCATGCACATTCTTTAAGAAATGTTCCCTATTCCTGCGATGGAAAATTAGAATATATTCAGTAAATAAATAGATAGAATAGCATTTAAAGGCTTTGATCTCACAGCTAATTTACGGGAAAACAGTGGAACGAGGTGTAACTAAAGGGCTGATTGTTTTAATTGCTCTGCAGCAGTGATGCCTCGAGCTGGAGCCGGGGAATTCTGTCTCCCTCCAGTGTGTGAGAACTGCAGAAGGCACTGAGCTTCTTCCTGGCTGTTAGAGCAGCAAATTCTGCTTCTATTTTAAAGTTGCAAACACACCCCTCAGTGTGTTACTGGGGGTCTTGTGTTATATCTGAAAGAGTGATCTGTACCTGTGTGCAGTCACCACATTTATTGTCCTTGATACCTAAAAAAAAAGAGTGGGGTTAGATGGGATTTTGGGAAGAAATTCCTGGCTGTGAGGAAGAGGAGGCCCTGGCCCAGGGTGCCCAGAGCAGCTGTGGCTGCCCCTGGATCCCTGGCAGTGCCCAAGGCCAGGCTGGACGGGGCTGGGAGCAGCCTGGGACAGTGGGAGGTGTCCCTGCCATGGCAGGGGTGGCACTGGGTGGGCTTTAGGGTCCCTCCCAACCCCCTGCCATCCTGGGAGTCTCTGATTCTGCAAATGTAAAATTGCTTTGCATTGTTAAATAGAGAAAACAGTTCTGTTCAGGGAGGATTTTTGAGGAAATGAAGGAATTATGCTGCTTTAGTAGGAATTCATTGAGCCACAATTTGTAGCCTTTAGTATGAGGTTAAACTGTAGGCAAGAAAAACTTAAGTTCTCTCTAAAACTCGAGTTAGGACTAATTTCTTACTCAGAACTGGAACAATGTACTTAATACTATATAAATACAACTAAATGAAAGATTTTATAGAGCATTAAAAATTTATAGTGCATCAGCTGCCTTAAAAATGCATTTCCTTTCTCTTCCTGGGCATTTTAGTCAGCTTGTCATTGCCCATGACTGGTTTATTATGGGCTCTGATTTCTGAGCAGGCATTACAGATGCCCTTAAGTTTAAGTGAATGCATTTGTGGTGGTTGCTGTGTGATGGCTGTTTCACTCTGTAAATAGACTATAAATTATGTATGGAGAATTTATGAATTAATCTATAGTATATATCTTGCACTCATAAATATTGTAGAGTACCTCGCAGCCTCTTTAGAGCTCGCTGGTGGAGATCTTTAAGTGCAGGGTTTTCCTGCTGTTCTCTTGTATCAGAAATAAGTAGTTTTGATTTTCTGCAGGACTATTTTCGTTCATCTTTCACTTCTGCACTTTGCCAAGTGCACAGCAAAATTGTCCAGTGTGTATAATGGAGCAAGGGATGTGCCTTGCTTCACCTTGCTGTTTTAAAAGCGAAATAAATCACGAGGTTCAGACCTCTGGAGCTGTTTTTCCTTTCACCTGGGTCCTCTGAATAATAACACGTTTTCCCCGGGCAGCTAATTATGGGGTGAAATTAATATGGCAGCAGATTGTAACCACAACTGAAGAGCTCAGTAACTAAATATTAAAATGCTCTTGATATCTGTTGAGTGCAGCACTAAAACCTTCTGTTCACTGGAAATCAGCCTTTCATGCAGTGCTGTGCATGAAGGAGTGTCCAGGTAGGCTGGGGTACTTCAAACCCCCTGACCACAGCTCAGGTGCCTCTGGGTCACTTCATTTTCTCTTCAGTTAACTGGGCTGAGAGAGCTGGGGGTGGAATGGGGGAGCTCCAGAATGAGCATCCACACAGGGAGCACCCTGGGTTCATCTCAGCTGTGCTGTGGTTTGTAGTCACTGCAGGTGCTGGGCTGCAAACTCCTTCAGCTGCCCTGAAAGAAGCCAGCAGGAAAATGCTTCCCCTGGCAGGTGCCAGGTTTGTGTGAGGTGGTGCTGTCCCAGAGGTCCCAGGTTTGTGTGAGGTGGTGCTGTCCCAGAGGTCCCAGGTTTGTGTGAGGTGGTGCTGTCCCAGAGGTCCCAGGTTTGTGTGAGCTGCTGCTGTCCCAGAGGTCCCAGGTTTGTGTGAGGTGGTGCTGTCCCAGAGGTCCCAGGTTTGTGTGAGCTGCTGCTGTCCCAGAGGTCTCAGGTTTGTGTGAGCTGCTGCTGTCCCAGAGCTGGGCTCGGCTCAGGACCTGCCCCAAGAGGGAAGCCAGGCCCGAGGGTGTGAGGCTCTGTGAGAACACTCTGCTGTGTTGGTGTTTCCTCTCGTTCATCTCCGTCCTGGTACAGACCAGGAGTGATTGGTGATGTTCTGTGATGGATGCTTAGAGCTCCTCGGGTGTGTTTCTCTCATTCCATCTCTTTCTTCACCCTGTGCTTTCCTGTCTCTCCCTTCTGTAACTGTGTAGCCTCCAGCTCTGTGGGACTCTCCTAATGCTTCCCACTCCAGAATTTGTCACCAGCCTGGCAGTGCTTTGTTAGAAGCTGTTTCATTTATCCCGTGCTCTGCTCAGGGGCTGCTGTGCCAGGCATCCCTGGCGTGGGAGCCCTGCAGGGAGGCTGCTGAGGAGCAGGATGGGCACCCCAGCATCCAGCAGGAGCTTCCCTGGAGTCAGCACAAGGATAAGGAGGGATGGAGGCTTGTTTGTGGGGAGCTGGATACAGGAAAACCCCAACGTGGATGTCACTGTGCTCTTCCCATCATCCCAGCAATCATGTACAGAATCCCTCCAGGGATGTGTGTTGGAGTAAGTCTATTGATCCATCTGGGTTATAAATTCAGGAGTATCACTGGGAAGATTTATCATACCCTTGACTTACTCACAAAGATAGCTGAAAATGGAACAAGGCAACTATTAGCAGTACCATAGATTATTCTTTTTGTATTGTAGTTTTAGATGATTTATGTTGGAACAATAGGCATTGGAACAATAATTAGGCTCCAGATGGATTTGGCTTGTCATATTGCTGGGAGAAGGGGATAGACTTGATTTATCTGTAGTGGCTGATGAGCATAGGAGAAGGTGCAAAGCGAAAATCTAGGTCCAGATTTCCCCAGAAAACGAGGAATTGGGAGGTAACCAGAGCAAGGCAGGTGTCAGCAGGAGGAAAACCTAAACTCAGAGAGCAGCACGGTCTCTGTGCTCCTTTCCTGCCTTTCCACTGGGTCCCCAGGAGCCCATGGTGGGTTTTATTTGGTGTATTTGTGCAGCTGAGACTCTCAGGGTTGTGCTGTGCTGTGAGCAAGGACTTGGCATTCAAGTCCATGTGGTTCAGTGTAGGATTCCTTGGATGTACAGATTGGGGGGGTTTCTCTGGCCAGTTCATAATCTTTGGAATTTGGGGCTTTGCTAAATCCAGCTCCTCGTTCTGCAGCAATGCCTTGAAGAGAGTGATTGTTCTTCATCCTGTATTTCAATTCCAGCTGTAAAACTGATCTTTAAGTAGTGCTTTTCTTAGTGCATAATGGAGGAAAACGCTTCTTGAAACGCGGGGATTTTTTTTTTAACGGCCATTAAACAAGAAAAGAAAGTGCAAAATGCAATTTTTGTGCCTTGGAGATGGATCTTCAGTTCCGTTCAAGGAGATGGGGTTTGCAGGAGCTCAGCCCATTGTCAGGAGCCCCCGTTCTGGCTGTGCAGCAAAGGTGTGAGATTCACAAAGGACTGAGACTTCCACAGAAACCCAAATTTGTCTGTTTTGCTTTGAGCTTACTAAACAAACCCTCTGTTGTTTGCACAAAGCAGTAATTTTGCTTCCAGCGTGTCTGTTTACTGTGGAATAACAAACACTCCTGGGCAGATTCATCTCACCACACAATTCTGCAGGTGCCCTTGTTTTCATCTGTTTGGTATCTTCTGAGATCATTACCTAATTTCTAGAATCTTCCTATTTATGCATCCTGAAAATCAATGACTGCATCACCAGCAGTGAGAAATGGGAGGAAATGGCAAATCAGTGGTTGTTTTTCCATACTCAGGAGGAAGGGCTGGGTCCATCTTGGAGATATTTTCCCTGGAGGACATTAAATCTGTTGGTGCAGAGATGGATGTGGTGAGCTGAGGGTCTGTTTGCAGCTCTGTGCCTACAAGATTTGAGGGAAAGATGGCTGGATAAATGCATAGCCTCAAGCTAAAACATGGTTTTCTGTTAATTCCTTTGGTCAAGCTTTAAAGTACATTTCCATCTTCCCAGACAAAAATACATTTCTTCTTAAAAAAAAAAACTTTAAGTAAATACTCTAAAAATTGTGCATCTCCTTAGAGACCTGTGCCGAGTAAAAATCAGGAGCTCAGTTGGATTCAGGATTCAAGTTCTTACTGATTTTAGTTGAACTATTGCTATTTTCCAGAGTGCAAGTAAAAACAGAGCCATCAGCCCTGTGTGTTGGGATCAGAGAGAGGCTACGAAGGCAGAGTAGAAGACAGGGATTAGCTGGGGAGAACAGGAACCTGGATTTCTATCTTAAGCCTAGGAATTTTCAGGAATTCTTCCACCATTAGAAAAATCTGGGGGATGAAAAGGGTCCATACACACTGCATGAGGGTTTTTCCACTGGGATTGGTGCATGTAGCTCTGGATGTGAGCCAGGATTGTGTATTTGGGAATGGTTCTGTTATTGGTCCATGTGAAAAATGATTGCTGAGCCTTGAAACAGAGTTTGATGAAACTCAAAGAATGTTGAGTAAAGAAGATTTAAAAAACAAAACACTATATTAGTCTAGTAGTGGTGAAATGGCCAAGTCTGGTTTTTCCCTAATTATCACAGAATCCCAGGATGGGTCAGGTTGGAAGGGACCACAGTGGCTCATCAGGTGCCACCTCCCTGCTCCAGCAGGGCCATCCCAGAGCACTGGGCACAGGAATGTGTCCAGAGGGCTCTGGAATATCCCCAGAGAGGAGACTCTGGGCTCTGTTCAGGGTTTGGGCCCTGCCCAGGGCAGAGTTGTGCCTCCTGAGCAGGGAATTGCTGGGCTCAGCCCCTGCCCGTCCCTCTGGTGCCACTGCTGGGCCCCAGAGCAGAGCCCGGGCCCTGCCCAGAGCCCTCCCTGCAGCCAGGGACACCCAGGGCTGAGGCCCCTCTGGGCTGGGGCTCCTCTCCAGGCTGCCCAGCCCCAGCTCCCTCAGCCTTTCCCGGGCATGGAGATGCCCCAGGCCCCTCAGCACCTCCCTGGCCCTGCTCCAGGAGCTCCATGTCCTCGTTCTGCAGAGCTGGCCCAAGCCCTGGTTTGTGCAGGATAACATTGGGCTGTGCTCGGGGACTGCTGTGGGTCGGTGCCAGAGCCACCCCAGTGGCACAGACACTGTGCTTAGGAAGGATTTTAGCTCTGCCTTTTCCATCCTGGTTTTCTTGGCACCTTCAGAAGCCAAACTTAGAGGAAAACCTTTCCATGAGCTGCAGCCCAGAGGGGAACATCGAGCTTGCCCTCATTCCTCACTTGCTCCATCAGTCTCCCTGTTGCCCTGCAGCTGGAGAGAGCTTGAAGGTTGGAATTAAAAAACAGGTACATGTTGAGGGAATACGACTGAGGAAAATAGGAAATAGGATGTTCTCAGACTCTTTTCTGACCCCAGATTGAAGCAAAAGCAGCAATAAAACAGAATTAAATCATGTATTGATTTGTGTATCGGAGAAGAGTTTTCTCTTGAGCTATAAGCATGATTTCAGACTCATTTCTCTTGTAATTCAGCACAGGCTAAAGGACACTGATGTTTTACAAACCGTGGCATTCTGGCTTTAGTGCAGACTTTAAAAATATTATTTTATTAAATGGAGCTTTGACGTTTAATAATAATAATAATGTTATGAATAATTTAAAAAGTCTTTCTCATTTGCAGGGATCATGAAGGAGAAGTTCTTCATATCCCAGGCTCTTGTAAAAACATGGGGAATTACTGGGGGGATGACAAATTGCAGACAGCTCACAAGCCTGAGATTTTCTCTGTATTTACAGAACAAAAGCATCAATTTAGAGGGGCTCAGGATTCCCCACAGGCCCCAGGGGTGTCCTGGAAGGATGGGAGCGGGAGCCCCTCACCCTGTGGTGCCTTGGAGCTGGGCTGAGCCCATCCTGTAATGTCACGGATGAAACTGCAAATTTCCAGTGAGTCCTGACAAACCAGTCTGGTGCTTAAGCTGTTTCCCAGTCCAATTAACCAGCTCCTCACTCATCCATCACCCAGTCCCTGCTCCTCACGGCAGCAGGAGTTGATCACCTGCCAAACAACCTGGGAAGCAAATGAACTGCCTGAGCTGCAGGAACTATTTGTGGAGGTGAAACCTGGTACCAAACTTGGTGCCAGTTCCTGTGATGAAGTCAGAAGCCTCCTGCTGGCCTCGGTGTGTTTGTGACAGGAGATGGGGCAGCAAGGAATGAATGCCATGAGTGGAGGCTGTGCTCCGGTGTGTGACAGGCTCTGGTGGTGGCTGCAAAGCTGGGACACCAGCCTGAGCTGGGGCAGGGTCTGACTGCTGAGCAGTGGTTAAAGGCCAGAGTTACCTCTGTCCTGGGTACTGCAGGGTAGTGTCAGCCCAGGGGATCCTGAGTCCTGCAGAAACACAGCTGCACTGGAGCTGGATGTGAT
Source organism: Platysteira castanea (assembly GCA_013397175.1). Taxonomy (NCBI): domain Eukaryota; kingdom Metazoa; phylum Chordata; class Aves; order Passeriformes; genus Platysteira; species Platysteira castanea. The sequence goes on from VYXC01001269.1 coordinate 98,472, forward strand.
GCAGGATATGCATCCCCCTAATCTCTGCTTCCCAGAGGCAGATAAGTAAGAGCTGGACACAAGGTAACTCCTTTTCCTTCTGATAAAGCTTTTGAAAGAAGTTATCTTTTAGCAGAGAGATTTATACTGTATTGCTGAGGAAGAGGCAGTGCTAGGTTTAATCGTGTTTTCCCACTTACACAGAAATTTAAACTGCTTGATCTTAGCTTGCTGCCAGACCCTGGTGAAGCTGGTGCTGCTGTGGTGGCTGAATCGTGCTCCCCTGGCTGGAGGCAGGGCTGCAGGGCTGATGCCATCCCAGCCACTCCAGCAGCAGGAGGGAATTGCCCCGTTCTGTGTCCCAGCCCTGGCAGCAGTGGGGAGGAACGTGGGGTTGATGCCTTCTCCCAGCCACCTAGAAANTTAAGTGAGGGCTGGCAGGGAACAGCTGGGATGGGACAGCCACAGCTTCCCTGGCAACCTGTGCCAGAGGCTCCTCACCCTCACAGGGAACAAATCCTTCCCGATGTCCCCTCCAGCCCTGCCCTCTGGCAGTGGGAAGCCATTCCCCCTTGCCCAAAGTCCTGTTTGACAACACGACTGCCCTGCTCTCGGTGTGCTGCTTACCCACAGCACGTTTGTGTAACAAAGCCAGCATGTTCTCTTCTCTTTTTCAACTTCATACTTCGGACAAATCCAGCCTATTCCATCTTTGGCATGAGGAATTCCCAGATGATAAAGTTTTCCATAACACTCCCAACGCTCTGTTTGGCAGCACAAAAATCAGAGGATCAGTAATGAGTGTGTATTTTTCAGGCTGCACTTAGACCTTTTTTGCTTTGAAGAACATCAGCGTAATGAGGCTTGATGTGTTCCCCCTGTGAGGGGAGGGTTTGGTTTACAGGCTGTAAAATGAAGGCTCTTTCAGGTGTACTTTTAATCCAGCATCCCTCTACTCCAGGGAGAGAATTCTACCATGGTTTTACTACCACTCTTCTTGCTGTTTAGCATATTACTTTCTGCAGCTCAGAAAAGGAAATCTGAAGGTGGTAGACAGAGAGGTTGAAGCATATGGTATCCAAATAAAATCCTATTTAAGGGTGGTGTGAAACAGACAGGACAGACAGCTTGTCCTGGGATTCTAGCACTTCTCTGGGCTGGAAATTCTATAAAACCCTCCCCTTTTGGAGGAATATAAAATACAAATTGATGACACAGGAATTCCTTTGTCTATTTTAATGTAGAATTTATGCATGTGAATGAGTTATTGAATATAAAAATATAGATTGGTAGGATATTGTCATATCTTTGGTAGCATTGGCCAATAAATGCTGGTGATCTGCCCTAGTCCAAAAAAGTGCATTGATGGTATGGAAACACTGGAATTGAAAATATTTTTAGTCATTTTATAATGTCATGTGAAATTCTGTCCATATTTATTTCTAATCATCCTTAATGAACCTTGCAAAGTTCTCCACTGTAGCACTGTGAAAAGTATTAAAAGGAAACCCAGAGGCTCTTTCCTTACTAAGTTCTCTCAGGATATTTTTGCTGCAGGTGCTACTGGTTCGGGCTTCACCCCCTGACATTTTGTAACAAATAAATAAATAGTTATTAGCTAAGAGTTATTATTTAATAGTTAATAGTTAGATTGAGCCACAAGAGAAGGCCCAGGCAGATCCCATCAGCTGTGGTGCTGTTGCACAGACAACAAGTGCTCAGCTCTGTGTGATGGGAAATGATTCCAGGTCCCCCCAGGGAGCAGCAACGAGAGGATGAGCGGCTGCTCATGCAGATAATACTGAAATTATGAAAATATTAAAATGCACGTGATAAAGTCTTGGTGCCTTCTCTGTGAGATAAAAGCAGCCAGTGCAATGCTGAGCCTGTTCATCTCCTCCACAACCTGTTTTTATTGTCTCCAAGGAAAGGCAATGGTAGAAGTTGGATTCCACTTGTGTTTATTTAGAAATGGCACGTTGTTCTATCCTTTTCTTCTAATATTTTCTTTCTGCTCATTCAAGAGCTGTTCTTCTCTGGTCTGGAGTAACCTCGTATTTCTCAGCTTCATTAACTGTACTTCACATAGAATCTTACCAAGAGAAATAATTCTCACTTTATATTTCAGATTCTTCCACGATTTCTTTATACTTTAAATTAGCTGCAACTTGTCATAATCTAAAATATTTGCAGATTGCTCCATGTGAAAGATGCTATTCCAAATACCTGTATTTCCAGCTTGTTTCATCTGCTCTTTTATGAGGATGATGCTGAATTCCAGGCTGGAGACAGGGCTTGGAGCAGCCTGGGACAGTGGAAGGTGTCCCTGCCCATGGCAGGGGTGAGCAGGGGAATGAGATGAGCTTTGGGGTCCTTCCAACCCAAACCAGTCTGGGATCCTGTGATGTCCTGGCTGTTTTGGGCTGTGTTTCCCTTCCTGCAGCACAGGAGCCCAGCTCCAGTTGTCTGCTCCCTCAGCACCCACAAGTTCACACAGCACAACTTGGCTCTCTCCAGAATAACTGATTTTGCTTCATTGCATTGGTTTAACCCATTGTAAAATAGTCTGATCTCTGAATAAATCTTAATTAGCTGAAAACCTTACGGTCTTTGATCAAGATCTCAATCTATTTTAATTTGCAGGAATATTTCTGATGCAGATTTCTTTTTTGTCCCTTTTTTGAATAAATATACCTCTTTTCCCTTCGTTTTGCTGCTCTGCTGTATGGTGGAGGAAGATTAAGCTTCCAGTCCTCATCCTGACATTTGACCTTTACTTATCTCTTGCTAATTCTGTCAGCTTTAACGAAATTGTCTTATTTCCCCTCATGCTGATAGACAGTGGAGGTCCTTCAAATTATTAAAGAGAAAGGAGGGGGATGAAGAAGAAAAAACAATGACCTTTAATTAACTTTCTTCTAAATTTTCCATTGAAATGATTCCTGTGTGCCACAGGATTTCACTGGCTAGAGATGTGGGAACTGGCTGTGTTAAGTGTATTTCTGCATCCTCAAAGCAACTTTAATAGATAAAATAGAGCAGAGGTTTGAGGTGGTCTCACAGTGTTATAATGGAAATACATGTGGCATTTCCTGGTTGCTTTCTGTATGTGTAAATACATTGAGTTTTATAAAACACATTAATAACCTTTATTAGAAATATGTAAGATTATTAAAAGATAAAACTGCTGCTGTTCTACCCAGCAAAGGAATGGTTTTATGTACGGCCAGAGAGAGTGGAAGAGCAACCAAGAGCTGAAAGATGGAAGGGGATGGATTTTACCAATGAAATTGGTTCTGTGCTGAGATGGGAAGGGAGCAGCAGGGACCTCAGTGCCGGGCTTGTGCAGGGGCTGGTGTGCAGCTCTGCCTGCTCATATCGTGCACCATTAACTTGAACAAAGAAACAACTTCTGCAAAAACATTGGGTGTGTTAATTAAGTGCTTTGCACCCCAGGAGTGGGGAGTCATTAGCTGCTCGCGTTCCCCCAAGGACACGGAGCTGTTTGTGAGCCCAGGACGCTGGGCATCGAGGGCTGCTTATTTTCCAGGCTTAGATTCATCTCATTCTTTCAAGTACAAATAAAAAGATTAAACAATCACGCACAAGCTCTGAAGTCAAATAGAAAAACGAAGCCGTTGTGTTGCCTGTAGTAATGAGAAGGATTAAATTTGCACAGCCCCTTCCCTGGGCTTTCATTTTGAGCATGGCCAGATGTTCCCAGTGTTGGGAGCTTCATTAGGAGCAGCAGAGGCAGAAAAGCTGCCATGTGCTTTGCTGTGAACGCTGTACCTGGGTTTGATGATTGGCTTGGAGCATCTCTGGAGCTCATTTGCTCGCAGCCCCAGCCAGCCTTGAGCAATACAGAAAACTTGAGAGCAAGGCCCAGCGCCGTGGTAAACATTTAACTGCTTCGTTTCACACTCCACTGGTCCCAGGCACCAGCTGCTCGTTTTCATCTCGCTTTCTCTTTTGTTCTGTGGTTGCTGTGGATTGGGAGTGACTTTGGTATCGACCGCATCAGGTCGAGTGAAATTTTTCCTTTAAATTCCACCTAAAAGTCTAAGATGACTTAACTGTTTTTTAATGGGATTCTTGTCAATTATACCGAATTATTTATAGAACTGTTCAGACTAGCAAGAATTCCCTGTGGGAATTTCTAGTGTTTTCAGCAGGTTTCCAATCTGCTCTTTTATTGAGGCACAGATCCAGTGGACAAACAAAAGGCTGGTGCTCCTTTGTTAGGAAGCTGCTTGTTTAATGAAGCTTTGCCTTCATTTCCCATGGCCTGGTTTGCTGAGGCCCAAACTCCACGAGTCAGTGAGTGAACACCAAGTTCTGGGTCTTCTTTTTCCTGTAGGCCTTTAATCACTGAAAGACACCTGATTTGAACATAATTCTCCTTAATCTCATTTGATCTGGAAACAGATGTCTGGAAATCCCGTAAAGTCGTGAACTGAAGAGAAGGTGATAAATCTGTTGTAAGAAGGACCCAAATTGTGACACATCTTCCATGGCAGCACAGACCAGAGGTGTCCCTGGCCCTGAGAGCTGCATCAGCACTCACTGGAGTCACACCCACTCCCACTCCTGGGAATCATAGAGTAAAATCACAAAATTATTCAGGATGGAAAAGCCCTCCCAGACCATGGAGCCCAAGCTGTGCCCCATCCCCACCTTGTCCCCAGCCCAGAGCGCTGAGTGCCACGTCCAGGAATTCCTGGGACACCTCCAGGCATGGGGATTCCAAACCTCCCTGGGCAGTTCCAAGGCCTGAGCACCCTTTCCATGGGGAAATTCCTGCTGCTGCCCACCCTGAGCCTCCCCTGGCCCAGCCTGAGGCCGTTCCCTCTCCTCCTGTCCCTGTTCCCTGGGAGCAGAGCCACAAGGGCCCCCCTGAGCCCCCTTTTCTCCAGGCTTTTCTCTCCCCCGGCTCCCTCAGTCACTCTTTATAGGACTCAGGAGCATTATTTTATAACAATTTTCCATGTCCGTTCCTGAACTCACACATTTCTTGGCTGCACAGCTCCGTGAGGAATAATAATAATATGATAAGGATGTGCAAATGGAGTGATGAAAGCAAACAGATGAAGTCAATGACAGCACGGTGGTGCAAGGTTGTGTGTCTGAGGTGTGAGATAATGGGGAGAGATCTGAAATACAAAAGGGTTTGGAGGCTGAAGGAGAGAGAAAACGTCAGCCCTTGTTAATGGGCAGGCTCGGAGCACAGGGATGAAAAAGGTGCTGGAAGGATCCAGAATCTGGATAAGGTTTATTCTGGGTTCCAGCAGACTCTCCAAACCAGTCCCAGCATCTCTCCAAAGTGAAAGCAGAGGTTTTATCCAGGGCTACAGGATCACATATTTGAGATAAGGGTGGTCTGACATGGGGCAGGGCTCCTGCTCAGCCTGGCTGAAGGATAATTCTTGTGCATATCATTAAAGCTGCTTTTTAATGATTTGCAGGGACCTGTGGGCTTCATTTGTCTCCCACTGGGTTTTTGAACTCCTATTACTCTTCATGCAACTTCTATAAATTACTAATGATATTTTCTTTAGCACAAGAATGTCAATGAACTAATTATTCAAAAGAATAATGTTTAGGAATAGATTTTTTTTTTTCAGAAAATATGGGCTGCAAGAAATATCATGTCTCAGTTTGGCTCCGTAGAACTGATGAAGAGTCAGAATTTGTTATAAATTTGGATGTTAAATGTTGCAGGAATCTGACACAGGAGTGAAGTTGTGCATTGAAACAATAAAATGTAATATTGTGTATTTCTGAATATATAGAATAGATATGAAAATATATATATATGAATATATAGATTAAGCCCTCAGTTCTAAAGGGGTGATTTTTCTTATGTAGGTGATCTGCTGCTGGGGTAAGTCTGGGTGATTTCTGCAATATTATTCCTGACTTTAAGATGTCTGGAAAAATTGAGGCCAACAAACGATGGGATTTGCAGTATTTTCCCTGTGTGGATTATTGCTTCACTGGACTGTGGAAATAAGATCTATAAATCCTTTTGTTTCATGAAGAGCAATGTACAGAATAACTGTGCTGCAGATGGGGAGGAAAGGAGGAGGTGAAATATTGAAATCCTCATCGATTTTGCTGTTGCATTTACTATTTAAAAAAAAACTAATTCACAAAAAACCCCCATTTTTCTAAGATTCATCACCATTAATTTTAAAATGGGGCTTGAAAGGATTCCAGCCCCACGACAGTAATACTGTGGACCTTAAAATACAAAATTCATGGATTGTCCTACTCCTGTAACACTTGGGTCACCTCTGTAGCACACCTACAGATTCCAGAATCCTGTCCCATAAATCAGCATATCTTGGGCAAAGTCTTGCTACTCTGTTAGGAAATCTGTAATTTTTAAATTTTTGCTTACCTTAAACCTACAAAGGCTCGTTAAATGAACAATAACCTTTAAGGGCAGCAAGAGAATCTCTCAGGCATCCAAAAACTCTACAGTTATCCAGGTGGAAGATAAACTTTCCAAATGAGCACAATCCGTGCTAGTTCAGTTTTATTCCCAATTACTGCCCCAAAAAATCTCTTTATAGGACAGTTGCTCCCAATCAAGGGAAGAGATGGAACATCAGAGGATGTAAAGAGTGGAGGAGAGCAGTGGAGATGCTGCTAATTAGTGCCTGGAGGGAGAGCAGTTCCCTTGGCCTGGCTCTCCTTCAGTCAAGTGCATTCCAGCAAAAATCACAAAAATCACAAATATCTGGTCCCTGCACTCAGGGCAGCTGCAAAGCACAGCCAGGTGTTATTTTACCATGACTTCTATGAAAAAATAGGATCATACAAAGATTGTCCCACCTAAGTTCATGACAATAAATTGTTGAACAATTATTTACAATTATTATTACAATATATTATTACAATATTATATTGTAATAATATTACAATAAATGTCGTGTGCAAATACCTGAAAAGGTTTGGGATCTAAATGCTCAGGTAGTGTGAGCTTTAAGGTAGGCACTGTGAAAGGGAGGTTTCCCCAGAAAAAAAGCAAAATTGGGACATTGCATATACATCAAAAGAAATATTGCCTCGGCCGTGCTGAACACAACGTGTATTTTCTTATCCACAAGCTACAATATATTACATATATTTAATTGGTGAGAAATTAACAAATAATGCTGGTGAAGGTGCCTCTGTGTTTATGCTTTCTGCCCTTCTGTGGTTTGTCCCAGCATCATCACTAAATTCCTGACTCTTATCTGCTTATTTAGAGCAGACAGGGGAGGTCTGTGCCATTTTCTTATCTGGTTTTATCTGAAGCTAATTAGTAATTTGAAAAGTTTGATGTCTGGAGACAGTTTTGACGAACTCAGTTTTCAGGATTCCACTTCACCCGTTCATATTGTCCTGAAAATGTTTTCCCACACCTGCCAGCCCCCAAGATTAAATATGCATTTGAGCTAAGCAAGTGCTATTTCCCATTTATATTCAGTAGAAAGTTTAATTTAGATGTTCAAATGTGATTCAGGGGAGATGGAAGGTGTGGCAGCGTGACTGCAGAGAGAGCAGGGTTGTGCTGTTCTGTCCCAAAAGCAGCTCAAGGAAAGAGCTGGAAATTACACCCTGATTTTTCTTTTTGTGCATTCAGAAAGGATCCCCAAACCCCCAAACCACGGTCGTTCCTGTCCCCAGAAGGAAATAATTTCCCTGTCTGTGTGTTGGATGCATTCCACTGAGCCGTGGGGTCCCACCTTCCATGGGAACACCATTTGTGCTCCATGGGGAGCCAGGGAACTTTCACCCTCCCCTCTGGCTGCCCCCACAGATCCAGGCTGGGATTTTATCACTCAGGGAAAAGATGGGAGAATTTTTTTTACCATTAAGCTATTGCAGCAGAGCTGGGATCCCCTGGGCTCCCTGTTACATGCTGTTGGTAATTTCTAATAAATTGTTGTTGTTATTGCAATAATCTGGCTTTCATTTATAACATTCCCCAAACCAGGGCTGGGTGCTGGATGCAAGTGGGACATTCTTTGCCCCTTATTTTCTGTTTGGAAGCTCAGAAGCATTAAAAGAGACTGAATGTACATTTTTTATCATGGCAATACTGGACTGAGTGGCCTTGGCTGGTGTTGCTGTGCTGTCCCCAGAGGTGCTGCAGGCAGTGCTCCCCGAGCTGCCACGGCTTCTCACGCTGCTTGCCTTGGCCTCAGCAGCACTGTGGCACTCAAATCAGGGCTGGTTATCCCTGGAATGTTCTGGCCCAGGTTGGACAGGGCTTGGAGTGAGCTGGGACAGTGGAAGGTGTCCCTGCCATGGCAGGGGTGGCACTGGATGGGCTTTCAGGTCCCTTCCATCCCAGCCCTTCCCAGTGTTATAGATAAAATAGCCAATAAAATTAACCCAGAGCCAATTTGGGTTTTAATTTTGCAAACTTTATTAAGCAAGCTCAAGCAGGCAAACACAGCGCTGGGCGGCCGGGGGAGACTCCAGCTCCACCAATGGCACACAAAGGTGGTTCTTTCTGTTCCCTGTTTTTATACTCTTCTTGTTCTGGACTTATCTACGTATCATCAGAGCTGTTTTGGTGGTTGTGAAGATAAAGGCCAGGTGTCTTCTTTCCCGTGTCTTCTTAGTGACTTGTCCTTGGTATTTTCTGCAGTCATTATCTTAAAGCATACGATTTTTAGCAAACAGCTGGTTTCTATTATAATTTCTTGGCGTGGCTCAAGGTTAGTGGTTCAATTAGTAAGCAGCTTATTTTTGTCACAATTTTCTTGGCGTTGGTTTAATTAACAAAACAGCTTGTTTCTATCACCCCAGGGTTTATTACACGACTGCCTCCGGGGTACCAGGTGTGGTGGGAGCAGAGGCAGCCAAACCTCGGACCTGGTGCTGGTTCCCCCTCTCTGCCAGCAGTGCCCAGCCCTCCATGGAGTGACCAGCTGCCCACGGCTCCAGCCACTGTGTGCCCAGCACTGGGGATTTGCTCCTGTCACAAATCCCTGGTATGTTTGCACGGAATTGCTGCTGCACCCGGGGACACCTGGAGCTCTAACACAGAACCTGAGTTGTTTGTGTCCTGTTTGTACCTGCTTTCTTCATGGCACAGATGAAAGCTTTTATCTCCCCTTTCACGGAGTGGGAATGACAACCTGCTGTCAGCTGGGCTGACCCCAGTGCCACGAGAAATGAGATAAAGGGTAAAAATCCTCCCCCGGAGCTTTTACAGCAAGTGGTGGTTGCTTTCCTCCCCAGCTTTCCTCCTCCTGCATGGGGGCACGCAGCAACTGCGGTTTGCTAATTAGTGCCTCACTTCTTTTATACTTTTTAGCTAATTGATACAGAAAATGGAGGTGGTTCACCATGAAAAAGCACCAAGTGTTTTGTGAGCTGCTCCTGACAGTGACTGTTGTGGTGCAGTGATGGTTCTAATGATGGATCCTCGTTCACTGACACTCTTCCCAGGAGAGGATGTCAAGGGATGGATAATTGGACATACTGGAACCACCTAGAAACTTTTATATCATTTTATATTGAAAAGATAATGACCATTTCTGTCTTGAAGTGACCTAAAACCTGTAGAAAGGCAAAACGCCAGAGCACGTGGAAGTTGGGTCTTGTCCGCCTCCTGACAGACATTTGTCAGAGGATTCTGTATCAATTTGGGATAAATTTAAATGCACTCCTAGCTGCATACTAATTCTGGGTATTAGTGCCTGCGACAGCCTGGCTTGCATGCAGAATGAAAGCTTATGCTTTATATCTGAACAGCAGCGTTGCATTTCATCAAAAATGGAATTCAAAAATTAAAGATTTTTACAAGTTGGGATTGGGAGCGGCTCAAGAGAGATCACTGCAAGCCCCACTCTCTGTGGGCACATGGACCTGGGACAGTGTGGGAAACCCTGGCTGTCACTGGATTGTATTGAACAGTCAGTGAGCCCCTTTCTCCCAGCTGGGTTCGTGTGAGACACAGAATCCCAGAATGTTTTGGGTTGGAAGGATCCTCAAAGCCAACCCAGTTCCACCCCCTGCCGTGGGCAGGGACAACTTCCACAGCCCAGGTTGCTCGTTCTCCTCTCTTCTGGTCGCAGTTACTGATTAGGAGTTGTTTCCGTCTGGTACATTTTGGATCCACTTTCTTGTACCATTAATATTTTTAGCAGCCAAAAGCAGAACGATTATTCTTTTGTCAGTGAAGTGAAGGGGGGAAGAAGAAGAAGAAGGTGTTGCAAGAGAGGGGGATGCTGAGGAAATGGGAGCAGAGGAGATCCAAGTGGATCTGCTCCAACGCGTTGGATACAGCGCTGTGCTCTGCTTTGTCTGCAGATCTTTGGGAAGGTGGACGTGGAACCTTCCAGTGGAAGGGGACAGGGGTTGGAACCGGGTGATCCTCAAGGTCCACACAACCCAAACCCAGCTGTGATTCTGTGATTCCATGGACAGCCATTCCAGGCAGCAGTGGGTGCTCTGGTGTGTTTGGGAAAACACAATAAGACGCTCCCACACCTGCCAGGTTCAGCAGAGAGGAGGGGAAAGACCACTTTATTGACATATGTTACATTTTTATACAATTCCCAACTCCACAAGGGATTGGCGGACATGTCACGTCCTTCTCAATCCCACTGGAGAAAAAAGATGCTCATCAAAGTTTTCTTATCACAAAAGGAATGAAAACCAGAAAATACCGTTAAGTAAACATTGGCTATTATTTACATGAAACTGTGAGAAAGAATTTCTGACTTCAAGAAATCAACTTTTGCTTTAGCAAAAACCAGAGCAACACTCTGGCATTCCCCCAGCCCCCAGGGAACGTTGTCTGTACCTCCAGAATGACATTTCCGTGGCAGTGCAGGGGCTGATTGGTGCAGGATGTGGCTGTGACACCAGGGCAGCTCCACACATCACAGCTCAGGCTCACTGGGCACGGGGTGCCCTTGGATCACGCTGGCATTTTGGGAGCGGGCACCACCGGTGCCTGACGGCAGCCTGGGCTTCTGTCTGACTTTCATAAATCTAAGAAATCCAGCAGATTGCAAATCTGTCAGGGAAATTTTCCTCGCAGATCCATCACAGTCATAATGTCCTGGTGTTGTACCACAGGCAGCTGAAAAATCCTGTAGGCAGTGCTTGTGTATAAATCCCAATTTTGGCTGTTCCCGGAGCAGTGCAGCTCTGCCAGTCCTGGTGTCTAAGTGTGGCACTCCCAGTACTGGCTACAGCAGGAATTGTACATTTTTTATTTATCTCTAGGGTTTTTTACTTATACATTTCAGGAGCTGAAAATGTTTTCTGAGTAGTTAAATGTCTTGTAATGGTGTAAGGAGACTTTCTCACTCAGTCCAGCCAGGGGTTTACTGCTCCTTTGTCCCCAGGAGCTGTTAATTACTGATGGGTTTTCACTCAAGTGAGATCCTGTCTATGTGTCCCACTTCCAGCGTTGGCTCATTTTTATTCCCTATTTTTCTGTGTAATTGTAATGGATTTTTTTCATAAAAAGTCATTTTGTACCTGGGGCGCTGAAGCTTGATGATATTTACACATTCTAGGTCTTTTTCAAATGCCAACTCAATATAAGAAGTCTAATTCTTTTTGTGATTTTTAGATGTTGCTTAATAGAAAATCTGATAAAAATATTGTAGAGAGCTTGTATAGATGCAGCAATATTTTTGAGTCCTTGTGTATATACATACAAATATAATATATATATAAAATATATATATACAAATATAATATATATAGAATATATATACAAAATAGAATATATATATACAAAAATGAAATTTTCTTCTCAGCCTGTGATTTTTCTTACCTATGGATCCTATATTCTGTGTAGTACAAATATCTATATATTGTGTATATAGCACTAAACTATGCACATCTATAAAAACCCACGTGGTAAATCACCTCTCTTCCTGTGTCCTGCTGTATCCTATGAACTTCCATGAAATCCTGCTCCTCCTCACTCTGCCCAGACCTGCAGGTAACAGTGCTCTGAGCAGGAAATCTGCCTCAGCCTCCTCGATCCCTGTGGATAATACAATCACATGGAATAAAACGAGGACTGGAGACAACAACCAGGAGTATTGGGTGTTGAGGCTTTCCTCCTGCATAGATCTAGCTGGAAGCAGAGACCTTTATAGCTGATAAAAAGGCTGTGACAAAGGTAATTTTTTGTTTTCCTCTAGAGAGAGATTCAAAAAGAAACAAATTTTATGGAAGATGCGTGGATAATGTCAGTGGATGTCTTTGCAAAATGTTATGGAGCTCCTGTCAGGGCTTCACAGAGAAACACAGCGCTCAGCAGTTCTAAAACACTTCCCAGCTTATGGGAACAAATGACTTTGCTGTGGGAGAATTGGCTCCTGATCCATCCAGCTCCTGTCTCCCACGGAGGTCAGCGAGTGCTTTGGGAACGGAGGGGTTTGGGCACCACGTGGAGCTCAGGGGACACCACGGGCAGCTGGGAGGGACTGGTGACACTCAGGTTCCCTCCAGTTCTTTGATGTCATTGTTATTTCTGCCTCTTCCATATTTGTGTGTTTCTATATGCAGAAAGGAGAGTGTTAATCAATGCAACTTATTTATTGTGCTTATTTTGTTAATGATTTCACTGAGGGTGACTCTGCCATGGGGTGTTGGTTTCCCATTTTGTTCCCCCCTGGTTTGATGGTGCTGTTCTTTCCCTCTTTGCTGTATCTGAAAGGGAGTGACCCCATCGGGGCACAGACCACTGCTGGGGGTCTGGCAAACATGGAATTTTGTCTCTCTGCTTGGATTTTAGTCATGTGGGTAGAAAAGAAGGATGAACAAGTCTGCAAATGGGAAGGAATTAACTTATTAATTTCTGTGTGGCAGCTGGTGGCTGACAGGTCATCCTCCTTTCTGAAAATACTGGCTAATAAACATTGAAATCTGTGACCAGGGACAGGACACAGGGAATGGCTGCAGCTGGGCCAGGGTAGGGTTAGGTTGGATTTTAGGAAAGGTTCTTCCCCCAGAGGGTGCTGGGCACTGCCCAGGCTCCCCAGGCTCCCCAGGGAATGGGCACAGCCCCGAGGCTGCCAGAGCTCCAGGGGCGTTGGGACAGCGCTGCCAGGGATGCCCAGGGTGGGATTTGGGGTGTCTGGGCAGGGCCAGGGGTGGGACTGGATCATCCTTGTGGATCCCTTCCAGCTCAGGATTCTCCAGGATCCACACTTCCTCCATTTTTCTCTTCAGTTCTGTCATAGCGTAAGTGCCACTAAAAGAGAGGAGATAAAGAAATATACGCAAAGTCAAACTAGAATTATTGTACTGAGAGCACTTTTCCACCTGCCTCACATGACAGGAATATGTATATGTGATTTATTGCTATTTTCCATGGAAGGACACCATTTTCCTGGGTAGAATTACAATTGAAGCAGCAAGAATCTCATCAGTCACCCAGCCATGTTTCCATGACATGTACAACTTGCAAGTCAAACAGCAAAATCTTTATTTGAGCAAAATTGGCCTCTGTCACAGTGCAAGTTGTATTTGAGTAAGGAGTTAATTGCACAGTTGCTAGTCTAACGAGGAGCCATATTAGGGTAGAAGCTGTCACAGGAGGACTGGAATCAGCAGGAATTTATGTTTTGGTGGGTGTTTGGTTAATTCGTAGCAAACACGTTGGGATTGTGCACATCCAGGTGTGCAGCCCCCTCCACCAGGAGTTCATCATGGTGAATTCTTAATTAATAGAAATCTGAACAGTGGATAGACTTTGGGACATTGAAATTACAAAGGAGATTTATTACTCATGGACATTAAATACAAATCCCCGTGACTGGAGCTGCTTGACGTTCCTTGCCCCAAAGCCCCAGCATTCTGTAGCAGCCTCTCTCAAATGCTGTGGTATTTTCAAGGTCTATCTATCTGGAAATTGTCTGTTTTTCCCTAAGATGCAGCTTTGCTCCCTAGCAGCAGTTTGGCTGCTCTCTCATCCCCACTGAGCCTGTGTTTTGGGAGCCTCTGTCCCTGCTGAAGGGAGAGGAGCTGTGGTTCCAACACATCTGCAGCTCCTCACCAGCAGGACCTGGGATCGTTCCTGACACCACTGCTGCCCCATCCATCAGTCACTCACCTCTTCAAAGAGAATGGTAAGAAATCTGTTTAGCTCCGAGCAGTTGGAGTGAATCAGGGACACGGATGTGCTGATTGAGAGGCTGGAGGTTTTCCACACTTCATCTGTGGGATGAATTGGTGAGGATTTATTTGCCCTTTCATTCCTTGACAGCTTTGCTTTCACTCATGGCACAGGTTAGAACAATCACACAGACTACTGGAAAAGTATTAAGATTAATGATTTTATGTGTAAACTATTTTTCCCCGCTCAGAACGTTAAGGGCTAAGAAAATGAAGAAGCTCTCATCTTTGAGATGAGATCTCGAAGGTCCTGTCCCTTCAGAAGAGCAATGGGGGTGGTTTCTGCAAGGACTGAGGCTCTGAAGCAGCTGGTGCTGGGAGAGCTGTAAATGGTTGTGCTTTAGGAGCTTCAGAGGGACAAGGCCTCTGGGGTCATGGCAAAGTACATGCAGCAAAAGGAACTTTTGGCTTAGAAGTGTTGGAGAATATTCGGGCTCTTTAGATGAGAAGACCTGAAATATTATTAACCCTTTAATTTCATTTATTCAGTGGCTTCTGCCACCCAGCGCTGATGGTTTCTATGCAGGCTTCCCTATAAAGATAAGAAAACTTGATATTAAATACTACAGTATCTTGTTTTGCATGTGATTTGAATTATTAAATGGCTTTTAAATTATTTGCTGCAGGCAAAATAGTCCAAGTATCTATTTTATCTGGGCTGATCATTTGAGCTTGTGCTATAAGGCTCGTGTTTGCTGACTGGATAAATGTGAGGGGAGAATCCAGTGAGAGATTGTGAAGCTGCTCTGTTTTCTGTGTGCCAGGGGAGAGAAAGGCTCCTCGCCTGTATTGACACAGGTCCTGTTCTTTATGCTGGGATAAGTGGAGTGTTTGTGCTGCTGTGGATCTTTAATAGAGACAGGTGCCATCCTTCCTACCTAGCAGAGGGTGGAAGGACAGAATTTCTTCACTCAGAAAATGAATTTTTATTGTAGAATTTCTTCACTCCGAAAATAAATTTTTATTGTAGAATTTCTTCGCTCAGAAAATGAATTTTTATTGTAACTACATTTTAAAAGTAGGCTGTAGGTATGAACGGGTCATAGATGATATTTGGATTTAGCTTTTTGTTTCTACTTGGCAGCCAAAGGTCAGCAGAGATTTCAACAGATCAGAATATTGGCAGGGGGTCACACCAGGAAAAATAAATAAAATTTGGTTCAAAATGTGAAAAGGGGAGAAATAAACAGGAAAGGCCTAGAAAGAAAGAAGATGCCCTTGTACATGGTTTGTGATGTCCCTTTTGGTCCATTTTTTTTGCTGCCTTTTTCCTTTCCTTTTTCCAGTAAAAAAACTGAGGCAGTTCCAGCAGGCTGTGGAAATGAGCTGGTACCTGTAGCAGTGGTGCAGTTCTTATTGACTTGGGGAAGATAAGGATCAGGGCCTCCGTGTGAGTTCAGTTCCTACAATTACGTGAAGGAGAACGAGTCAGTGGGGAAAGCAAACTGACTGAGGACTCTTTCAAGATGGGATTTTCAAATTGGGCCAAAAGGAAATTAGGTGTCCAGATTCCATTAAAATACAACTGCAGCTGGAGCATAACTCTCCCAGTCTCTTCTGATCAAGAGCTCAGAAAAAGTTCATTGTGGTTGATAACCTTGAAGGTTTGTAGCTCCACTATCAGCTTCAGCCTTGACATGACAGAACATGGAAACCCTGGAAGCCACTTCTCTGACAGGAGTCCCCAGGGTGTTGCCCTGGTTTTTGCTAAAGCCTTCTGTTTTTAACCTTGGAGTCAGATTCTTTCTCACAGTTTCATGTAAATAATAGCCAATGTTTACTGAACGGTATTTTCTGTTGTTCATTCCTTTTGTGATAAGAACTTTGATGAGCACCTTTTTTCTCCAGTGGGATTGAGAAGGAAGTGACATGTCCTCCAATCCCTTGTGGAGTTGGGAATTGTATAAGAATGTGAGATATGTCAATAATAAAGTCATTCCCTTCCTTTCTGCTGAACCTGGCAGAGGTGAGAGCGTCTTTATTGTGTCCTCCCAGACACACCCAGGGATGTGTGGCAGCAAAACTTCCCACGGGGGAGGATAGGGAGCACTTCAGCAACTGCTAACGGCAGCATATTCCACAAAACCCCTTCTAAGCTGCTGTTCAGGGACTTGCAAACGGCCTTAAATGGCTGTTGGCATTGCAGCATCTCCTTGGGAGTGCTGTGCAGTGGGCACTTAAACATCTGCACCTTCCTTTAATTGTTCTCCCAGCCGCACTCGGGCCAGGAGGAGCTGCTGTGTCTGGGGTTTGTGTTCCTCCCTGGCAGCAGAGGAGGAGCAGGGGCAGGGACAGCTGGGGCTCTCTGGGCTGTGCTCTCAGACTGAGCCTAAACACGAGGCTCTGCAGATGCTCCTGTGTTGCCCTGGTTTTTGCTAAAGCCTTCTGTTTTAACCTTGGAGTCAGAAATTCTTTCTCACAGTTTCATGTAAACAATAGCCAATGTTTACTTAACGGTATTTTCTGTTTTTCATTCCTTTTGTGATAAGAGAACTTTGATGAGCATCTTTTTTCTCCAGTGGGATTGAGAAGGAAGTGCCATGTCCTCCAATCCCTGGTGGAGTTGAGAATTGTATAAAATGTGACACATGTAAATAATAAAGGGTCTTTCCCCTCCTTTCTGCTGAACCTGGCAGGTGTGAGAGCCTCTCTATTGTGTTTTCCCAGACACACTCCTGCTGGGATCTCCCTCCTATGCTGTGCTGCCTTTTGATCAGCAGAACGCGAGGCTGTGCTTGGGCCTGCAGTTTGTGTAGACCATGGCACATGGAATGTGCAGCCCTGGGGTTCGACTGTTGCCTATAAAAACTGGCAGAGGTTTTGCTAAATGTCTGCTGTGAGTCTAGCCAGGGAGAAGGTGTTGTCAGCACCAGATTTATTAATGCCTGCTTCTACAAAGCCACGTCAAAGCAACCATGGGTTTGTTTAACAAATGAGAGAGATGCAGTAAAATTGATTATTATAGAATTACAGGATGGTTTGGGTTGGAAAGGACCTTAAAGCTCATCCAGTGCCACCCCCTGCTGTGGGCAGGGACACCTTCCACTGTCCCAGGCTGCTCCAAGCCCTGTCCAGCCTGGCCTTGGGCACTTTCAGGGATCCAGGGGCAGCCACAGCTGCTCTGGTCAACTTGATTCTATTTTGATCTCCTGTGTGCACATAATTCTGGGGAGAGAGAACCAGCTGAGGCACAGCAGGAGTAGAGCTGTACCCCCACTTGCTCTTGTTTTCCTCTTGTGAGATCAAAGGTGGGTACATGCTGCTCTCCAGAAATGGATCCCAGGCTCCCGCCAACAGGAGGCAAGTCAGAAGAACTTGGTCATTATGAAAAATATGAATTATAGAATCACAGAATATCCCGAGCTGGAAGGGACCCGCAAGGATCACTGGAGTTCAGCTCCTGGGCTTCTCCTCGCTAGCTTTGGAGAGGTGTCACAGCACCTATGTTTGAATGGAAAACACTCTGGAAAAGTACAGGGCCAGAGAAATGAAATTAGGCACCAAACCTCTTCACCTCAATCCTTCTGCAGTTCTCCTTTCCCTGCAGTACTTTGGAGGCTGAATTCAGCTGTGTTTGGAGTGGTTTCATGTGTGCAGGGAGCAGCACCAGCCCCTGGAGGGATTCCTGGCTCCCTGTGAGGCACAGGGGGAACCCAGCACTGAGGGATGGGCTCCTGAAGTGACCTGGAGCTCCCCAGGGCGGGGTGGGAGCCCTCTGCAAAACGGCAGCCAAGGACTGCACGTGGATGCTGCAGGAACATCCAGGTTCATTGAAGGCCCTGGGAATGCCCCAGCAGGAAAAACTCCTGCTTGAAAAAACCTGCGTTGAACTTTTGCTCCAGTTTTGAGCAGAAAGCTGGAGTTGCAGTTTTTAGGTTCTTTTTTTCTAACCTTCTTTAATCACTGCAAATCAGTGACTCCACTGAGGATTATATGATTTAAATTCCATCCCTCTACTCCCATAATGGGGATAAAAATTATGGTTTCAAGTGATTTTTGGGGAAAAAAAAATCCTTGTTGTAAAATTCCACACAAAATGTTTCACAGCTGCTGAGAATTTAAAGATAGTTAATGCTTCCAGATGCACCCAAGAAAAATCTCATTTACCTGATTTTGAACCTGTCACACCACTGAAGTTAATGAGATGTAAGCTCTTAAGTCATTTAGTCACTTTTGAATATTTTACTTAATGATCAATTCCATATTTTCCAAAGTATTTTTTTAATGTATTTCAAAAAACTGTTATGATGCTTTTATTATGCTTCAGCATTCCTTTGGTCTGCTTGACACAACTATACAGCAGTACAAATTTAATGGTAAATCTCCTGTATCTCACTAAAAAGGAAAATCAGTCTTTTGTTGCTTTCATAACAATAGGAAACATGACAGAGGGTCATAATGAGCTGAGGAATAAGGGCAGGTGGAGAACTGGAGCAGAGGGAAGGGGTTTGGGAAGTGGAAAGGGAGTGTGGGGAGGTGGCAGTGGCCGTGATCTGACTCTCACTGACAGCCAGCAGCAGCTGAGGGCTCCAGAGGGAATGGCTGAGGGAAAAATGGGAACGGGTGAAGGGGAAAGGGCTGCTGGAGCAAGCAGGCAGCAGTGAAGGGAAATCCAAATCCAGTCCTTCAGTGTGAGCTCTGCAGGGCTCGTGACCAGGGCAGGATGAGATGGGGAGGCTGCTGCAGAGCAAGGCTGGGAGGGAGGTGGATAAAAGTTCTCAGATACAAAACATTGCAGTTTGGAAGGAGCCCACAGGATGACAGTTCAGGGGCAACAGAAACACTCCCTCCCTATGACAGCAAAGAAAGGTCAGCTGGGCTGGGGTATGGAGTTTTTCCTGCAGGGATACAGCCCATGTTTGAGCACGGGCTGTGTGTAACACCGTTGGCATCTCCAGCTCAGGCACTCTGGCTTTTCCTGAAGGAAGGAGTCCCGTGGCAGCTCGCTCACCCTGCCCTCCAGGCGTGGGGCTCCGTGGCTGGGCGGGCAGGGCTGCTGTGGCACCAGCACAGGCAGCGGGAGAAGGCAAATTGCAGTTGCAGCAGAAATTCGTGGCATTCGTTGTGGTGGTGGCTGTGGAACAGGGTCCCAGTGCAGCAAACAGCCTCTCCTGGTGCTTGGGGTGGGGTGTGGAACGGCTCCTTCCCACTCCAGCCCCACGTTCCTGTGTGCTTCTCCCGTTGTGTGGATCCATGGTGATGCTTTGTAGGATGGCGGGATGGTCACAAGAGATGTGCCCGAGGGACTCGTCCTGTTCCCATGCAGGGCACATCAGCTGTGGTGGAGATGCTGCCAGGGTAGCCCTGACTTGTTTATCCCCATAATTTCAGGAATTTCCTTGCAGTGGTTTGTTCTCAGCGTTGTTTTCAAGGTTGCCAGCACAAAGCAAAAGGAGTTGCGTGATTTGAACTCGAAGATGCTTCTTTATCACTGATGCCCCATTGCCCCTGACAGTCTGGGACAAGTTCATGCCCTTCTCTCTGGATCTCAGGTTCCCTGATCTATTTCCAATTTCACCCTTTTATGGAACAAGTGGCCCAAACTGCTGCTCTGTTCACAGCCACCTTTTAGTGGCTCAGGGAGTAGTCCTGGGGCAGGGCTGGAGCCCAGGTTGTGTTGAATGTATTGGTGGGTTCTGCTCTTCATTCCAAGACCACATCCTGGGCCAGTCTTGGTTTGTGGGTGAAAATACCCTCTCAGTCCAGTAAAATATGATTTAGGTGAGTAAATGAAAAGTGGGTTTAGCTGGAATACTGCATCCCACACTTGAGTGGGTTATTTACTCTTCAGGGCACTGAAATATTTTACTGTTGGGCAACCAAGGGGAAGTAACAGTGCAGAAGTTTAGTTGGGTATGAAATATCTGTTCTTACACAGCCTCGCTGACCTGTTAGCCAAATGAAAGCCAACAGTGGCCTTTCCCTCCTGTTTTGCAAGTGGCCAGTCTCAATCCCCCATTCTGAGCAAACTGGGGTGGTTTTTGTCTTCAGTGAAGAGTAGATGCAAATACATTTTGAAGGCAATTAGAGTATTTTTATTTTTGCTCACAATAAACTGCAAGCACAATAAAATTGCAAGCACAAGGTTGAAGGTTATTTACTAAGACTATATGCCACGTGTGATTAATCTCTTCCCCACTTTTTATTCTTTTATTAGCAAGATTTTATATATCCAGGGGATCTCTACAGAATTCTGTAGGGTCAGATTAAAAGGCTGAAAACACTTAGCACAGGTGGCTGTGTGTGCAGAATCCACTGCCTTAACGAGGTGCTCCTTGCTGCTCTCGGGTGACCTGCATCTCCCTCCAGGATTCCCAGCAGCATCAGCTTCCCTGCAATCCTGCAGATCAGCACATCCCTGAGCAGTCTGTGGCTATTATCAAACCGTTTTCCCCAGCAGTTCTCTAACAGCATTGCTCTAAAAAGATGATAAATGACAGAAAAGAGCAGGGAACACAGGGCCCGTTACTCCCCGGTGGGAAGGAACATGTTTAACATGGAAATACCCTTCCCAGCACCCCTGGCTGCTGTTGGAGAGCCACTGTGGAACGTGGCTCTGTCCTCCTCCATGGCCATGTGTCCCTGTCACCTTCCTTTTCAGTGGCTGTGCTTCTGCAGCTGCCCAGATTTGCCAAGACAGCCGGGTGAGAACAGATCTGGCCACACACACACAGATGGAGCAGCTGGTGTGGTCTGCGTCCCCCAGCACAGAGTGGTCACCACAGGCGTGCTCAGAAGGCAAAGGGATCCCCAGATTGCTCGGAATGAAGGATGGGAGGTGGGGGCAGAGGGAGGAAGAGCAGGGTGGCTGTTTTGGGGGGCAGCCCCGTGCACAGGTTAGCTTATGGTCACTGAGGAACCAACACCTTGGACCCAAAGCGATGCCTTCTTCCACCAGTTTGGGGGGAGGCTCATACAGAGCTGTGTGATCCTGGACAAGTGCTGCAGGAAGCTGAGGAGATGATGGAAAAGGGGCCTTGCTTTGCGCCTTCTGACACCTCTTCAATCAATTATTTTCCAAAGACAATTTTATGATGTCATGCAAGCTGGAAGCCAACGTTCTGTGGCCAGCCTTGTCCTCAGTGTCCTTTTCTCTGGCTAAAGTAGAGTGAATCTTTGCTGCAGAAGAGATCTTGGTTTAATTCATTGTGCCTGCAGCTTTAAGGTTAGAATAGAATATAAATGAGATGATAATTATTGCTCTGAAGCACTTCTGGAGAAGGCAACATGAGGAAATGTCCCATTAACATCAAAAACAAATCCAGGAGAAGGTGATGAAGAGATGCTTTCACCCTGTTACTTCTCCATGATCAAAGGACACTTGCCTAACCCCAACATCTAATTGTCACACGATTAAAAATGTATGAGATCTCTCGAACATTGCAAAGATTGTGTGTAGCAGCAGCAGGACTTGATTGAAATGCATAATTAATACCTTTGCTCAGCCTCATGTGGAAACACAACAACAGGGCAGGTTGTCCAAGGGATGGGCTCAACATTTTGCACCAGGGCAGCTGCTTAGTGAAACTATGCTGGTAACTTTTCACTTTTAGACGAAGCTTATCTGTAAATTTTGGGGAGGTCTTGGATATATTTGAGAAGCCAGCCATCTAAAAAACTTCACACAGCCCCAAACCCTAGGCACATCTGTTATTTGAACAATTAACTTTTACTTACCAAGAACTTATTTGGTGCGTAAAAATATGTAAAAATTGCACATTGATAGTGGTCCTAAAGTGTAGAAAATGCTGTGCTTGTTGCTGAGGGGGCTCCTGTGCTGTAACCACGTGTTCACCAGAGCCCACCCTGCTTGGGACTCGTGTGCAGGACTTCCATGGGTTCAGAAAAGACAACGGACAACGCTTCCGTGGGTTCAACTGTAAATGATGCCTTTATATTGTACCCAGTGCACACAGAACACTGCTGCTCTCTTTTACCACAGGAATTCAGGAAAATACTCAGAATACGGATTCATTTTGAACCTGTAAAAAATACAGTTCAGTGTTGGACCAAACATAACTGTCTTGGTAGTTTTAATCTTAATTTCTGCTTTGGAAGGAACATTAATCCAATTCTTTTTTTTTTTTTTCAAGTATATTCCAAGATTCAACTGGTTTATTTCAGTTTGGTAGCACTGAGTTGGGTTTTTTTTGTCCTAATTGATGGTAATGACAGCTAAATGTCAGCTTCATTTCTATCTTAGCTCAGAATATAAACAGAAAAGTATACAAAAAGGAAAATGCCCTGTTACACACTCTGAATTCTTTTTGCTGTGCTATGCCAAACAGTTTTGATTCTGCATGTGCCTCTCAGTCCAAAAGCCATGCCGAGACATTTTTCTCATAAAATTATTTTCCATCTTTTGCCTCTAGTGCAGAAAAAACACTGCTATTAACATAAATGCATAAAAAACCTGAACCTGGAACTTCATTTCATCAAGAAAAACCCCCCACAATATTTTTATATAACATTTTGGATATATTTTATGTCAAAACATGATCACTAGTCAAGCTAGTGACATCTAAACCCAATACATTATTGTGACTTCTAAAATAAAAAGAAAATCAGAACAAAACTAAATTTATTATAGCTCTGCCTTCATTAAACACCGTGTGTTGGTGATTTAAACACAACAAAACTCTAGTAATCCTTCAAAAGTGTCTACTAAATAGAATAAAAAGAATAAGAGAACAATGAACATTTAGTCTGTTACATTAAAAAATTGGATGTACATATTCCTATTGCCTGTTAGCTTTACCTAAGCCTTCAACTACTACAAAAATAATAATAATAAAAAAGAAAACTCATTGTTGAAAGTCAAAAACATTCAAATCAGTTGATACAACATTACAGTACAGTCAACTAACATCATTCAGGGTCTCCTTTTCTCAGGGTCGAGTCCTCAGACCAGGGTCACAAACCTCGTTCACTGCAGGTCCAAAACTGGGGCTGAGCTCGGCCAGATCCTGCCCGTGATGGCTTTGGGAGAACGGGGCCAGCTGCGAGGGAACTGCAGGCTCACCCAGCCTCGTTCCTTTTATTCAGCACTGGAGTTAGGACAGCGTTAAGTTTAGCACAATAACCCAAAAAACCCAAAGGAAATAATAATAAAATAAACAGAGAATTGGAAGCTAGGTGAAGCTGCCATTTGCGTCAACCCATTGCGATACGCTATACTAAAAAATCCTGAAATATCCACCTGTCCTCACCGCTCTGCCACGGACTAGCAAAGTCAAAAATACAAAAGTCTTCAACTCGTCGTTTTTGCAGAATAAAGCAAAAAAGTCTTTGTGCTCCTTACTACCAGAAGCAAAATATCCTCTGAGTTACCACATGTAATAGCTTCTGGATGTGTCGACTTGGGTCGGCTTGGTTTCTGCAGAGCCATCCTTGTCTTTTTCACTGTCACCTTCCCAGAGATTAATAAGTGGAGGGTAGAGCTCGTTCAGGGGGATTGAAGAGGTCTTTTGCATATATTTTTTCAATGAGTGGTGGTAGTTTTTTCTCTTAAACCTTTTTGCAATATAAACAGAGACGGAGGCGAGGCTGATGACAGCAAACATGGATCCCATCACGGCTGCCAGGGCTGTGCTGGTTTCCTGGTCGGAAATATCCAGCGCAAAAGCTGCATTTTTGGTTGTGACGTTGACGCAGGATCTCTGTGTTTGCTGATGGATGTTGGACACTGTCAGACACACTTCATAGTCTGTCGAGGGTTGTAAATGCGTGAGGTTGTATTCGTGGACATCCACCGGGACGCGGGCGGTGTAGGTGATGTGAGGGTTGTCAATCTTCATCGTGGCCGATGACCATTTCAAATTGGAAGTCATGACGTTGGAGTTGACTTTCCAAGAAACCAGGATGGAATGGGATTCGGCTTGTTTAACGTAGATCTTCAGAACCTGGGTGCCATCCAGGAGCGTCCCGTTCACCCGGATGGTGGCGACCCTTGTGTCAGCCCCCTCTATGTTTTGAGCGACACAGGTGTATCTCCCGGAGTCCTCAACCTGGATGTTGGAGATTTCCAAGGTGCCCTCACTGCTCAGCTTGTATTTGTCAGAGAGGCTTTCCACGGTGACTTTATTGCCCAGAGGAGTGACCCAGTAGATTTCTGGCTCAGGTTCTGCCATGGCCCGGCAATCTAAGAACACCGTCATGCCGATGTCCAGGTTTAAGTGATTGGGAAAGGTCTCATGGGAGATCATTGGAAGACATTGCTCGTTTGAATCCTGTATCAGCACTTCCTTCACCTGCTGTCCCCGGTACTCTGGGGGCATAGCACAGAACATGGAGAGAGGCTCCATGAAGCGGATGTTGGTTTTGTTGGAGTTGATCCAGTGGATGACGCAGTCGCACCTGAGCGGGTTGCTGTGGATGCTGATCTCACGCAGGTTTGGAAGGGATTCCACTGTCTTTTGGTAGACTGCATTCAAGGCGTTGTTGTTGAGCATCAGGCTCTCCAGGGCGGGGACGTTGCGGAATGCCAGGCGATGGATGTAGGACAGCTTTGGGTTGTTGGTGGCTTCCAGCTTTGTGAGCTCGGGCAGGTTGTCCAGCGCGTACCTATCGACAGACACGAGTTCTCCCATGTTGTTGATCCCCAGCTCTTTCAATCTGAGCATGTTTTTAAAATCCCCTTCTTGAATTTTATGAATTGGATTTTTGTTGAGATCCAGGAATTTTAAATTGGGAACTTTCTCAAGTGCGAGCTGAGGAACTTTTACCAATTTGTTATCATAAAAGGAAAGACTTTCAAGACTATCCAAGCCTACCAAGGCATTGCCAGGAATGTCTGTGAGGTACATACCTGCCAAAACTAAACTCCTTAAGTTTGAGAGCGGTTTGAAATTCATATCAAGTATTCCAATCACTGGGTTTTCTCCAATCATGAGAATCTCTAAGTTGGGAGTAGAATCAAACCAACGGCTGTCAATAACCTTTAATTTGTTGGAGTTGAGGTGTAATCTGAGAAGATTTTTCAGGCCAGAGAACGCGTTTGCAGAAATGCTGCTGATCTGGTTGTGATTTATGTAGAGCTCCTGCAGATTGCAGAGGTCTTGCAGGCAGTAGTCAGTCATCTCCGTGATCTGGTTCTCCTCCAGGTGTAAAGTCGTGAGCTGAGTGAGATTGGAGAGCCCCACATCTCTGATACTTGTGAAGTTATTTTGTGAAAAATCCAGTTCTGTTAAATTAAAGAGCTGTTGGAGTTCGTCTGTGGTCTTTGCAATGTTGTTGCTTTGTAACAGAAGGACCTGGGTGTCACTGGAGAGGTTGCTGGGGATTTTTGTTAACCGGAGGTCGTTGCAGTCAACTGTGGTGGCTTCCCTGTAGGTTGACTGTGGTGTAAACCAGGGCCTGATCTCACAGACACAAAGCTGTGGGCATTCGTTGCTCTGTATGGAAGACTCCGTTAATGAATTCGTTAACAATTCTAGCACCAATTGGCACACAGTTAAAACAACTCTGACCTTTGCCATGCTGGCCAGTGAGGGAGTTCAGATCCCCAGCCCCCTAAAATCCCCACACAGGGTGATCCCCTATCAGGCAGGAAATGTAAAGCTTGATGTTTAAGGTGAAAGGCTTGGACATCCAGAAAGGTGAAAGATGATTTTCTGAGTTTAGAGAAGTTAAGAAATGCTCTGAAGACTCTCTGCTGCTCCTCAGTGTTTCAGAATCTTCTGCAAATCAGTGCCTGAATATGGTCCTGAAAGCAGATTAGGATATATGTTATGATCAGCTCATATACAGTTCATCTATTATTTAGTTTCTTCAACCTTTGAAAGAAAATATCTGAAAACTATTATTTTAACAGTAACCTCTTACTTCAAAAAATCCCTATCTAGTATAGGTAAATTATGTAGGGTTTGGAACTCTCTCCTTCTTGGGGTTTACATGGGAAATCTCTCAGAGTGAATTACCTAAAAATAGGGATACCTTTCAGTTTTACCCAGCTGGAGTTGTTTGAGTGGCTTGGGGAGTGCTGAGGGTGGAGGATGTGCTGGTGAGCACAGCGAGGTCTCAGACCAGTGTCCACGCCCAGTCCTTGTCCCCAAGGCTCGGATTTCAGGCGTGTGCAGTTAAGGCTCAGGAAGCTGTTGGTTTAGAAGTTTGAGGCTAAATGCACACGAACTTTGCCAAAACTCATCCAGGTTAATCAAACAGATTAACCTGTTCCAGATAACAGCTTAGATTTAATCCAGCTCAGCACCAAACAATAATAGTAAATTTGATTAAATGAATGTACTGCCCTTATTTCAGCTCTTTGTACTGCATTGTGATGGTATGAACTGTTCAGCACAATTCCAAATTGCTGAGGAAGCCCCACAGTTGTATCTGCATAGCCTGAAGTTGTTCATGCAAGAATGTGTTTAAATTAACCCAGCTGTGCCCAGGCACCTCAGAACATCTGGTGCATCGTGGGGCTTTAAACAGATATTCCAGGAAAATCTCAGAGTACAATCTTTCTCATTCTCACTTCGTTGGAAAATCGCTCTGGTGACTGCAGTTGAGACTTCTCAAACAAAAGGTTTGGGTTTTTATGGAACTAAAATAATCAGGTTGTGCTGGATGGACTGCCCACCCCTGAAAGTGTCCAAGGCCAGGTTGGATGGGGCTTGGAGCAACCTGGGACAGTGGAAGGAGGCAGGGGGTGGAACTGGATGGGCTTTAAGGTCCCTCCCAACCCAAACCACTCTGTGATATCTGAGAGAACACAGCGATGAAAAGCTGCAATAGCAGGAAGCAGGAAATGAAATCTTTTTCAATTAGAGCATAGCAAAGGCTCAACCAAGTCACAGCCCACAAAAGGTGGTACTATACAAAATAACAAAACTAAATACAGCTTTTAAAAATAGGTTTAAAATGCTCCTCTGGATAGTGGTGACAGGAATGCCATTTATACAACACTTACTTCCAAATCTGATCACATTAAATAATGAAATTACCATGTTTTATTTTAGATTATGATGTAGTGCTGTGGGTAGAACACACCCAACAGCATTTTTGTTATTTATTTTTATATTGTTATGCTGTGGTTGTGCTTTGGAGGAAGGGAAAGAGGACATGGACCAAGAACAGGACCCAGAATACATTTTGACCCTGTTGGGTCAGATTTTCTCCCTGGTAGCTGAGACTTGCATGAGAGCTGAGCAGACTCTGCTGGAGGGAGGAAAACCAACTGCAGGACCAACATTCCTCCTCAAACGACTTCCAACTGATGGAAGACTTGACTAAGACTGCATTAAAAAATAAATCCTAATAGCAGGGAGTGTGTTAGCGTGGAGTGCTGAGGAGGCTGGCGGAGCCTGAGCTGTGCTGACTCTGATGGATGCTTCCCTCCACGGCAACGCATCTGTAGCTGGCCCAAACCAGCTGGTTCTGCAAGAAAGGATGGCATCTGAAATAGAATTGATTTAATTGTGCATTTCCAAAAGGCAGCATTTTGCAGTGAATAATGCAGGCGGTGCTTGCCCCCAGCCATGGCCCTGGGCAGGTCTGAGGTGCCCTGAGCTGCTGTGCCCGTGGGCTGTCCCCTCACACGGGGACACGTCCCTGCTCCAGCTCTGGCCCAGAGCAAAGAGGGAACACTTCTCCCAACATTCCTGCCTGTGGAATTCCTCCTGCAGCCTCTGAGTGGATTGTGTTGCTAGAGGACACAAGAAAGGACACTCTCACACCTGCTAGGTTTAGCAGAAAGAGGGAAAAGGAGAAACTTTATTTACATTTGTCATACTTTATAAGTGTCTCAATTCCACCAGGGATTGGAGGACATGTCACTTCCTCCTCAATCCTACTGGAGAAAAAGGATGCTCATCAAACTTTCTCTTATCACAACAGGAATGAAAAACAGAAAAGACAGTTAATTAAACATTGGCCATTATTTACATGAAACTCCGTGAGAAAATAATTCTGACTCCATATTATACACAGAAGGCTTTAGCAAAACGGGACAACAGTGGATGAAGAGAAGGGAGTTGGTGCCTTACAAAGCTGAGGGCCCTACTCATGTTTTACTACTGATTTAGTCCTGATGTAGCTGTATGAATCATGTAATGCTTTAAAAACCAAACTGCCTGAAAAAGACTTCAAAGGTTCTTTTAAAATATGTAGGAGCATGTCTAGATGTTGCAAAAAAAATCAAATTTGATCCTTTCTTTGTTGAATATTTATATCCTCTTACTTGCACGTTACAGTTATTGTTCATCCTTGCTAAGAAGGCATCTGTGGGTTTATTGACCAGAGTTCTGGGTTTATGATCACTGTAAATAGATGATTTTACAAGTTCCTGGTGACTCGTTCTCTTCTGTAGCTATTTTCTACTGTGAATGGGTTTAATTTCCTTTAACTGCAAATGTTCTTTAGAAACAACCCACACATTGCTCTCTCCAGCCTCCCCCAGCCTAGGGCAGCTTGGATGAAGCTGAAATGAAATTCCAGGGTTATCAGAGTGAATTCTGAGCAGCCCCACGTGCCCCAGCCCATTTCAGTGCTGTGCTGGGGTGAGTGGCAGCCCAGGGGCCACAGCAGGAGGGACAACCTGTCGTGGGCTTTGGTTTTAGCTACTTGTGGTGTGTAAAACCCCATCCCCAACCCGAATCAAAGCTACCCAGGCAGCAGAGCAGCCACCAAAAACCATCCCTTTGCCCCAGGATTCTCATCCTTCCAGTCTTTCCAGCAGGACTGATCCCAGACACCTCTGCAGCGTTTCGTGTTGCAGACCCTGAGGGTGTGAAGGAAAGCTTTTAGCTTTCCCTGCCTTCCCTCTCATTTGTTAGATTCATATTTTCTGGTGTTCCAACCCACAACAGCAGTTGTAACAGCTGGTGACTTGATATCAGCAGAAATAATGGCTAATTTTATGTGAGAGATATGGAGGGAATTATTTTACTCAGAGTAATTAAATGCATTTTCCGTGGCACCGCTCGGTACCCGGGGCAGTAGGAAACCACATTTCTGTCGGCAGCAAACCCACAGCAGCTGGCTGGGGTGTTGGCTTGTTCCTGTTCCCTGAGGGCAGAAACAGGAGCATCACTCCTGTCTCCCATCCTGGAAATGCCATGGAGAGGTCTCACTCTTCCCTTCCTCCCTAAGCTCTGAAAACTGGTTCATACTGAGAATTTGTTTGGCCCACAAAATCGTGAGGGCAGGTGTTTGGTTATGGAGCAGAAGATCCTTCATTTCAGCTTCCCTCGGAGAGAGGGGTGGCTGGGAAGAGGTGTGCCCTGGCAGCCATGGACTTAGATGGCTTTAAAAGAATTTGGTTGGTTGGGTATTCAGAAGAAAAAAGTAGATTTAAGCTTCCATTGCAGTAAGAGGAGAATATGAAGGGACAAGCATGAAATAAGCTGTTCATTAAAAGTGTTCACAGTTAACCTGCACACTAAAAAGACCAGATATTAAACATTTTTGCTTGGTAATAGGAAAACAAAGTGTTGTCACTTCCCTGACAACTGTATTAATGGTCACTATTAAAATTCGCTGAAAAGAGCAACAATCTTGTTTGCACATGGATATCTGGGTGCATTTTGAAACAGTGGTGCTGCCACAGCAAATCTTCCCTCTCCGCAGTTACGTGGTTCATTCTTGCAGAATTTCTTTTCTATTGCAACAGCATCAGCCCAGATTTTGGTCAGCAGCCACCTGCGCTGAGCGTGCCCAGGTAAAAGTTGGAGGGATCAGATACACGAAGAAATTACCTCAGGCTAAGACAAGCGATTTATTGTGCAGTTGCTGCGAGCCAGAAGCACACGCTGATCCTCCCCTCTCTCTGCAGAAACGTTTCCCCAGGTTGAGCCCCAGTATGGAGCTGTGTTGGAACATTGTTTGTTGTGCTAATGGTCCGCTAATGACTCGTGCAGCTCCTGCATCCTCATCAGCATCCTGGGGGAACAGCTCCCATCCCTCGGGGAAAGCCTGGATCAGCAGGGGATGCAGGTGGGACAGCCCCGCAGCCGTGCCCAGGGACCTGCAGCAGGGTTAGTGCCAGGCAGGACTGGGGGAGCTTCAGGTGGAACTGGAAAATGGAATTCAGAGTGGGATCAGTGCAGCTCCAGGCTCTGCTCTGTCCCTCAGCAATGGGACAAGAGGAACGGGCAGGAACTGAAATTCCACCTGAACGTGAGGCAGAACTTTCCAATGCAGTGCCCAGCCCTGAACAGATTGTCCAGGGGGAGTGTGGAGTCTCTTCCCTGGGGATATTCCAGACCCATCTGGACACACTCCTGTGCCCCGTGCTCTGGGATGGCCCTGCTGGAGCAGGGATGTGGTCCCAGATGCCCCACTGTGGTCCTTCCAACCTGACCCATTCTGTGACTCTGGGGAAGGAAGAACCTGTTGGGAGAGGGGACACTGGAGGCTGGGCTGGAGAAGATCTGGGCTGGAGCTCCGTGGATGCTGGAAGCACCCCTGGAGGTGAGGTGAGGCTTACAAAGTCATAACTTTGTAAGATAGGCAAATTTCCGGCTGCTTTAGTAATGCTTGGTTATCCTTTTAATTTTTTTTCCCAGCAAAATATTTGGTCCCATTATGTCCTCTTGAGATATAAATCTAATTTGAAACAGCACAAATTTAATATAGTTCATGGTGCACTTTTATGTATTTTACTTGTTTCAATTATTAACTTTGCTAAATGGACATGTGGAAAGTACCTTTTCGGGTGCTGTTAATTCCCTGATTTTGTGACATTCTGTGACTGTGGAAGGAAGAACCTGTTGGGAGAGGGGACGCTGGAGGCTGGGCTGGGGAAGATCTGGGCTGGAGCTCCGTGGATGCTGGAAGCACCAGAGGGGACTCACGGGGAGCTCAGGCTGGGATCACTGCACGCTGCTTAAGGCAGCTGGGCGAGTTTAAGGAAAGGTTTTTTGTGTGTGTGTGGTGNTGTGGTCCCAGATGCCCCACTGTGGTCCTTCCAACCCGACCCATTCCGTGACTCTGTGGAAGGAAGAACCTGTTGGGAGAGGGGACGCTGGAGGCTGGGCTGGGGAAGATCTGGGCTGGAGCTCCGTGGATGTTGCCTTGGTTCCTGGAGGTGAGGTGAGGCTTACAAAGTCATAACTTTGTAAGATAGGCAAATTTCCAGCTGCTTTAGTAATGCTTGGTATCCTTTTAATTTTTTTTTCCAGCAAAATATTTGGTCCCACTATGTCCTCTTGAGCTATAAATCTAATTTGAAACAGCACAAATTTAATATAGTTCA
>VYXC01001269.1:129815-141935 GCA_013397175.1 Platysteira castanea
AGTCTGTGATCACTGCACGCGGCTTAAGGCAGCTGGGCGAGTTTAAGGAAAGGTTTTTTGTGTGTGTGTGGTGGAGATAAAACGTGCCCTGCTCTGCCCTGACCTTCAGCAGGGCCTTTGCAGTTCTGGATCCCCCGTTTTGTGTGGATAAAACGGGTTGGTGCTGTGCTCGGGTGAGCCATCACCTCTGGCCAGGCTTTAGGAGGGAGAGGTGTTGCCTTGGTTTTTGCTAAAGCCTTCTGTTTTTAACCTTGGAGTCAGATTCTTTCTCACAGTTTCATGTAAATAATGGCCAATGTTTACTTAACGGTATTTTCTGTTTTTCATTCCTTTTGTGATAAGAGAACTTTGATGAGCATCTTTCTTCTCCAGTGGGATTGGGAAGGAAGTGACATGCTCTCCAATCCCTTGTGGGGTTGGGAAAGATATAAGAATGTGAGATATGTCAATAAAAAAATTATTCCCTCCTTTCTGCTGAACCTGGCAGGTGTGAGAGCCTCTTTATTGTCTTCCCAGACACAGAGAGGCACTGAAATAGCAGCGCCCACTAAATCACAGCAGTAAGCTCAGCACTAAACCTGGCCTAAAACCAGGTTACTAAAGTCAGGCTTGCTCCAGTCAAGTGCAGCAGTGACCTTGTACATCCTAGAGACAGAGGACTTGGAGTTTAATAACCAGGATGTTTCCAGCCAACCCCCGGAATGGGCTCCTTTCCCAGGAATTAAATTTACAAGTGCAATGCTGTGTATTTAGAAAAATATTGAGGAATCAAGTAAGCCTTTTATAGTGAGGTTTTTAAAGTCTCCAGTGTCATCAGGAAATAAGCTATTTACAGGTCTGAATTGTGGAAAATACAGAAAAATCAGGCTGAAAATGATGACAGTTGAAAGAGCTTGAAAAAATCTGAACGTGGGAGCTTGGTATTAAAGGGAAATACAGAAACAAGGGCCTGTAGGACATGTAATAATGGAATAAAGCCTCAAAACACATCCTCAGGGATTTGCAATATTTAAGGTTTGGGGTTTTTTTCCCTTCAAATAATGCCTACTTTTTCTTCTTGTCTGTACACACATTCCATCAAAATAAAGTCTGTGTTTAATTTTGGGGAAAGCTCTGGTGAGAAGGCGATTTGCTGTATCTCAAGACAACCTAAGCATGCTTTATCTGTGTTCTTTTGAAAAATACTACTCTTATCTGCACCAAAGAACTGCAAAGAGCATCCTATTCATAACGTCTGCACTGCAGAAACAGCATATTACAGCTAGGAAATTTGTAATTTATTTGGGCTTCTTCTTAAGACTCGCATCTGATACAGTATTTTTCATTAAAATATTGAAGTAAATTTGCAGGAGAGGGAAAAATGGTTTTCATTCATAGAGTGCTCTGGAGTGCAAGGGGCTGGATCCCCTGCAGGGAGCCACTGGGTGTTGATGGCCCATCAAATCCAGCAGAGAATTGCAACCCAGCTTCTGGAAAATCTCTCAGGGATTGCCAGTTACCAGTCGTATTAGAAACATCAGGAATAACAGGGGCTTGCCAAACAGTGAGCTGTCAAATTATAGAGGCTGTTTGCTTTAGGAAAGGAAAAACCTCATAAACCACTTCAGTGTTGAAACCTGAAAGGTGAGATGTGTTTGTGCAGCAGGAATATTCCTAGGTTAGGAACACAAATTATTATCAGCTTCCTTACTACGTTTCTCTTCATGAATGAGTTCAGCCTTGGGACACCATGGGCTGTTCTGCTGTCCAGGACTCGTTTTCATGTCCTGCTACAAGGGATGATGTGAAGGCAAAGCTTTGATTTCATTCAGTGGAGAAGAATCCTGTCTGTGACCTCTGTCCTCTCACATAATCACCAGATCAAGTCACTTGATTAGATCAGCATTTCTGAGAATCAGCCAATTCCACTGCCAGGGTAAGATCCAGGTCCTGAGACCTTCCCTGCAGCTCCTCCCTTCTGCCTGACCTGCAGGACAGCTCCCTGCAGGTGATGGAGGCCCAACCTCTGGGATGTGCTTTCCTTTCCCCCAGACCTGACCAAACCCATCCCCAGCCCTCTGGGTATTTTAAGTGCAAGGGAGAATTCAAACTTAATTGGTTTTAGTACAGTATCTACAATTTCCAGAGCATAACTAATTTGGGAAAACCTATTCCAACTGTTTTTTGCATGTCGTGTATCTGCTGGCTGATGAATGAAAGAGGACCAAGGGTAGAGAAATTCTGCTTTGGCTTCTCACCATATTTAAAGAGTAGAAATGGATTGAGTCTCATGGCATATTTGGGGTCTCAGAACCATGTGGAAGGATCTGAGCATCTTGTAACCCATGGGATTACAAGATCCTCCCAAGGATTTCATACACAACAGCTCAGAAAATCTCTGCTTCCCACTATCGATCAAAATCAGCACAGTTCAAAAAAAAAAGAATTAAAAAAAGTGAAAGAGGAAAAAGGGCATGAAGAGATTGGGTTGGATTTTTGAAGTAGAATCGCCTTTTTGTTTCTTGACCACTCTGAGAGCCAAGGAGTGGAAGCAAAGTGTTAATAATAACGAAAGGAGCACACAAGGAATATTTTTAACCAGGAGAAACAGGGATGTCAGAACTCCGCATGATTTTCCTGAACTAACAGAAAATCCTTTTCCTCCCTTTTTGCTGACTGGCTTCTGGCAGTGTGATTATTTTGCTTCCTACACAGTTCTAGATCAAACTCCAGTTTTGTGAGTCACTCAGGATCCCCCACAGTTGGGGAAGACCCCGGCATGTACGTGGTTGTTACTACCACAGAGGATGCCAAAAAACCCTGGGCTGGAAACGGTGCCTGAGAAATCCAAACCAGAATGAGTCAGGAGCTCTGGAGGTATTTATAAATCAACACAATGGTGTGCTGGCTGTAGGGAATGCATAAGGCTTGTTATTAAAAATTATATGTGCATGGAGCTTCAATTGCTTATCTTCAATCAAGAAAAAAGTTCTTTTTCTGGTCCTTGTTACAGTCTGTTTTGATAATTCTGTTTCCTGTGGCTGTAGGATGTGTTAGCTTTTCAATTATTAGTGATTAAGTATTAAACTGTATTTTCCTATTAGCCCAGATCTGTATCTACACAGTTTGTACATGTAGTGTGCTGACACAGGCTTCAGCCCTTGGAATAAAACAGACTTTTATTGATTTTTTTTTTCTGAGTTTTATGCTTACAAAATCCAATTCTCTGTTTCTGAGCTATATATATTTAAATGTTAATAGACCCCTCTATTGAGTTGGCTGATAGGGGAAGATCTGATAGGAAAGATTGTGAGCATACCACTAAGAAAATAAATGGATTTAGCACGGGAGGTGCTGAGATCTAACAGAGGCTGTTAGCACCAAGACAAAGATCTGGAACTCAACCAAGCCAGGAAGGGATGGAACTAATTCCATTAAGTGGCCACAGATTTGGGGTTGGAGCTGCTCTGAACCAAGGCTTTACTCTGACCTGAGAAAAAAGCTCTTTTCCCTCCAGTTCCACTCTGTATCCCATGGCCCTGCTCCTTTTCCACAAGTCTTTCTGCACTTCTGCTACCGTTCCAAAATAATTTTTAGGTAGTATTGCCAGGGGATCAGGACAGGGGAAAGCTCAGTCAGCTGAGAGTGGTGGAAACCTTCACAGCCTGGATTTAGCCATTCCTTTTGATCTCAGGTATCACCTGAATCCCAATACTTTGTTTCATGCAGAAAACAGCCTTGCTTTGAGATGTTCATGAGATTAACAGAGAGAGAAAATACATCCTACTGAATGTTTTGTGTTTAGGAAGAGGCTTATAAACTGCTCCTGGAGCTTTGTGCTCAGTCTGGTCATGGCCACATCCCACGTTTTCCACGCATGGCTTCTTTCATCAGGGGAGGTACTAAAATTGCTGCCTGTTGCAGAAAGGAAGTTTTTTCCTCTTAAAATTTTAAGTTATTGATGCTTTATAGATAAAATCTTTACCTAGTTACAATGATTCATTTGGGCACAGTAATGTTTAATTTGTATAAACCAGACTCATTGTACTTAAAGGGGGCAGAAAGGGAAAGGAAAACAGATTTGTCAATGAACTTAGAAAAAAACACTGACCTCGTTCTGCTTGGTGCCTTTTACTACAATAAACCAATTTTAAAGTCCCGTTTTCAAGCAGCAATTAACAAACTCCATTTTTGCAATTGCTTGTTCACCTATGGCTAAGATAAGTTATTTTTCAATGCATTTACAAGTCACTGGTGGTTCTCTGGAACTATCAATATTTACTCTATTTCT
This sequence comes from Platysteira castanea, assembly GCA_013397175.1. Taxonomy (NCBI): domain Eukaryota; kingdom Metazoa; phylum Chordata; class Aves; order Passeriformes; genus Platysteira; species Platysteira castanea. Next base: position 134,086 of record VYXC01001269.1, read on the forward strand.
GTTAGAATGATGGATCATTTGTAATTTAAAAATTTAACAAGGCCAATCAGTAGCTCATCTGCATCCCAGTAATTGTATGCAGCACATTAGCAAGGTATGAATTTATTAGATAGTTTTGGACTTGCTTAATCAAGTAAATGATATGATGCATGAAATAACAGAAAATGAAGGATTCATTATATAAATGATAAACATTTTCAAATTACAAAAAGACAATCCAAGCTTTGATTGGTATTTTATTAAAACAAGGTAAAAATGTTATTCTACCCAACTTTGGACAAGCCCAGGGATTCTCTCTGAATAACTTTGAGGTGTTTTGTAGAAGTTCCTTAGCAGGTGATCTGTCAGACTCCAGTGTGGAGGAGGAACCCAGGGAACATCTCCCATGACCTCAAACAGCCCCGTGGCTTCTCCAGACCATGAGTGTTCTCTTTAAAACCCCATCAAAGAAGGAGCTTATTCACCTCCAGTGAAGGGCAGGAGGTGGCAGTGGCAGGGCTGGAGATCTGGGTTATCTCCACTGCCACAGCCGGAGCTTCTCCAGCTTGGGAAGTGTTTGTTGAGCCTGGAGGAACCTGGGTTTGGCCTCAGCCTCACCTCGCAAGGTGTGTGGTACTCAAAGGTGTGTGTGGAAGCACTGTTGCCCTGGTTTTTGCTAAAGCCTTCTGTTTTTAACCTTGGAGTCAGATTCTTTCTCACAGTTTCATGTAAATAATGGCCAATGTTTACTTAACGGTATTTTCTGGTTTTGATTCCTTTTGTGATAAGAGAACTTTGATGAGCATCTTTTTTCTCCAGTGGGATTGAGAAGGAAGTGACATGTCCTCCAATCCCTCGTGCAGTTGAGAAAGGTGTAAGACGTGAGAGATGTAAATAATAAAAGTCTTTCCCCTCCTTTCTGCTGAACCTGGCAGGTGTGAGAGCCTCTTTATTGTGTTTTCCCAGACACAGAAGCAGAGCTCGGTGTTCCTGGCAGGCGAGCCCCAATCCCTGCCCAAGGAAGGTCCAGCAGGTACCAGACACGTCCCTGCCACATCCCCCGTGCCAGGCTCGGCTCTGCTGCTTTCCTGTCCCGTGCTTGACTTGGACACCTCCTGCTTGTCACAGATAACCCCTCTGGGGTGAAGCCAGTGCCTCCCAGCCAATCTCAGAGGTGGGATGTGCCTGTCCATCCACCCAGGGGCCCTTTGGGACTCCCCTCTGGTGCTCCCCAGGGCTGCACTGGGATGTGCTGGGACAGCGGTGGCTCCCAGTGATGCCTTAGGTTTTAATTTCTATATTTTTCAAATCCTGTACTGCCCAGTGTGTGACTCTGAAGTTCCTTGTAGCTCGTGAGCTGCTCTCTTAGGCCAGACAGACACAACAAAGCCTCTCTGAGCTGTTCAAGGACACTCGGGCTGTCCTAGGCCCAAAAGGTGTAAACTGGGACCATGAAAGAGGTGGAGAAATTGAAGAGAGCTAAAGTTTTAATTGGTGAATTTATGCTGAGATGCAAACGGACCAAACCTATAACAGTGTCAAGAACTCGTGACTCGTTGTCCACCTTGGGGTCCATTTTATGGAAGCAGCCTCTGGCTCCCCAGGGTGTGCCTTGAAGGCCTTCAAATAAATCCCTGCCTTTATTCCCTTCCTCCTGTCTGGTCTCTGTTTCTGGGTGGCTGGGAGAAGGCATCACCAGCACCGCAGCAGGGAACGAGCTGGGGGTGCCTCTGGAGTGAGAAGAGACCCCCCCACCCCGATACCTGCTGGGGTTTGCTCCCCTCCAGGCCCAGAGCAGCCTCCCCAGGAGCAGGGCAGGGGCTGCAGTGCCCAGGGCTGGTGGGAGCAGCCACCCCAGCGCTGGCTCACGCTGAGGAGCCAGCCAGGCAAACCCTGCCAGGTACCTTCAGGGGGCCTTGGCTTCCAAAAGCCCTTGGTTCTCCCGCTCTAATCCAAGCTGACAGATGCCCAAATCGCTGGAATCGCCGGAGCTGGTTAAATTAAACACCTGGAAATGAGATGCTGACTGACAACCTCTAAAATTTCTGGCTAAAACCTCCAAGTAAGGTTTGCCTCCGTGTTAAACTGCTTTGAGTTGGGAATTGGGCAGGGAAATACTGCCCTGTGTGACCACTGAGGACTAAAGGGCAGCACCTCAGGAGAGAAAATGATGTAGTTAGGCTGCTGTACGCAATAAAATAAGGGAAAGAGCTGTTTCTCCATGGCATTTTATAACTGCTGTGCATTCTCACTACAGCCCCCTGTTAAATATTTCAGGCCCGTTACTTAAACTTGCTTTGCCTTGTTGTTCTGCTAGTTAAAAAGGGAAGAAAAAGGCAATGCTCCACTGCAAATACTCAATCTTTAGACACCGTGCTTCAGGTAAAAACCAGGTCCTGTTCTTTTAATAATTCAGCCAGATGGAAAGTCAAGAAAACACTGGCTTGTATCACCAAATTAAGGCCTTATGAAATAGAAGGTGAAGTTATAAAAATATTTTGCAGGAGAAGTTAAGAGCAGAGTCTAATTCTTGTCTCACTGATGCCACAGACTTGTCCTGCCTTCACCAGGGGGAGAATTAGGCCAATCCAAAATAGGCCAATCCAGTATTTTTCTTCAGTGCCATACGCAGAAAAAGGAAAAACGACATCTACAGAGTGAAACAAAATTTGAATAAAGTTGCAGGGTTTGAAGCAGCAAAGAAAAAGAGAGGGGGGCTCAGAAGAACTTTCAGCTGGGGAGCTCTCAGCCCTCCATGGAGGCTTTCAGCTCCCAACCTGATGCAGTCCATTAGTGAAGGACTTAATTACTCAGCTACAGGAAAAGAACGAGATTGGAAATGTCTTTGAGTAACTCAAGCACATCTGCAGGGACAGTTTCTTATCAAAGCAGTCCTGTGAATTCTCTGTGCAGAACTTAAGCCCTCCAAATCTTAGAGAAACACCATTATTTAACAACTAATTACGAACCAACAAAAGCAGTTCCTGAGCCAGCTCCATGATTTTCTTTGCTCTTGCCCATCTTTCTTCCCACATGTTAATTGCAGAGGCAAAATAAGAGTATGGGAGTATTTGTAGTGGGTTTCCTTGGATTTCTGTCCTGCTATGGGGCTCTGGCTGCTTCCCACCTCTGCACTCTCCCAGGAGCCCCCCAGGCACTGCCAACCCTCCTAGAAAAACGATCCCAGCTCCAAAGCCCCCTTTTGTGTAGAACTCACAAATCATTTTTGAGAAAGATGTGTTTAAGGCCTGACCTTGGTCATGACTTAACTGCTCTGGAGCACAGCCTGGAATTTTGGACTCCTGGGAGCAGCGTGGGTCTCCAGGATGGCAGCTCCAGCTGGGAGGGGATGCAGGGATCAGCCGTGGGGAGGCTGAAACGCAGGCTCCCTGTCCAGGAGCCTTACACAAACTGAGAGGAGGAGGGCTGGATTTCTGTGCTTCCAAAAAACTTCACAGAGATTTTCTTCAGTTCTGTGTCTACAAAATGTCTGCCAGGAAAAAATCTGGAGCTTGGCAGGATGAAGCCTCACACGTGTATTGTTCATGTAGCTATGGTAACCTACAAATGCCACCAGTGTTTCCATTTCATACACAAATGAGGGGACAGCTGTGGGGACCACATGTCTGCCAGTGGAATAATATATGTGAACTAGGATGGCTTGGTCAGAAAATTGCAACTCATCTATATTAATCAGGGCTTCAAAGAACAGGCACCTCCGTGGCGACAAAGTGCACAGGAAGACAGAGGGATTTTTATTTGGGAAAATTTTGGCTCCTCTGTAAATATTTTCAGCATCTTGCTACTTTGCTGGTTGAAAAATAAACTAAAATAAATGCTGTTCAACCAGAGCTCTCCTATCAACATCGCTTAACTCTTCTCCTTGGGTTTTGTTTGTTTGGGGTTTTTTTCCTGATGCCTGATCCTGGTCTGAGCCTGATGCAAAGCCTGACCTGGGACCAGGCAAGTCACTCACCTGGGGAAGGAGCAGCTCCAGAAGAGCCAGAAATAACGTGGCTCAAAGCTTTGTGAACAAAGCTCTTTTTTTACTCATTGATACCATTAACAGAAAGAAGAGCTCCCAAAAATTCATACAAGAAATTTTAAAAACTATTTAAAAATATTGTTTAAATGTGGATGAGTCTGTATCAACCCTAACAACAACAAAAAGAAATCTTCAGACCCAATAATGCAAATAAATCCCCTTTCCAGTGCATATTAAGCTACGCAAGCTGCAGCAGCAGCAATACTTGACCGGTGTTATGATTCATCCAAGGTGCTTTAAGTGTCCCTACAAAAAAAGCCATGGAGCGGGGATTTGCCGCCCTCCTTGGCAGCAGCAGCCAGCCGGATGCAGCAGGAATCCAGCGAGCCGATTAGGAAAAGTTTTCCCTGCCTTCTGCAGTGCCACGCTACTGTATCGGGAGTGAAACAAAGGCTGCAGCATCCCCTCCTCCGCCCGCGGCAACGAGCCGGGCTCCCCCGGGCCCGAGGGGGATTTAGGAGATGATGATGATGATGATGATGATGATGATGATGATGATGATGATGATGATGATGATGATGATGAGAGCTTTAACCACTGCTTGTTGAAATGATCCCATTTGCTCCACGAAGTGGAACTAAATACACACAGAGAACCATGGAGTCACAGACTGGTTTGGGTTGTGAGGGCCCTTAAAGCCCATCCAGTGCCACCCCTGCCATGGCAGGGACACCTCCCACTGTCCCAGGCTGCTCCCAGCCCCATCCAGCCTGGCCTTGGGCACTGCCAGGGATCCAGGGGCAGCCACAGCTGCTCTGGGCACCCTGTGCTGGGGCTCTGTTCCCTGTGAGGTTGTTTGACCCCTAGTCAGTCAGACTGAACAGAAGTTTCTTTTTTCAGCCTCAGTTTGGACGGGCTCAGCATTATTTATGGCAGTAAAAAAAGGTCCTTCACAGTTCCCACGAAAAGTTGTTATCCTTTTATAATTGTCCAACCTAATGCAAAATCCTATTTCCTTCAGTGATCAGTAGTGTTATCGTGTCTGTTCGAGGTAAATGGAAAAGACTTCATGGTCATCACAGTAACTGGTCTATTGAAGTCCAAAATGCCTACTGGGAGAGATAATTTTATACGGACTACATAAAACGTTGTGCAGGTAACTTTTAACTGCTGAGATAAAAGTTAAACTGGAGCTCTCGTCCCAGAGCAGTGGCACAACAGAGGCTGCAGAGCAGAGGGACGGGGACTGCAGGGGCTGTGCCCTGGCCCGGGGGTGAGAGCCCGTGGGCAGAACCACCCTGCTCTCTTCACTACTTCCACCTGGGAAGCTTCGTGCGCTGGTTTGTGTCCCTCGCAGTGTGTCTGTCTTTTAAATTAATTTAAATTCTGACTTGCAAGACTTCGGGACACAGTTTGGTAGGATCCTTCGGCCACTCGAAGCTCTGTGATCTCCCTGTGTGTACATCTGAGCTCCTGGCCAGAACAGGTTTATGATCTTGTTCAGAAATTCTAGGTTCCTTTTACAGGGACCCTTTAAGTCTGTAAGGAAAAGACTTAAAGGTTTCCAAACTAGTTTTTATTGAAGTGATTCATTACTTGGGAGCTGTCGCACAGCTCCAGAACAAGAATAGAAGCACCCTGCGTGTGATCTCTCACCTTTGGACAACATCATCGCCTACTTTGAGTTTAATTCTGTTACTTTCCCTTCCATCGCCTGGTGGGAAATGCGCACCGAGCCAGCACTGGGGGAGAGAATAACTTGGGGGAGAGCGAAAATCGCAGGCGAACATCTGTTGTGCGGCCCCGGCGGGGCTGAGCCGCCGGCACAATGCGCCTCGCTCCTGTCCCTGCTCTCCCAGGGAACGGGGGCCGGCCCCGCGCTCAAAGGGCCCTTTGACAGGGGCGACAAAGGGGCGGCAGCGGGGCCGGTCCCTTTGTCCGCCCGCGGCCGCCAGACCCGGGGGCGAGGGACCCCCAGTCCCGGGGTAAAGGGGGCTGCCGCTGCCCCGCGCTTCTCCCCGCACCTTTTAGGCAACAGACTTCCAAAAGAACCCCCCCAAAGCGCAGGTGCGCTGCAGCAGGGACCCGGCGGAGCATCCCTCGCCTGCCCTGCGCTCTCCCGCGGCCGGTCCCGCAGCCCCCCGGGTGCGGAGCGGCCGCTCCGCCCGCAGCGCCCCGCGCACAAAGCCGCGGCCGCGGGAGGAGGGCGGCGGAGCCGCGGCCCCGCTCACACTGCGCCTTTATGCCGCTTTCTGAAGGGCCATTGTCACACTGAAGGCTCCTTGTCTCCTCGCATTCCTCCGGGTGAATGGATGAGGCAGGACATCTGCCGGGATCCGCTCCCATTCGCATGCAAATAGGGGACGCGGGCAGCGCTGCCGCACCGCCGGCCCCGCGCCCACCGCCGGCACCCCGGAGCAGCGATTCCCCCCCAGAATCCCCGATTTACCGCAAACCGGCCCGGGGAACAGCGGAGCACCCGAGAGGGAGGAGGAGGAGGAGAGCGATGCTGCAGCCGAAACCCCGCAGCCCCGGAGGTGCGAGGCGGCCGCAGCCCCGGGGCGGTCCCGGCGCGGTGCGGAGCCACCGAAACCCCGCAGCCCGCGGGGACTCCCCCGGCAGCCCCGGGGGGCACCGGGGGCGCGTCCGCCACCGCAAACTTTGCTCTCTCCCCGGGCCGCACCGCACATCGCTGCATCGCACCGCACATCCCCGCAGCCGGCAGCGGAGCCCTTGCACCCGCGGCGCTCCCGCAGCCTCTGCTCCCTCCCCCGAGCCCGGCGGACGCACTCACCGCCGGCCGGGCACTGCCGCGGTTGTCCCCCGGGGCTGCACATCCGCTGCTGCCNTTTGTCCGCCCGCGGCCGCCAGACCCGGGGGCGAGGGACCCCCAGTCCCGGGGTAAAGGGGGCTGCCGCTGCCCCGCGCTTCTCCCCGCACCTTTTAGGCAACAGACTTCCCAAAGAACCCCCCCAAAGCGCAGGTGCGCTGCAGCAGGGACCCGGCGGAGCATCCCTCGCCTGCCCTGCGCTCTCCCGCGGCCGGTCCCGCAGCCCCCCGGGTGCGGAGCGGCCGCTCCGCCCGCAGCGCCCCGCGCACAAAGCCGCGGCCGCGGGAGGAGGGCGGCGGAGCCGCGGCCCCGCTCACACTGCGCCTTTATGCCGCTTTCTGAAGGGCCATTGTCACACTGAAGGCNTGAAGGCTCCTTGTCTCCTCGCATTCCTCCGGGTGAATGGATGAGGCAGGACATCTGCCGGGATCCGCTCCCATTCGCATGCAAATAGGGGACGCGGGCAGCGCTGCCGCACCGCCGGCCCCGCGCCCACCGCCGGCACCCCGGAGCAGCGATTCCCCCCCAGAATCCCCGATTTACCGCAAACCGGCCCGGGGAACAGCGGAGCACCCGAGAGGGAGGAGGAGGAGGAGAGCGATGCTGCAGCCGAAACCCCGCAGCCCCGGAGGTGCGAGGCGGCCGCAGCCCCGGGGCGGTCCCGGCGCGGTGCGGAGCCACCGAAACCCCGCAGCCCGCGGGGACTCCCCCGGCAGCCCCGGGGGGCACCGGGGGCGCGTCCGCCACCGCAAACTTTGCTCTCTCCCCGGGCCGCACCGCACATCGCTGCATCGCACCGCACATCCCCGCAGCCGGCAGCGGAGCCCTTGCACCCGCGGCGCTCCCGCAGCCTCTGCTCCCTCCCCCGAGCCCGGCGGACGCACTCACCGCCGGCCGGGCACTGCCGCGGTTGTCCCCCGGGGCTGCACATCCGCTGCTGCCGCCGCGGTCCCACCGCGCCGGGATGCGGGGAGCGATGGATGGGTGGGTGGGTGGATGGATGGATGGATGGATGGATGGGTCCCTCCGTGCCTGCTGCCCGCCCCCAGGACAGCG
>VYXC01001269.1:142892-201383 GCA_013397175.1 Platysteira castanea
TGGACATCCCTCCTTCCTTCCTTTGGGTCCGGGATGGACATCCCTGGTTCCATCCTTCGGGTCCAGGGTGGACACCCCTCCTTCCATCCTTTGGGTCCGGGATGGACATCCCTGGTTCGATCGTTCGGGTCCGGGGTGGACATCCCTCCTCCCGTCGTTCGGGTCCGAGGTGAACGTCCCTTCCTCCCATCCTTCCGATCCAGGGTGAACGTCCCTTCCTTCTTCGGATCCAGGGTTAACATCCCTTCCTCCCATCGTTCAGATCTAGTGTTAACAACCCTTCCCTCCATTGTTTGCATCCAGGGTTAACAACCCTTTCCTTCTATCCCTCGTATCCAGAATGAACATCGCCTTCCGTCCTTTGGCTCCAGGGTTAACAGCGTCTTCCATCGTTCAGCTTTGGGGTTAGCAACCCTTCCATCCTTAGGTATTAAAGTTAACAGCCCTCTCCAGTGGCACACACGTCCCCAGCACACTCTGCAGGTCACTGGGGCTGGCCTGAGCAATGTCACCATCCCCATACATAACCTGTGTCTCAGGAAGAGCGTGGACCTGCTGAGTAACTTCCCACCTGCCCTTTGAATCCTGGTTCTAAATTTTTTCAAACTTCATTCAAAGTGACGTGAAGGTGTGACGACAAAATGCTGTGGCCTGCCAGGGTTCAAACATTTGAGTTTCTGTGCTCTGTAGAGAGGCAAACCTCGAGCCAAGGGGACGGGGACTCACACCCCCAGAGGGTGCTGGGCACTGCCCAGGCTCCCCAGGCAATGGGCACGGCCCCGAGGCTGCCAGAGCTCCAGGGGCATTTGGACAGCACTGCCAGGGATGCCCGGGGTGGGATTTGGGGTGTCTGGGCAGGGCCAGGGGCTGGACTGGATCATCCTTGTGGGTCTCTTCCAGCCCAGGATATTCCATGATTCTGTGAACCATAAGAGTCACTTGAGCCAGAAATTCAAGGATTTAAAGGTGTCTGTGTAAGCCCTCTGGTGTGTTCTGCTTCCCATTCTCTGCTGGTTTTCTGTCTTGTCTCTGTTTCCAGTTATCTTAGTTTGGAGTTATTGACTTACACATTTCCCCACATTTTCTTCTCCTGGCCTTGGTCTTCACCCACTTCTCTGGCCAAGTCCTAAGTTTCCTGAATCCTCACGTTGGACCTTAGGTACAGTTTTAGTCTGTGTTGGACAAGGAGTTCGTGGCTGAAGCTGTGGCAGTGACATAAAAATCAGCTTTTCTTCATGCCTTAAAATCTTTATTTCCTAATTTTTCGTTATTCACTTCAGCAGTGGAAGGGAAACCTGTGGCAGGGTGGTGCTGTGCTGCCTCATCCCTGTGCTCTTTATTAAGATCATGGGAATTCTGTGTTTCTCAACGAGGACCTGAGATGCTTTTAATGACAGAACCCCCAAAGCACACGAGATATTCTTCACTCTCCTGCTCTGCACAAAGCATTGCAGTCCCGTGGGCAGAGTTTGCTGAGCCCAACCTGGGTGAAAAGGCCCTGCTGTCCATGGCAGGCAGAGCTCAGCACCTCCTCCAGGCACATCCTGAAGTGGTACCTTCTCAGGAAATTATTTTAAAGATTTGTTTAACAATTTTTAATGTGAGTTAACAATAAGTTAAATATGTAGCAAATACATTTTGCAGTTAATGCTTCAGATTTCCTCCCGAGGCGATGAATTTTCTTCTGAGAGCCCGGAAGGTCACCTGGGTAACAGTAAAAGTGAAGTTTTTCATACATAAGGAAATTGAATTTTCAGAAGGAACTCATCAGTGTCATCCAAAAAGACACTTTTCCTTTCACAGGGGCTGGTCTCCTCGGTCCCAATGTTCCTTTCCCATCTATCACTTATTCCTGATATGGAAATAATGCAACAGCAGATGTGTCTTGGAAAATCCACAGCATTTTGAATGGCTTCAGTTCTTTGTTTCAGGGCAGGGAATTTATTTTCACTTCCTTAGCGGAGTAGATCCATCCTTGAAAGGCATAAACCTGATGGACCTTAAAGCTCCCTGCAAACAAAAAGGAGGAGAAATACAGCAAGCATTAAAATTTTACAATCTTAAGCTGGTGTCTTCATTTCTAGGCAGTTTTCACAACATCAAAACACCAGGGATGAGAATAATGTTGCGATGGAAGTTAAAACATCTTTCATTCCTACAGGCTGCAAATGAGTGTTTGAGTGCAGGAGGGAGCCAGATGAGTTGATGGCTTAGCCAGGGTTCCTGCCCCAGGCTCTGAGGTACCAGCAGCTCAGGAGGAGCTGCTCCAGGACCTCCTGGTGTAAGGGGGGAAGGTCTGCACTGAGGCAGAAGGGCAGTGGATTTTCCTCTCTGTGTCATCTTTCACTGCCTGTACTTTCCCATCGGGCAGAACTGAGTACTCTTCCAAAGCATTCCTGCTCAAGCAGCCTTAAAAGAGAAGGTAGCAGGAAAACAGGAGATTTCCCACTGTTTGGGCTTCTCGATTGCCTCTTTGTTCTCATCTCTCCTCCTGTGCCCTCTGGCTTCATCCCCTTATTCCTCCCTTGTCTTTGCATCCAGCTGCTTTCCTGGTTCATCTCTGTGTCCAAAAGTGCTGTGAAAGGAGTGTGACACTTGCTGCTGTTCCCGTGCCCACTCCTGTTCCTGCCCTGGACCTGTTTGTAGCTCTGGGACAGAGACCTGGTTTGGATCTGTCCAGCGCCTGGCATTTTTTGGGGCAGGCCTTTAAATCTTTAAGAGGGTCTAAATGACTTAGGTTGGAGAATAGTAAAACAATAGAGCCCTGGGTGACCTGTCACGCACGCCGCTGCCTTTTCTCTCTGGAGCAGACATCCTGCCATTAAGCTGCTTAACGTCCTGAGTGTGTGCATAATCCATTTCCCTGAGCTGTGCCACGGCATCCTGGCGTGCCTTTCTCTACAGAAATACCAGCTGGGAAGTGGTAGCAAGTGGGAATGACAGGGAGAAGGAGCACCATGAAAGAGGCTTGCTCCTGAGCGGGTGAAAATCTTGCTGGGTCCCAACAGCAGCAGGTCCTGAGGGATGGGAGATTGGAACAAGTCTGTGGACTCAGTTTGGAACAGTCAGATTTTTGGAGGGGAAGCATGGCTCTTGCTGAAGACTGATGTGAGGGTTTAGCAGAGAAAGAAATAGTGCAGTTTGTGTGCTGTGCCAGCAGTTTCTTAGTGTGGGGGACACTTTTTGTCAGCCAGGTGAAGCCGGTGAGGTTTCTCCGCGCTCAGGTTTTGGATGTGGACCCTGATTTTCAGAATTGCCTGAACGTGCTGGATTTATTCAGAAAGCTACCAGCACAGCACAAATCACCCACGAGTAACTGCGTGAGCCAGTGACCAATTACCTCAATAACTGGCTGTTTGCATAATGCTTCCCAATTATGCAGGCAGGGATAATAACTGCATGCACAACTGCTGGGATCACGTGTGCACGGCCTGCACAAACATCTGGGTGTGAGCAGCACTCCCACCAGCACCACAGGGCTGCTGTACACAAGGAATTTAAAAAAAAATTTGATTTGATTTGAAAATTTGATTACTCAAGGAATCAGTGATCTGCAACAAAAATCTTGTGCTCACGGTCAGTGGATGCAATGGGAATTTGGAGAGTTGTCTGCATTAATGAAAATATTGGTGTTTGTGCTGGGGGGCTGGGCAGGACTCTTTTGGAGCAGGTACAGGGATAACCTGATTCCAGCACCCCGGGATTCCAGGCTTTGTTTTGGCCTGGGAAGATCCTTACCCCTGGATCACTCCCTGGAATTGCAGGTATTTTCCATGAGGAATGAACCAGCTCCTCAGTAGCACAGGCTGCTGTGGTTCACCCTTCCTGTTGGTGACAATGTGGAGGCAGAGGGGAACATCTGGATGGTTTTATGTAGGGAGTTCTATAATAAGGAGCTGAAATGCCACCCAGCAGTGTTTCTAAAGCAGGTCAGTCCTTTCACACGCTATTCCAGCTCACTTCTCTTATGTATTATTAATTGGGAAGCTTTTCCTCGTGGTCGATGTATCTTTCCCCAAATGATCTGTCGTGTGAATGTTTCATGAGGAGGGACTCTAATCTCATTTCATCACTTTGCGAGGAACCCCCCAAAGCTTCTTAGAAAGCCAAAGCTCCTTAAAGACAATTGAGGAGTTTCATTGCGAGCCCATCATTTGTATTTATTGCAAGAGTAAATGTGGTAACACATAGAGCATGGAACTCCTGTCCACTCCAGCCCTGTCGTGTCAGGGATGAACACCCCTGGAAACATCTCCTGGTGCCAGAAGTGATGCCCCATCTCCAGCCAAACCCCTGCTGCTCCCAGCCGTCCTGGAGCAGAGGTGCTGCACAGACAGGGCAGCTCTCACAGGTGTGGGCTTAACTCAGGTCTTAAGAGCTGATTTGTAATTCCTTACAACCAGGATGGGAAGGAGCTTCTCTGGCCACCAGAGTTCTTCCTTCCCACCACCTCAGCTGCTGCTTCCCGTATGCCCAGCTCAAAAACCAGCTCCTGGCCCCCTTTTCTCCCCCCTGGCTCTCCACTCTGAATATTTTGGCCGTGTCAAAGAATTTAATATTTCTTTTTAAGTGTATTTTTTCCTGTGCCTGGTTTGTTGAAGCCTTCTTAGTGTGACATTAACTTGGAAACTCCTGGACCTGATGAGGAATTGAGCTGACATCTGTAGCTCTACACATCTGCTCTGTAGAGAGAAATCCCCAATGAGGTGTTCCTTGGACAAACTAAGATCTTTTTAGCTCAGTGTTTCTGTGCATTAACATTGGATTTCCCATCTCAGTGACTGTGGTATGAGGATTGTTTCCCGATTTGGTATGAAATAAATGAAATTCCTCTGCAATAGGTAAACTTACATATTTAATACGTTGGCTGCACGTTTGCTGCACAGTGACATGTTTAAAAACCCAAACACACCAACCCCATCCTTTATTGCCTTCCATCTATCCCTGAGACAAAGGCCTGTGCTCAGGAAAAAGCAGCGTGAAGGTCAAAGATTTGAGCTCAGGACAAAGCAGCACGAAGGTGAAGCAGGTAAAGCAGTTGCTTTGTCCTTCCCACATAAGGGGAAGGATCAGAGGCTGCTGTAAATCCATTTTACTCGAGGAATCAGTGATCTGCAACAAAAATCTTGTGCTCACGGTCAGTGGATGCAATGGGAATTTGGAGAGTTGTCTGCATTAATGAAAATATTGGTGTTTGTGCTGGGGGGCTGGGCAGGACTCTTTTGGAGCAGGTACAGGGATAACCTGTTTCAACAGAAATAATCGTAAACTTGTCCCCTGTGTGTTTGGGTGGGTGCCAGGTCCTGGAGCCCACAGGAGCCCTGGGCTGGGATGAGCACAGAGGGAGCTGCCCAGGAGTGACCTGGAGTTTTCCCTCTGGAGTTACGATTCAGGAGGTGTCAATTCTGTTGTTGGGTCTGTCCCACACACGGGCACGGCCTTGGCTGAGCTGTGGAGCTGCTCCTCCCCTGTGAAATGAGGCTTCCCAGGCTTTGAATTTCCCTCTCTCCTCTGTTGTGGTTGTAGTCCCTCAGTCCCCACAGTCCCCGAGGTTTTTCTCCCTGGGAGGAAGCACAGCCACTGCTCTGAGAACTGTATTTCACATGGCATAGCCCGAGCTGTAGCTCTATTATTACAAAGATAAACAGAATTTAAATTCAGATTGACCTTCTGTGGCAGCTGTGACAAAGCCTGGCATGTTTGAAGTCTGGATACAATTATTTGGAATTGCTAAACACCACACTTCAATCGTGACCTTTAGCTGGCACCAGGGCCAGAGGAGGGCCCTGATTTTAACTTCTGAACTGCAAATCACCCCGTTGGAAAGAGACTTCAGAAGCCATTATAATCACAGGGAATGCTTGAGAGCGTGTGGAAGCTATAAGCAAAATATTTATTTTACACACTTGTCTGCATTTAAGCCATAAATCTGTCTACTATGAGAGTGTTTTACTGGTGTAGAGAAGACAAGTAAGCTGAGATCATAGCAGACATGTCCTGTAAGGCTTTACTGAAAATCATTGCTTTTTAATCCCTTTATCCCTGTTATTTCCTACCACTGTGGAAATCCAGCAGCAGGGAAAGCTGGCACAGTGTAGGACAGATGCATAATGTGTAATGCTAAGCAGGCAAAAATCCCTCTGTTTGTTTAATGCTCCAAACCCATTAAAAATGTCAATGTTAGTGCTGGGCGTCCTACATAAACACAAATAAATTATCAATACTCAGCTGAGTATTGCAAACCTTGATGTGGTGTCTTGGTATTAATGAATAATCTTCTAATTAGTCAGTGGAAAATGTCCCTGCTCACGGCAGGGGGTTGGAATGAGATGGTCCAAAAGGCCCAACCCCAGCCACTCTCCATGATAATTAAAATCACCCAGAAAAGTTGACCTGGAGTAGTTTATGTGAAGAGCAGCTACCACACAAGGGGTGGTATAAAACCGAGCTGTGTCCTTCAGGTGTACAACACCTGATCTCACACCTTCGATTTTTTATTTCCCTCACCTTATTTTTTCCCTGCATAAACACTGAAAACCTGCTTAGACAGTGGGATGGAGCCAGAACATCCCCAGGGCATCTGGAAATGTTCAGGTGCGTGGTTGCTTCCGTGATCTCCGCATTCCAGCCTCCTCCTGGCTGGAGTGCAAATTGAATCAGCTGAGCTCCATCCTCTCAGCTGAGCTCCATCCTCTCTGGCTGGGAGGTCTGGGAGCCCTGAATCTTGGTGGGCAGGGCACTGCTGGGTGTGTTTGTGCTGCAGGGCTGAGGATGGATGGAGCAGGAGAGCTCGAGGAGGGTGACAGTGAGACACCCTGATGCTCCTCGTGGTCAGGGAAACGGGTGATTTGTAGGAATTTTCTCTTCCTTGTGTGTGTGTGCTGGTAAAAGCATAATAAGGGATGCTCTCACACCTGCTAGGTTCATCAGAAAAGAGGGAAAAGAGAGTGTTTATTTACATTTATCCTACTTGATAGGGTTCTCAGTTCCACAAGGGATTGGAGGACATGTCACTTCCTCCTCAATCCCACTGGAGAAAAAGGATGCTCATCAAACTTTCTCTTCTCACAAAAGGAATGAAAAACAGAAAACACAGTTAAGTAAACATTGGCCATTATTTACATGAAAGTGTGTGAAAATTCCCTGACTCCGAGGTTAAAACAGAAGGCTTAGCAAAAACCAGGACAGCACGTGTGTGTTTTGAGAGGGAATGTTTGAGGATGCCCTCGGCAGTGAGTGCAGCTCTGTGTGTGAGAGACCCCCGTGAGCAGCAGCAGCAGCAGCAGCAGCAGTTTGCTCCCAAAGGGAATCGCAGCCATTCCAGCTCATCCTGCCTGGCTGGAGCTGAGCAGGGACAGAGCCTCTGCCCAACACCCACCTGCTCTTCGTTGCTTTAGGGTGGCATTAGGGGCACCCCCAAACTTTTGGATTATCGAGTGTTTAATCAGACAGATCAAAATTTGTGTTTCTCTCTTGTTACCCAGAGCAGCTGTGGCTGCCCCTGGATCCCTGGCAGTGCCCAAGGCCAGGTTGGATGGGGCTGGGAGCAGCCTGGGACAGTGGGAGGTGTCCCTGCCATGGCAGGGGTGGCACTCGGTGAGCTTTAAGGTCCCTTCCCACCCAACCATTGTGGGATTTTATGATTCCGTGATTCTCCTGCTCTCCCAGGGAGGAGATTGGATTGATGGGCTCTTCTGACACGCTGAGCATAACTCAGTTCCTGTTGGAGTCAGAGGTTTTATTGTCCAGGCAGAAGTGCAACAGGGCCTGAGCTTTGCTGATGTGGTACCCACCTGGAGCAGGACCTGGCACACCCACCCCAGCATTCCCTGCATCCACCCCCTGCTCCTACCTCTCCTCTTTCACCAGCCAAGGGTATTAAACTGCTGTTTCCACTGTTCAGGCTGCAAACTGGAGCTAATGACCACGTGCACAACTGTTGCCCTGGTTTTTGCTAAGCCTTCTGTTTTTAACCTTGGAGTTAGAATTCTTTCACACAGTTTCATGTAAATAATGGCCAATGTTTACTTAACGGTATTTTCTGGTTTTCATTCCTTTTGTGATAAGAGAACTTTGATGAGCATCTTTCTTCTCCAGTGGGATTGAGGAGGAAGTGACATGTCCTCCAATCCCTTGTGCAGTTGGGAATTGTATAAGAATGTGACATATGTCAATAAAAAAGGCTTTCCCCTCCTTTTCTGCTGAACCTGGCAGGTGTGAGAGCACCTTTATTGTGTCTTCCCAGACACACACAACCTCTTCCCTGTGTGATTGACCATGGAGGACAAAGCCTTTGAGCCACCTCTTCCCTTCTGGCCTCCCTAACGCTCCGTGTGATTCCCTGCCAGCTTTGCCACAGCAGCTCCCAGGCTGGAGCACAGCTCTTCCAAAAGGGCAGCTGGAGGGACACAACCCCAACTGGATAAATTAGAATTCGTCTGATCTTTTAATCTTCGCTAGGAGAACATACGGAGCGTCGTGGCAGAGTCAATTTAAGCTTTTGACAACAAAAATATGGGTTCTTTCAGCCATAATAATTTAAAACAATGGTTCATTTTTGTGCTGCTCCTGACATACAGTAGGAACTGTGAGAGACTGACAGGTTCTGGGGCTGTTCTCGTGTCGCTTTAAAAACACGGGCCTTAGGAAATGACTTTGTACCCAACCAACGAGCAGATTTCCAATTATTTTACTAAATAAATACAAGCATTCTGTAAAAGCAGCTGCGACTCTTAGAAGGTATTTTTCCATAAGGTAAAGTCAATCAAAGGGAACGTGCTGCTTTCAGATAATGTTCCAGGAATGAAAGCAGACAGCAGAGCCAAGGAGCTGAGATGTTGAATCCTGGAGCAGAGGAGCTCTTGGAGCCCCCTCCTGCTCCGACAGCCCCAGATCCCCCTCTGCCCCCGGCCATCCACAGCTTCCTGCAGCTCCTGCACTGCTCAGAGCTTTATTTAAGCTTTTATTTTTTTATTCAGAGGGATAGAGACACTTTTCAGTCCATCAGTGACTGTTATGTGGCGTTTCAGCATCCCACTGTCCTCCTCGGTGGCAGGGCTGTGATACTGGATCGTGGGAAGGTTTGGGTTGGGAGGGACCTTAAAAACCATCCCATCCCACCCCTGCCATGGCAGGGACACCTCCCACTGTCCCAGGGTGCTCCCAGCCTCATCCAACCTGGCCCTGGACACTTCAGGGATGGAGCAGCTTCTCTCCATCTGGTTTATGGAGAACAAACAGCTCCAGAGCAGAGCACGTGTGTGGCCAACTTCAGATCAGGAGTTTGTGGCAGGTCTCAAGCTGAACCCAAAGATTTTGAGTTACCAATGCAGGCCTGGTTGGTCACCCAACCCCGGGAGTCATCCAAATACATTTATAGGTTTTTTCTGTCTCGTGTGGAGCTGTGGCCATGTGCTGTTGGTGCTCGTGGGGGTGGCTGAGCAGAGCTGCCTCCCCTGGCCTGGCTGCCTGTGGCTTCCAGGTGCAAATGGCAAGGCCAGGGGAGGCTGCTGGCCAAGGACCCTCTGTCATCGTGAGCTGGGCCGTGGGTGACTGTCCCTCCTCCCAGCAGGGTCGCTGAGTACCCACACATCAAAATCCTGCACCAAACCCCTCTGCCTTTGACTGGAAATCCAAGCAAGGGAGCCACCAGGAGAGCTGGTTGTGCATGAGGAATGCCAGAGCACAGGCCAAGGTGAAACCCAATGGGATGGTAAAAAATCAGTGAGAAGGCTGAGTTTCCTGTGTGTTTTAAAGCATTTACTAGAACTTAACAGAGCATTATCCCTCGCTAAGGAATGATCAGATGGCTGCAAGAGCAGCTTCTATAGACCCTGCTCCTATAAAATTGGATTGGTTTCATATCTAGTAAATTTTAAAGGCCTTTCTTTAGACTTATGGATTTATTAAAAGAAAGAAAAAAAGGTTTATTCTCGATGTCTTGAGCACATTATTGCAGTAACCTCACTGCTGGACCACAGCTTTGGCACAGCACACACATCCATAATGCGGGACTGCCTGTTCTGGGGAGGTTTTATTACAAAAGAAAGTGCACAAGTATATTAGGAAGAAAGGGGGAAAACAGAGAAGAGTATTTTTTTGGCAAAGCCTTGTATTATAGATCTCATTTCTCTGGTTGCAGCTGCCTTTAGGCACTCATTTCAGCGAGCTGCTCTGTTCTGCTTAGCTGTAGATGCTTCCCAAATTTCCTCTTTGGTGAAACAGGCATTTGTGCAGGTTCCCCATAAAAATGACTGATTTGGGTTTTACCAGGAGCTCTGGCACTTCTCCACTACAAGAAAGAATTGCATTTATAGAGAGGTTTATCAGGGTGGGAATAGTGAAACAAACATTTTAAACGTCCAGCGGAATCCTCTGTCTTCCCCCAAACAAGCCTCCCTGGGCAGGAATTTCAGCCATTCTGGAATGAAAGCCTCCTGAAAGGAATCTGTTTCCCCGTGGGACTGCCCAGCTTTCAGCCCTGCTTCTGGGGCAAGGTAAGAGAGCTCTGTTTTCATTTACTATTTATGAGATGTGCGCTCCTATTGCCAAGTGACCACAGGATTCGGTGCTTTTAAGAATCTGCAAATGAGATGAAGCTCATTATTTTTTAATGTAAAAGGGATTATTGCAAGGGGAGTGCAGGGATATGTAACCTCAGAGATGGCTCTTGCTGGGGGAGAGATTTTGAGGCTTTTGCTTTAGGAAGCCAGTGAAGAACACAGAGTATTTTCCAGTCATTCTGCTCAGCATCTCAAAGCAGTATTTATTAGGAATAACTCTAAAGGGGATATATTTTTTAATTGCAGCCTTGTAGGAAATTTCCCTCCTTAGGTGTGCATTTTACTGTGCAGCGTCGAGAGAAATGCAGGGGCGCGTTTCCAAAATAAATCTTTTCCTTAATAAGCAAAAATTCCTTATTATCCATTCCTGCCCCCACACGTTGGAGCTGATCCCAGGGTCCTGAGGGACAGCAAAGGCTGGGAGCACAAACGCAGCTTGTCCCTGGGATTCCTGGGTGCCAGCAGTGCCCCCAGCCCTCCCTGCGGGTCACACTCAAGGTTTATGCACAACCTGAATATTTTTCAGACCTTCTGTGTGAGGCAGAGCTATCAACAGGTGGCAAAGGCACTGCAGCTGCAGGAGAGGGCACCTGATCTAACAGCGTGGCAGAGGCAGCTCCAGCTGTGACAGAAAGGAGGAAATTTAAGGGAAATATCAGAACTTTGCTGTGTGGGAAGGACTGGGGGGCATCGAGCAACTGCTGAGCACTTTGGGGAGGCCTGGGAGTCCCATCCCTGCTCTGCCAGCAGCCTGGGATGTGCAGGGAGCAGGCTCAGGCCACTGCCCTCTGCCCAGCACAGCCACTGCTGCCTCTCCAGGCCAGCAGGGCAGCATTTAGCAGAATATCCGCAGGGATTTGCTGAGCAGCTGCCAGGGAACACGCACTTGCAGTCCTTAGGTGCCTTTTAAGACCCCAGACTAATTTCCTTCCCCGTGTTCCTGCTCTCCTGAGCTCATGCTCCACAAACACAGTAATTGCAGGCATTTGTTTTGAGCCACACAAGCCTGAGCTCCAGAGCAAGTTTTATTTACTGCAATTATATCTGGCAGGTAATTTCTAGTAAACCCAGGGAAATGATTAACCTCCCACTAAATTCATGAACAGAAAAATAGGGCAAATTGATCAAATAAGCTGTTTCCTACATAATAAAAAAAATATTACAGATATAACATCCTGGAACAGAAATAGCTCTGATGAAACCACAAAGACAAGCAGGAACCTGCTAGAGGCATCTGTGCAGAGTTTTTAAGTGGGGATTCATTTCTAGCTTATCTCCCAACCATGAATTATTGTTATTTTATCCACTGCTGGTGGTGGAGCTGCTTCAGCTGTGCCCATACCTTGTGTCACAGATGAGTGATTTGTGTCGCCTCAAGAATCACAGGCAAAGGTATTAGCAAAAGGGGATTGAATGTAAATCTGTCAGAGTGTGATTGAACAAAGTTTGATGGCAAGTTTTACTCTATTCATTCCTGCATGGATGAATTCTGCAAAGGAAAATGGAGTTAGAACTGATTTAAAATGATTTACACAGAGACTAAGGAGCCAAGAGGGTCAGGGAGACCCTCCTGCTGAGTCATGAGGAACAGAGTGGAATTTCTTTCTCATTCGAGTTTGGATAAGAGGAGAAGACAGCCTGGAACACGAGAGCATCCATTTGGGCAGGTGACAGAATGCAGGAAGCAGAACTGCCCAGGTTTGATTTCCACAGCAGTCTCTGTCTGCACTCCCTCCTGAGGGAGCGTTTGAAAGCCGTCCCGGGGCTGCAGGAGCTGCCTCAGGGCTGGGGGCCTTGGACAATAACTCCCAGCATTCCCATTTTCCAGCCCAAAGTGCTGCTCTGTGTGACCTCGTGTCACTTTGGGCTTCCTTACCCATCTCCATCGGGGGCTGAGGGCAGCTTCATCCCAGCCTGGCTTGGGAAGCGCGGCAGCAAGAGGGGAATTGTGCAGGGTTTTCACCCCCACAGAGTTCGTAAAGTTTTTTATGGCTGTTTCTTGATCTTAGAAAGTCCCATGCCAGAGCCAGTAAAGACTGGAGACGCCTGAGGGTTCATGTTTGGGTTGTTTATTTTCTCTTATCTCATAGTGCCTGGAGCTGGCCAAAGCAGCGACCTGCTGCACCGAGATTCACCGCAGGAGTGACGCCCAGAAAGGACATCTTCTCCTTTTACCTTTTTTAAGAAAACCAACCAAGTTCTATAACGTATTATTATTTATCAATTTTTACCAATTAATTTCTACCTATTCTAGAAATGACACCTCTACCTAAGTGCTCCCTCCACCAATGCCCATCACCATCCTCACAGCAGGAGATGGAGGAGAGAGAAGAAAGAAGAAGGAGAGGGGGCAACGCCCTNTTGTGATAAGCTAAGCTAATTACACATTTTTTTCCTGCTTTGCATTTCTTCTCACAATGTGGGCAGCTTCCTCCATGGACACGGCTCGAACACAGAGTTCTGGGTTTTCTGCCCGAGTCCCAAATCTGCCTGGTGGGGCTCCAAACCCCCCTGGACAGCCAGAGGGACACTCTGGGCTGCCACAGGGAATGAGCAAGGGTTGCTTATCCCCCATGGAAAAGGCTCTCCTCAGCCTCCTCCGTGGTGCTGCCCAGACTCCAGGTAGAGAATAATGTCACTCACAGATTTTCCTCCTCCTTTGGAATGATGGTAACCAGGAGTGACAAGCCGTGAGCTGGAGATGATCCATCATGTGGCACCTCTGTCCTCCTCCAGGCTGGGCACGGTGTGATTCCAGCTGCTTTCTGCTGGCCTTGAGCTGGGGCAAGTCAGGAGATGTGTCATTTGGGGAGGGCTTTGCCCGTTCCCCAGGGCTGCTGGGTTTGCTGTGCCCACCTGGGATCAGCCTTGGCGGGTACAAAGTGGGCACAGAGTGGGTACCTGGTGGGTGTGTGGCAGCAGGAGCTCTGCCAGGCTGGCACCGTGCAGGTTTGGGGGTTTCTTTCTGCTCCTTGTCCTCTCCCAGGTGTGGTTTCCTCTCTGAGCCTGACTGATGGCTGATCCCTGCGAGTTTCCCAAACAAACAGGAGCACAGCACTGCTTCAGGAGCTGAGGTGCTCCTTCCTCGGGCACTAAAATAAATTGGCTTTGAAGCTGCACTACAGAGGTTCAGGTTGGAGATCAGGGAAAAATTCTTTACTGAAAGAGTGGAATGGGCTGCCCAGGGCAGTGGTGGAGTCACCTCCCTGGGAGTGTTCAAAAAGTAGATGCAGCATTTTGAGGTGTGCTGTGAAGGTTGGACTTGGTGATCTTGAAGGTCTTTTTCATCCTTAATGATTCTGAGGCCTTGGGTGATAAATACCACACTGAAGGAAACTTCCAGAACCTCCACCTTAAATCTGTTTTTTATGAGTTTTAGGAACATTCCCTATTTCCCAGTATTTCCACATCATACAGAGTTGTGTTATTTGTATCTCTTCCCTCTCTTCCAGGCTCCATCCTTTTGAATGCTTGACCAAATCCATGATGAAATAAATTCTGTGTATATTGCTAAAGTTTATTCTGCTGTTGAAACGTTGCACGGAAATCTTTTGTCTGTCCTGAAACTTCAGACAAATCTTTGCTTCTTTTAAAATAACCTTTGAAATGTTTTTCATCCAAACGAGTGAAACAGCAAGAATAATAGATGTCGTAGGATTTGTAGCCACTATAGTTCCCTGCTTCTCCAAACGCTTTTGGAAATGCTGATTGATTTGTAACAAAGCTTCAAATGTCACCAGGAGGAATGAATGAAAAATACACTGCTCTAATGTATGTTCAAGTTGAAATTGGCTCAAAGTTTTAACCTTTAGAGGTGCTTTTTTCCTTTTCTTCCCTTTTTTAACTTTTCACAGCAGTCAAGGAGTTGGAAAGATAACCAGGAACAAAATGCACATAGAGGAAATGAATAAATTATGCTCTTATTTTTGGCACATTTACAAGAGAGACATTTTGAAACTCCACTTCAGTGACAAAAGAAAGGATTGCTCTACTTAAAATAAAGCCTCTGGTACAGAGGAATGCTGTGCTGCCGAGGGCTGATGGATCCCTGCCCTGGCTCAACGCTGCAGGTCCTTGAGAGGGGCAAAAACCCCAACTGTGCCCACAAACACCCCCAGAGCCTGCAGAAAGGGGCTCTGCTGGGGCTGTTCCGAGCAGGAGGGGCAGGATGGGATCATTCCTGCCTCGGTCAGTGGTGGGAATGTGGCTGGGAGAGCAGGAGCCACGTCCTGGCAGTGCTTCCTCCCCAGCTGGGTTTGTTGGTTCAACTGGCAGCGCTGTGTCTCAGGGAGCTGGGGGTGTGTTTGGGCAGCAATAATACCAAGGCTTTGCCTGCTCTAGAATTTGCAGTAATTGGAACTGCAGGATGAGGTAAACACGCTGGGAAACCCATCCAATTTGGGATCCAGCAGGATGACCCTGCAGGGACGTCGAGGCTGCTCCAGGGCCACCAGCTCGTCTGTGTTTTGTCACTGTGTTGTGTTCCAGTCCTCCCAGTGCTCAGCGTTTGTCACTCAGGTTAGAAATGTCTGGCGCTTTCTAGAGTTTGCTGCTTTTCTTTCTCCTGATGAATTTGCTCTCTGGAGAATAAAACAATAGCAAAAGCCTCGGGACCTGTCTCACTGCAGTCAGGCTGGTGCAAGATGTGCAGCAGCTGGAGCTGCAGTGCTGGGGGAACGTGACTCCTTGGGCCTCACCCTCCCCATCTTCTTCCTCTGCTGATATTTGGGCAGTTTTTAAGCCAAACGGGAGCTGAGCAGTAAGTGGGACCTGAGTGCATTTTGCTGTCACTGAGAAGCAGCGAGGTGGCTCATCCTCCCTGCCCCGGCAGTGCCTGTGAGGTTCCAGCTCAGTGCTGCAGCAGAGCGGTGCAAAACTGCTGACAAATGTGCTTTGCCCACGGGTTTGTGGATAGAAACCCAGGCCCTTTTCTTCATCCAGCTCCCTCTGCCCCTGCACTGAGAGCTGTTCCCTGTGGTGATGCTGTGATGGTGAGGAGAGGCAGGAGGTGAGAGGTACAGAGCAAAACCAGGTAACATCAGGAATAAAAACTGCAGGTTCTCAGGTTCCAGTTCATTGCAGTATCCTGAAACCTGCTGCCCCACTGGAGGTGGAGAAACCCAAGCTGGTACCACATTGGAGGAAGGTCAGGAGGGAGCTGCATTGCAAATGAATGAAATGAATCCTGGATCAGTAATTACAGGGCTCTCTCACCTTGTTCCTAGCCTCTTCTTTTTTAGCAGAAAAAGGCCCAAGATGAATCCACCTATCTCATCTCAGCCTCATGATGTGTTTGTTCAACATAAAAAAATCGATGTTGAACTAGAATTTTGTGGGGAAGGAGAAGGTCCATGGGGATTACATTCCTGTTCAGTGCAATTTCGTGTCTTACTGCTGCATAGCCTGGCTGGTTAATAAGCTCTCCTTGAATGGGAGTCTGTATTATTGCTGTGCTGGTATGTGAAAATCAATCCCTGTAAATTTATTGGTGGCCACGTGCTCTCTTTGCTATCGTTATAATTGGGGCTGTCGTTGACTGACAGCAGCCAATAATCAAAAGCACTTTTGCAATTCTGATCCCCATCAAACACCAAGGGCAGGGAGTGCCCTTGTGCCTCACGCTCTTCCCTGGAGCTTGGCTCACTCCACACATGTCTGGGATGAAGGAACTTGCCTGGCATTGAGGGGAAGCAGCTGGGATGGCAGTGGAAGGACACCACAGATAAAACCCAAATCCATCCCTCTGGGTTAATGAAATCCTTTCTGCCTGGATCTAACGTGAGCCCACTGAAGCACCTGGCAGGAAATCTTCCTCTGACTTTGTCTGGGATAATGGGCAGTTAATGATAGTTTTGTTCTTGGCTGGGGAAGGGTGATAAGGAAAGGAAAATTTGCATCCTTTGGAAGCAGCACATCCCTTCCCTGGATTCCTGTCTGGGCTTTTTATCAGATCCGGAGAATGAAAAGGAATGACTTCAGAGAAATCCAAGTGTGATAATCTTCTCGGAAATCTGAGAGAGGCAGGAGCAGCCTGCTGGAAGGGGATCAGTCCAGGGCTTCCCAGACGTGTTGGCTGAGAGATTTTGGGAACAGCCAGGGGAGCTCCTCGGTCAGGCACCAGACTGGCTCCAGAAGGGCTCCATCCTTCATGGTTTCAAACCCCCGAGTCAAGTCACTTATGGCACTTGATTACCTATTTAGCTCCCAGCATCTGATTGAAAAGGTTTGATTAGTGAAGGTGGACTGGGATTAATTTGGTTAGGGCACCAAAACTAATGGCATTTGCAGGAATTAGCTTTGGATATCAAAAGGTAAGTCTGAGATATTTCTCTTGTAAGAAACACCTCCTAAAGATTTGACCTATGGGAGCTCATTTCAGTATGGGATGCTCATGAAAAGCAAATTTGCCTTTACCTGCATACATTAAATTCCTCTTCCCTTGGCTGATAATCCTCTGCACATTGGCATCCTGACTGCTCTAAAGATTTTTGAATGAATGTTGAAATTATTCATTTGGGTGGTAGGAGCATCTGTTCCAGTGTTACATCCGTGTCTGGTATTTCTTCATTATATATGGGATGCTGCACCAGAAAGGCACTTGAGATGCAGGTTACAAAAATACCACAAAGGCAGGGAAGGCGTTTGTTGAAGAGTGCTCTGTGAATTCGGGTGCATTTCATTTAGGAATGATCACACCCAGGTGGGTGAGTTTAGTGTCAGGGCCACGGGGATTAATTTGGGCAGGTCTGCCGAGGGAGCAGCTGGTTCTGGTGTGGCTGTGGGCCAGGGGAGCACAGCTTGGGGCAGTGGGGTTCAAAAGAGGGGCTGGAGGGACCACAGAGCTGGGCTGAGGGAGCCTGGGGAGCCCCAAGGAGGAGGGTCTTGGGTCAGTAGGTGACACACGGGGCTCGCTGGGCAGTGGTGGCAGCGGGCCAGGGGACAGGGGAGGTACCAGGAGGAGAAGGAAGGGGTGGACCTTGAGCTCCCAGGGATCCTGGCAGGGCTGTGGGACAGGGTGAGGACCAGACCCACGGACCAGTGATGGATAAAGTTCTGCTGGCAGGGGATCTGCAGCTCGGAGGGGCTGGGTGTGGGTTCAGCAGTGCAGGATGAGGGCTGATGTCCCTGGGGGCCGTGTCCATCCTGTGGGGTGACTCCAGGGGACAATGTGACCATCACAGCTCCAGGCTTAGGAGCCCTTTTCATGGCTGACCACGAAACCCTTCAGTTAAGGTTAAACCCTGTCTCTCCAAAGGCTTATCCTGGATGTTGTGAGCTGTAAATCACCAGGCTCTCCTCGGGGCTGGGGTCAGCTATCAGGTTAGGTTCAAATCAGCATCCTCAGGAACCCATTTTACTCTTGATCCTCTCAATCCCTGCTGGGGATAAAAGGCTTATCATTAGTTATCAAGTGATAGCAATGGCTCCCTCGGCTCTGTTCAGGCCCAGGTTTGTGCAGATATTAGATGAATTTTCAGAGGAACAAAATGCTCAAGAACTTGATTCATGGGTAGATTTTGGTCTATGTTTTATAGGTCTTCAAGGAACCACCAAAACCCCATTTTTCCTGCTCTGTGTTTTGAAGTTTAACCCTGTGGTACAGGAGCTGTTGGCAGAAACTCAACTCCGAAGGAAATATGAACCATTTGTCAAGGAAAGGAGCAGCACATACTTTAACCCTCCAGCCCTGCAGGCTTTCAGATATTACCCAATAAAACAAGCTCATCCACTCCTTCTTCTCGAAACCCCAAACCTCATTTTAAGTCTGTTTTCTCTGTGGAGTTCACCCTATAACTTTGCTCCTCCTGGCTGGCTGGGTGACAACCCTGCCCCTATTGCCCCTCTCTGAGTGGAGCCCTAAGCCAAGCCCCAAATCCCCACCAGGAACATCCCTCTGCCACCTGCCCATGCCTCCTCATCCTCAGGGCCTCAGTCATT
Source organism: Platysteira castanea (assembly GCA_013397175.1). Lineage (NCBI taxonomy): Eukaryota > Metazoa > Chordata > Aves > Passeriformes > Platysteira > Platysteira castanea. The sequence goes on from VYXC01001269.1 coordinate 161,393, forward strand.
CCGGGCTTGGCGTTGGTTTGAGGAGAGGCACTTGGGTGTGGGAAGTGGGGAAGAGGAGAACAAAGAGGGAGGAAATGGAAAGAGTCTGAGAATGAAGAGTAGAAGGAATTTTGGGGGAGGGTTTCTCATCTTTCTCAACCTCCACGTCTCCTGCAGGATGCAAAATGCACAGCTGAGAGCCACTGATCTCCACAGCCTGAGGTTTTCTTGGCTTGAAATCCTGATCTGGGCCAAACTCCAAGCGTTTGCTCATTTAGATGAGTAAATCTAAGGGAAATCAAAGATGAAGATGTATTATCATCCTTAACTTCTGTGTAATACTGGTGCATGCCTATGATTTTGTCATTACATCAGTTCTTGAGATGTAGAAATTGCTTGCAGTAATTTAATTCTCGCTCTATTTTATTGCATTCTTGTGTTGCTTCCTTGACCCCGGGTCTCTTTACTGAGTTATAATACGTTTGTACAATTTTCCCTTGAATATCTGTGTCTTCAGGAATATCAAATATGGCATTTCCATTCCCTTTCACGTGGAACCAACCATGAAAACCCATGACAGGGACAGTGCCTGGGGTGAGGCACAAGCAGGGTGGCTGTGGGGGGTCACGCTTTGAAAGCATCTTTTACAGTAAATGGGATTTCTTACCCAGCAAGTTCTAACTTTCATTCATTTGTTTTATCCCAAGCCAGTTTGGGTCGATTCAAAGCAAAATTCTCTCACCTTTTTTTTCTGGGGGGGTTGCATTGATGTTCTAATGATCTTGAGAGTTGGTGTGTGTGTCAGGAAGGGGCAGAGTCCCCACTCCTGGAGGGATTTAAAAGCTGTGTGGATGTGGCCCTTGGGGACATGGGTGAGGGGTGGCCCTGGCTGTGCTGGGGGATGGTTGTGGGTGGATTTCTGAACCTAAATGATTCTGTGATTCTCTATAATGGGTCTGGCTCTCGTGCTATCCTTAAATAACCTCGTGTTGTCCCTGCCCAAGGCAGGACAGGCTGCTGGCTGGGCCCCTGGGCTAATCCACAAGAACTTCTCTTATATTCTTATTTTAAGATCTAAAATGTGCATTCTGATATCCCTTCAGGCAGTGCTCTCCTCCTCCCCAACAGGGTGTCCCAGCCTGCCCAGGGACTGCGACATTTGCTCAAGGTTGCTTTGCATCCTGCCTTTCATCAAGTGATGCACTTAATTAAAATCTACACTCCACTGGCAGTGGTGGAGCAGAGCTGAGTTCACATCCTGAGTTCTGCTTCAAAGGGAGACATGGTGGGAAATGGTGTATTTTATATCAGTGGCCTTTATGTGGTGGTTAATAACCGTGCTCATGGGAGAGCAGCAAAACATCTCTGATAGCCTGTCCTTTGCACAAAAGCATTTCAAGATTGCCAGGCCATTAGTAACCCCCTCCTTTTTAGAGAATAAATAAAGGCTCCCAGCTCTTGCTGTGCAGTTCAGAACGGGGTAGTTGATGCTTCAGAGCGTTCCAGCAGCAGTTCTGTGACATGTCACTGAGCCCTTCTCCACCAGGAGCGAGAGCAGCGTGGGGTGAACCTTACCCAGGAGCTCCCTGGGATGCCCACGGGCACTGCCAGAGCCACACACACACCCCCAGCCCGAGGAGAGGTGCTGCTGAGTGGAGTGTGCTGAGTGTCAGGGGTCCTGTTCAGCTGGAGTGAAATCCCAGCTCTTTGCTGGAAGCCTGGCCCAGCTCGTGCTCCTCAGCCCAGGCAGAGTTCCTGGAGAACCAGACCCACCTCCTGTCCTCCTCAGACTGAGAGTCACCGAGGGCTCCTCTGCCCTGGACAGGGGAGATGCCCACCTGTGTCTGGGAAAACACAATAAAGACGCTCTCACACCTGCCAGGTTCAGCAGAAAGGAGGGGAAAGACTTTATTATTTACATATGTCACGTCTTATACAATTTTCAACTGCACAAGGGATTGGAGGACATGTTACTTCTTTCTCAATCCCACTGGAGAAAAAAGATGCTCATTAAAGTTTTCTTATTACAAAAGGAATGAAAAACAGAAAATACCGTTAAGTAAACACTGGCTATTATTTACATGAAACTGTGAGAAAGAATCTGACTCCAAGGTTAAAACAGAAGGCTTTAGCAAAAACCAGGGCAAAACCCACGTGGTGCTCAGTGACTCTGCACATGTCCAGTTTTGTCCCCAAACGCTGTGTGGGCAATGTCCCACCTGGCAGCTGCCACTGCAGCCGGCCCACAGCAGAAAGGGTTCTGGGTTTGGTTCTGGAAGGTGCCTGATTCTCTGTGAGGGCGAGCATCCCTCAGCATGATGCCTTCTCCCAGCCACCCAGAAACAGAGACCAGACAGGAGGAAGGGAATAAAGGCAGGGATTTATTTGAAGGCCTTCAAGGCACACCCTGGGGAGCCAGAGGCTGCTTCCATAAAATGGACCCCAAGGTGGACAGCGAGTCACGAGTTCTTGACACTGTTATAGGTTTGGTCCATTTGCATCTCAGCATAAATTCACCAATTAAAACTTCAGCTCTCTTCAATTTCTCCACCTCTTTCATGGTCCCAGTTTACACCTTTGGGCCTAGGACAGCCCCAGTGTCCTTGAACAGCTCAGAGAGGCTTTGTTGTGTCTGTCTGGCCTAAGAGAGCAGCTCACGAGCTACAAGGAACTTTAGAGTTACACACTGGGCAGTACAGGATTGGAAAAATATAGAAATTAAAACCTAAGGCATCAAGCAGAGCTGCTGGCATCAGCTCCCTGGCCCTGCCTGTCCTGGGGATGCTGTGGGAGAGCTCAGGTGGCAGTGCCTGCTGGGAGTGCATGGCATCCCTGAGTGAGTCAGACATGCAGGATCCTCAGGGGGTTTCAATGGCCCTGTGTCTGTGAAAATTAACTTATTCCTGACTGTTCCCACTTGGTCTTTAGATTATAACAAGCCTAGGTGTGTTTAAACGCAGTTTGTAAAACTGCTCCTGCTGCACCTGCATTGATGCTGCTGTGAGGTTCCTCCCGGGGGCTCTGGCTGCAGTCTGGGGGTTTTTTAGCCCAAACCATCTGAGGGCTGGGTGGATTCTTCATTTCTCTCACCTGGCTGGGATTGAGTGAGCGCTGAGAGCTGCCCAGGCTGAGCCCCAGGGACAGCCCCACCTGCACCCTCCCAGCTGGAGCTGCTGGCCAGGGCGGGCACCCAGCTGGGGCTATAACCCCAGAGATTATTTCTTCATCCTCAACTTCATCTGGGTGCTGGAGGGGCTTGGTTTTACCATTTGCTGGCTCTGGCCGAGTGCTGATGCATTTGAGAGGCACCTTGGAGCCCTTTGTGTGTCCTGTGAGGTGCTGGGTGCTGCCTCTGAGGAGCAGGGAGCTGCTGGTGCACACTTCAGGCAAGGCTTGGAGCAGGGAAGGTCAGGGTGATTCCACTGCAGGATCTTGCTGATAATAAGTAAAACAAGTTTGTGTTTTTGCTGGCAGGGAGGGGGGGTGCCTAGAAAGACATTAAAAATAGCTCCAGGGAATCTGCCGTGCTCCTTGCAGCTTCTGAATTGTTGTGCTATTAATAATGTGCTCCAGACATCCCCAGAGCTCCCACCCCTCCCTCCAGTGGATGTCAAGGAGCCGTAGATAACCCAGTGTTATCAAACTTGTGCTGCCATGCAGAACTTTAGAGGGACCTGTGCATTTATATGCTGGAAGATAAGTACATTATTACTGAGGATTTCATGCAAATGAAGGGTTATTGTGCTCTAACACTGTCAGATCATTGCAATTTTCTGGTTTAATAGCTCCTCGAAGGGGCTTTAAGATCCCAAGTGGAATTTTAGATGACAGCCCTGTGTTGCAGGTGCCTGTGCTCTGCTCTGTGGGTCTCCCCTGCCCTGGGGAGCAGAGGGGTCGTGCCCTGCCTGGCTGGGCTGTCCCTGGGTGTAGAATCTCTGTGCAGCCCCATCCGTGCTCTGTGTGTACAGAATCATCTTGGTTAAGTAGAAAAAGTGATATTCTACCCATTTAAATATTGTAATATGTGATACAGCTGCAATGCTCTGATATTAATGGCCCACTTGAGGCCAATCCTTCTTCTCAAAGGGCTTTTTGGGTGCAGATTCATCATGCAGGCATCAGGCAAAGAGTTATCATTCACTTTTTTTTTTTGGTGAAGGACAGATATTGATATTCTCCCACGATGTGGAACTAGATCCCCTTATCAGCAGTGCTGAGATGCAGGCTGGGAGCAGAGGAATCTCCTCTGACCGACAGCCCTGTGTAGTTCAGATAGCTCTGCTTTTCCCTAGAGCACTCAGGGGATGCTCAGATGTTACTGCTTCAGCCCCAAAAGCTGCTTTTTTATTGAGGTTTGTGTCCTTCCTTCCCTGTGCCCAGCAGGGGACATGGTTTGGTCTGGGCAGTGTGAATCCCCATGCCTTGAAATCGCTTGGATTTGACTGGAGAGAGGGACAGATGTCTTGGATGGCCCAAGGCTTGCTCCTGGGGCCAGGAGGAGCAGAGCAAGGGCTGCTCCCGGGCTGCTGAGCTGGGCTTGGCGTGCAGCTCTTCTCCAGCCTCCCAGTGAGACTTTGAGTGAGTTGCTGAGGCCCCTTGGGCTTCCTTTTTCCAGCTTTCCTGTGTCTGGGAAGACACAATAAGATGCTCTCACCTCTGCCAGGTTCAGCAGAAAGGAAGGGAATGACTTCATTATTGACATATCTCACACTCTTATTCAATTCCCAACTCCACAAGGGATTGGAGGACATGTCACTTCCTTCTCAATCCCACTGGAGAAGAAAGATGCTCATCAAAGTTGTCATATCACAAAAGGAATGAAAAAGAAAATACCGTTCAGTAAACATTGGCCATTATTTACATGAAACTGTGTGAGAAAGAATCTGACTCCAAGGTTAAAAACAGAAGGCTTTAGCAAAAACCAGGGCAACACTTTCCTTTCACGTGCAAGTCTCTTAGGCCAGCCAGGAGTGCAGCAGGACAGAAACCCCTTTTTGGGTCTTGTTCACTTGTGGGGCCCACCAGGCTCTTCCCTGTGGGTGACAGCAGGGATGTCCCCTGGGCATCCCCTCCCCAGGGCCTGCTGAGCACCACGGAAAGCCCAGTGAAATGCCAGTGAAAGCCCAAATGCAAATGTTCCTGCTCAGCTGGGAGCTGCAAAACCACGGGGGAGGTGAAAAGCTTCCAGGCTGAAGGCTCCTCCGAGGGAGCAGGGCTTCCTCCCCTCTCTGGGAGCCAGGAAGGCCAGAGGCAGTGGAATCTTACAGAAAATGCAAGGCAAGGGATCGTTAAAAACCCAAGCCCGTGTGTTTTTTGGGAGGTCCAAGAATGTTCTCCCGTGGTGGTGCTCCAGCTCTGCTTTAGAAAGGATCTGGTAGATGCCAGGAAAATTAATGAACTGCTTTTGGCTGCTGGGGCTGCAGCGATGGGTGACTTGGAGCAGCAATGAACAGGTCCTGGTGCTGCCAGCTGGGTTCTGAGTGGGATTACATGGGGCAGAATTGATTGATTTTCCTTGTCTAAATTATTCACAAGCTTAGTCATTGCTTTTGGAGCCGATAATTTCACTGGGGCTCGGGACCTGCCATATCATGGCTTATAAGAAGTTTAACCATTAGTGAAGTCTTGGGCAATAAATCACCCTGGTGCTGGGCTGCTCTTAAAATGTCATTGGAGCAGAGTGTGGCTGAAAGAGGAGATTGGAACAGCTTCCCAGAGGGGCTGTGGCTGCCCCACCCCTGGAAGTGTCAGCTCTTTTCCCACTTTTCCCTCCCAAAAGCCACGAGCTGCCTGCAGGAAGTCCCACGAAATGATTTGGAATATCTGAGGCAGCAGAGCCTGGACTGGTCTGTAGGTGTTATATTAATTTTTAATGCAGATATGAGTGTAATTCTGGTGACTGCAGCTTTGCACTGAGCGCTGTGCTGTGAAACTCACGCCTGCTGTGCTGGGCTTTGGAACATTTTGGGGGAAATTTGGTTTAGTTCTGAGTCTTGGTTTCGTTATCTCATCCAAGCTTTACCAAGTGAAGGGTAAGGCTGTGTTCATCTAAACTCAGGGCATGCCTGAGTGTAGAGTCCCCTGAAATAGCTTTCCCCTGGTGTGACTGGAGGCTGAGCAGATCACATTTGATTTTTGCACTTATAAGAAGGTTCCTTTAAAGGAATTTAAAGTACTTGGCAGGAAAAAGGACATTTAAAATTCAGCGAACATGTATAACTGGCATCCCTAATTTGGGGCACTGGGGGTGTGTGAATGTGCCCAGCCCTGGTGGTGCCCTGCCCTCTCATTAGAGGGAACATTCCTGTGTTATCCTGGGAAAACCTGGGGTTCCCACTCCCAAAGCCCCCAGGCCCCCATCCCACACCCCTGCAGCACCCTCCTGACCCTCTCCTCGTGGGCAGCACAGAATCTGGATTATTTTGAGTGGCTGAGGAGAAGGAGCAGGACTCAAACGCAGCTCAGGCCTGTTCTGTAGGCTGGGGAGTGCTCAGCTGGTGGGTTTGGTTACGCGTTTACAAAGCTGCCTCTCGGAGGTGGTTACCTCCATAAATAGCTCAAGAGAGGAGTGTTGCTCTCAAGAAATGGGGTTTCCCTCTGACAGCTGCTCTGGGATCGGTGCCTCGGGCTGCTGGGAGCGGGGAGGGGGGGCTGCTCTGCCCTCCTTCCCCTCAGAAGTTGTTGTAGTGTGTCAAAAAGTGCTATTTTTTCCTGGCATGCGGAGCGTGCCTGCCTCCCAACGTGACCTATATAAAGACAGAGTCAAAGCTATTATTGTTCCATGCTGGAGGTTCTGCATTTCTGGGCTTAGTCAGTAAAGAAAAAAATCCAGTTTTTTAATAGGCAATGAGCATGGAGAGCAGAATCCAGCCCCATCAGCCCTCCTGCCTCTGAGGATGCAGCTCTGGGTAATGCCCTGCAAATTCCTTTCCATGCCATGACCAGGTTCAAAACTGGGCTGAATTTTCTTCTTACAGCAAAAATAATAATTTTCAAAAAGAGAAGGCTCTGAGGAGACCTTAGAGCTCTTTCCAGTGCCTAAAGGGGCTCCAGGAGAGCTGGAGAGGGACTTGGGACAAGGGATGGAGGGACAGGACACAAGGAATCACTTCAGGTTTAGGTGACACATTAGAAAAAAATCCTTCCCTGGGAGGGTGGGCAGGCCCTGGCCCAGGGTGCCCAGAGCAGCTGTGGCTGCCCCTGGATCCCTGGCAGTGCCCAAGGCCAGGCTGGACGGGGCTGGGAGCAGCCTGGGACAGTGGGAGGTGTCCCTGCCATGGCAGGGGTGGCACTGGAGGGGCTTTAAGGTCCCTCCCAACCCAAACCATTCCATGATTTTCTGTATGTGCTGTGTTCTGCCTGCTCCTCCTGGACACTGCAGGTTTATTCCAGCATGGGGGCATCTGGAAAGCAGCTTTTTGACCCTGAGTCTGTCCCACTGCCACGTGTCCCTTTGGGCATCAGGTACCTCTTAATTTGCAGCTCGGATCCTTGCAATTGTGATATATTTATTAGCAGAGAGGATTTCTCCTGACAGTTTAATGATGCTGATCCAGCTCTCTCATCAGAGGAAAACAGATCTACTCATCTGGATATGGGGAATTTTTTGATGGACTAAGACTTTTTGGTCAGGTACTGATTCCCAGGGAGGTTTCCCAGCACTGCCAAACCCCCGAGAGACGGGCTAAAAGTGTAAAGGATATTTCTTCTCATTTATTTCTGTATGTTCAAAGAGAGGGAAAATGGGGAGAAACGTGGAGGTGAGCATGTTCCCTTAGCACCCGTGGAATTGCTCTTTAATATTGGAGTTTTTTGTGCAATCACAAGAGGAGAGTGGGGAACCTGCAGCAAAACTCCCTCACGAGGCTCTGCTGGAAATGTCTTGAATTGTCCTCTCCCAGCGTGGGATGGATTTAGAGCCCCTTGAGCAAGTTACAGATTTACCTTAAAGCCCTATAATTTCCTATATAAACACACATTTGCTCATTCTGTTTATTATAAAAACACTTTATATATATATAAAAAATGAAATAGCACCTATTAACCTCCATTCTGGTCAGGGTTCTGAGCAGATTGAATTCCCCTTGCACTGAGAAATCCAACCCTTCCTTTCCCATTCCTGATTCTCCTGTGATGTTATCATTTAACCAGAGTTCACCCCCCATTTGTCACAATTCCTCTGCCAGGCCTCCTTCACTTCCTTCATGGTCCCCGTGCCAGTTTTGGAGGCTGGAATTTGTCCTGGCACAACATTTTCATCCTTGACATTCCTTCAGCTCTCTCTGTTCTCTCTACATAATTAAAGAAGTTGAAATCTGCAAAGATGGACACTGAATCAACCCAGAGAGATAAAGATGTCTCCTCGTATTTATTTCTCCTGCAAGATATATTCTTTATAAATCCTTCATGGCACATTAAATATTGACTCTTCCTTGTCTCAGCGAACAAAATAATTGTGCATCCCCGAATTTCTCCTTCGAAAGCACACGATGGATGGCTGTGGCACTTTACTCAATATTTAATTAAATCCACTTTAAAAAAAAGAAAACCCGAGAAAAACTCGCTCTGATATGTGAGGAAGCAGGAAGTTCAAACTTAGCAGCTTCCTCCGGGATGCTCCGTGGAGCGTGGCTAACTCAGCTATTAGGGAACAGAGTCAGGGAATCATCAATATTTAGGAACTGGGAGTGAAGAATCTGATTTTTAACACGTCCTCCCTACAGCCAGTCCAAGGGTGGTGTTTAACTGAACAATTCTTGCTCTGATGGCAAGTGCTCCTCAGCCCTGGCACTCCGTGGGCCCTGGGATGATCCATGCCTGCCTCTGGGAATTCCCTGGCACTCCATGGGCCCTGGGTGCCTGGGATGATCCTTGCCTGCCTCCAGGAATTCCCTGGGAAGCACCAGCCTCTCTCTGCAGGGTGTTTGCAGGGCACAGAGGCTTGCAGCACTTTGCAAAGGTGTTTTTCTGGGGTTTGAAGGGAAATGTGAAAGCATAACTCATGCTAGGGCTCTAAGTCACCTTAAATTTTCCTGTAATTTTTTCTGGAGTGCCAGTTGAAGAACGACTGCTCTGGAGAAAATGTAGAATTCCAATAAATCTTGAGCAAGCTCAGCACATTGGGAGAAAAGTGAACAGGAGCTGCACTCCTGATGGGAAGGTTGGCACTGTTGCCACCCTCTGCTTTGGCCTGTGTGTGCTGTGGGTGTTTGCCAGTGCTCCTGAGGACACTGTGCATGGATCTGCCTTCTTCCCAGGGTTTTCCTTGGAGCACAGAGGCCGAGAGCCCCATCCTTGGAGCAGAACTGTTAATATTTGCTGCAGTGTTTAGCTCTGGAGAGGACTGTCCCCAGCAGAGGCAGCCTCTGTTGCACAGGGGGCAGAGATGGGATGCTGGAGTGGTCCCTGGCTGTCTGCCCATCCAGGGGGTGGAATGTGGGGGTCTTTGGGGTCCCTTCCAACCCATGATGCCTTCCCCCAGCCACCTAGAAACAGACACCAGACAGGAGTAAGGGAATAAAGGCAGGGATTTATTTGAAGGCCTTCAAGGCACACCCTGGGGAGCCAGAGGCTGCTTCCATCAAATGGACCCCGAGATGGACAGAGAGTCACGAGTTCTTGACACTGATATAGGTTTGGTCCATTTGCATCTCAGCATAAATTCACCAATTAAAACTTCAGCTCTTTTCAATTTCTCCACCTCTTTCATGGTCCCAGTTTACACCTTTGGGCCTAGGCCAGCCCGAGTGTCCTTGAACAGCTCAGAGAGGCTTTGTTGTGTCTGTCTGGCCTAAGAGAGCAGCTCACGAGCTACAAGGAACTTCAGAGTTACACATTAGGCAGTACAGGATTGGAAAAATATAGAAATTAAAACCTAAGGCATCACCCAAACCGCTCTGGATTCCATGAAGGAAAAAGTCAAGCCAGGAGATTCCTGCAGAGCCCAGGAGCCAGCAGCAAGGTGTGACATCCAGTGTTCCCAGTGGCTGCTCCAGGGGAGCTGGGCTGGCGTGTCTGGGGCTGTGGAGAGGCAAAGGGCAGCTGTGAACGGCTCGGGATAAACGCCTGGAATTTCAGGCTGAGTTTCCATCTCACACAAATAAGGCCAGGATTTTTGAGGTAGGTTGAACACAAGATTGGCTAAAACTGACATTTCGCTTCCTTTTCAATCACAACACTTTGCTGGGAGCGTTTAAACAGCGAAATATGGAATAATGTACAATATTGCATGGAAGTGAATGGCTTCTCTTCCTTCTTCTTTTCACGTGAGAGTAATGAATTAAAATAGAATTAATGAAAAAAAAAAGGAAGAAATATATTCCCAGTGCTGCATCCTTTGAAAATCGTATCTTGGGACTTAACAAAACGCAGGATTAACTTCAGTCTCAGTACTTCAGAATTTAATTAAATTTGATTTCAGGAAAAGGTGGGGATCAGCCTCTGGGGCATAACCAGGTAGTGCTTTGAAACTTCTTTCTTCCATTGCAAAAAGCTTTAAATGTGTGTTTTTCACAGAATCCCAGAACAGTTTGGGTTGGAAAAGACCTTTAAAGCCCCTCCAGTTCCACTCCCTGCACCTTCCACTATCCCAGGGTGCTCCAGCCTGGCTTTGAACACTCCCAGGGATGGAAATGTTCAGTTTTAGGATAATTCTGTGATCCAACAGCCCCTGCTCCCACCAGGGTGTCCCTGTGGCACCACCATCATTCCAGATTTGTGTTCATGGAGAGCAGGGATGCCATCTCTAAGATATAATCCCACGTCCCTGATGTGTTAAATTGTTAAATGAGTTAACCCAACTTCCTGCTAAGTGCATTTTCTGACACGTTTTATTCCTGCAGTAGTGGCATATGCTGAAATCTATGGGGAGGAACTCAGGAAAGTGCTGCCAGCCTGGGAGTTTATTTTTTATGGCATTTTTGAAGGTTTTCATCTTTCTGGAGCCTGGAAGCAGATGGGCTTCTACCATTTGATTTCCCTGGATCCTAATTAAAGCTGGAAATGTTGATGTTAAGGAATTAAGTGACCATTACTTAATTTTTCTCCCATTAAGTTTTTTTTTTAAATATTTCCACTCTCTCCCAGACTGTGCTGACTTGTTTGAATTCCCAGTATCTCGATCATGTTTTCTACATCTTTTTCCTATTTTCTGCTGCCTTGTAACTGCTCAAATCCTGTGAGCTGCTCCCAGTGCTTCCAGAGCAGATCTGCTGCCCTTTGATAGCAGCTCTCCAAACAAGAGCTAATGTCAATACCCACGGACATCTATGGGAATGCAGCTGAAATACTTAAAGTGAAGAAATTGAAATAAAAAACCTTCTTTTCCCTGTTCTTAGCCTGGCTGTTTACCTTTGTCTGCCCAGTGCAGCTCTGGGTGTTGTTTGCAGGGTGGAATATTGGAGGCTCAGGATAAATATTTAGCAGTTTTTGTAGGTTTTTTCCCAGTCACTTTTCAGCTGTGACTGGGAAAAATGGGAATGCTTTGGTCTGGGCAGGCAGAGGCTCTGGGATGTGGCTCAGTGGTTTTGTGTCGCTGTTGGCCACAGTAGGAGGGAGAAGAGAGATCCAAGAGGCAGGGATGGTGCAGCTAAAAGATCTTTCTTTAATTATTTACAGCCTTTTTATAGGATAAGTTTCTTATGGTTTAATTGGTCAATTCCTTAACCATCCCAGAGGGGCAATTGGTCAGTGATATTCCAAATATTTTCCTTACTTGTACTCTAAACAATAGGCAGGTGCTCTGTAGTTTACAACTCTGTACAGATAATTTCTGTGAGAGAGAGAACTTTCTCACAGGATTAAAGAAAAGCAGAGAAGTTCCTCCAAGCAGCAAATTTCATATCCACAGTGTTGCATCCCTTTGAGATCTGGGTGCTGATGTTCCCATCATGGGCAGTGCCAGGCCTGCAAAAACACAGGCCCTGCTGGGAGGGGAGATGGGGCTGGAAATAAAGCAGCAAATAAAGTTTAATCTGCTAAGAAGGAGCCCAATCTATTTAATTTGCAAACAGCCAGGGAAGTGTAAAGGGGGCAGCAGTACCCTGGCAGGCCTGCTGCTGCTTGACTGGGTTTTTCCCTGGACACCAGAAGATTTTCCCAATTCCCACAGGAGTGTGGGCTTCTCGTGCCCTGTTCTGGGTGCTGGCTGCTGCCAGCTGAGCTTCCCACCGGGATCCCACTGCAGAGATGCTGCTGGTGGCTCATCTCCGGAGCTCCTCCGGCTGCAGCACCCGAGCCATCTGCAGCAGCTTAACTCCAAATCCCCCCTGGCTGTGATCTCCCAGCATCACTGACAGCCCCCAGTTTGTGCCCTACAGGTTGACCTCTGAGCCTGCCTTACCTTGGCTGAACTCCCAGCGTGTTTGCCCGGCTTTGCTTCCGACGGCGCCGGCTTTTCCCGGCGGAGTTCTCTCCATATGGCGCTTCCTGCGCGGCTCCCTGCTCAAGAAACTGCTTACAGGTGCAGGGAGCTCACTCCGAGGCTTTTTCCACCATCCCTGTGACCCCAGTGAATATTTTTATTGACTATTTTTCTTTTTTTCTCCGCGGCTCTTGGCTGTTTGCTGACTTCCACTCTTTTTTTTGTAGCTGCACGCTCAGGGGCTCTCCTTACTAACACAGAAAATCGAATAATGGCTCAGGTCAGAAATATTCTGTTTTATGACCTTTGCAAATCCTCTTTGCTCGTGGGGTTTATGTGATAAGTTAATGCTTTGCTGAGAAATGGTCTCAAAGCAGGCACATTAAATAGTGCTTGTCTTTGACCTGTGGCATGGTTAAGTCAAGAGTTTTCCAGCTTTTCCTGCACACGTGTCGGGTTATTCACCAGCTTTGCAGCTGATACGTTTCTATCCATTTGGGCCTGTCAGGGAAGCAGCTGAAGGACTCTCAGGCAGGAGATGCTGCCTCTTCTTTGTGTTCTGCCACAAAAGCTCTGCAGCCTGGCACCACCCGGAGCCCGGATCCAGCCCATTCCATGGGGGGCAGAGCGAGTGCAGCCGCTGCTCTCAGTGGGGTTGTGGGGTGGCTTTTCCCCATCACCTGGTGTCTGGGTGTCTGTGTTCACTTTCTTCTCCAGAGATGTCTGCACCTGAATTGGAAAGCCAGGCTGGACTGTTTTGCATCCCAATAGCCCATCTCTGGGAGGCCATTCCCTGTGTCCTGTCCCTCCATCCCTTGTCCCCAGTCCCCCTCCAGCTCTCTTGGAGCCCCTTTAGGCTCTGGAAGGGGCTCTGAGCTCTCCCTGGATCCTTTTCTCCTCCAGGCTGAGCAATCCCAGCCCTCCCTGATCAGTGCTCCCCAGACAGGGAGTGAGGACAGGCTGAGCTCCTTAAGGAGGATGAAGCTGTGTGTGAGGATAAGGATCGGCTGCTCCATGGAAATGAGCACGGGGCAATGGGAATTATGATACCCGAGGCAAGAGAAGGGCCTGGAGGGCTTAACATGGCTTTATCCAGCTGCCCAGACAATCCCAGCTGTGGATTATTGAGAGCTGGCACATGAGTTGTCAGTGTAATTCCAGGGGTTGTTAATGGATCCACATCTGTCAGAGGTGCTGCCCTGGAACTGGAGCCTTCCCAAGGAACATTTCCCTTTAAAGAAGGGGGCAGAGGCAGCTGTGGGTCAGGGCTCTGCCAGGGTGGGAGAGGAAGGAGAGAGGGGTTGGGGGCACACAGGCAGGAGGACACTGATATATGGCATTGTTACTCCTGCAATAGGATTAATCAGGACTAATAATTTCAGGGTTGGCTTTTTAAATAAATGTTCTCTCTTTTAGACAGCATTAATTTGGTGATTGCTGAGGAGCAGAGGAGCAGTAGGGAAGAGAGCAGAGCACACCTCCTGTGCATTGGGAGCGTGAGCTCTGTCAGCAGCTCATCTTCGTGCTGCCAGCATCTGTGTCTGTCCCTCTGCCAGTTCCTGATCACTTCTCATCTTCCATTCCCTCTGGATTTATTCTTGCAGCACTTTTCCTATTCCTCTCCTTTCTGCAAAGCAGAACAGAAATGCTACTGTACTCTTGAGCTGGAGCTTTAGAGACCAGGAATTTTGGTAAATGTGGAATTAAAGCAGAATTAATTCCTTCTGCCATAAATGTTCTGTTAACATTTCATTTATTTACGTATAATAGCAAATGGACTCACAGTAGAGATTTATGGGTTTCCTGGGAAGGCTGTTTTGATACAGTTTATTGACATAAACTGGAATCATTAGAGATGCCTCTTTTAACCTCTATACTGGAGTTAAAATTAAACGATCAGTGCATTGGCCAATTAAGAGAAGACATTTGCAACTCCAGTTTTCGTGTTCAGTGTAGCTGGAAGTCACAGGGTGGTGATTGTAGTTAAATATTACGAGAAATGGACACTTTCATTCTGGTGATGAACTTGTGAAATGAACCCCCCAGTTTGAAGTTGAACGACGTTGCCCAGGGCTGAGTGGGGATGTTCTTTGGCCGTGGAGCACCATCCAGAGGGAAAGCTGCTCCAGCAGGGGCTCATTTGGCCTTTTGTTCAGCTATTCAGTTGAAAGGGGCTATTATGTGTTATCACTTCAGCCCGAAACGAGCGCCAGTTCAACTAGCAGGGAGTGAATTAAATTGGATTGCAATAATGCACATAAAAAGCCCCTGTAAAACCAAAAGTTAAACGCCCTTTTATTGGGGTGAGGGCTATTAGTTTTGTGGAGAGAATTGTAAAATCCTGCAGGAAAGCAGGTGCAGTTTCCCTCCAGCCAGGCCCCGTGGGCTGCCCAGCCCTGTCAGCACCAATCCCATGGCATTGTTGGGCTCTGGCTCCCCCACATTCTGCATTTTTGCCCAGGAAGGTGCCCTGTGCATTGGGATGGTTTGTGTTGAGCTGTGCCACGTCTGGCTGGGCACTTGGAATCGGAGAATCCTGGACTGGTTTGGGTGGGAAGGTGTTGCCCTGGTTTTTGCTAAAGCCTTCTGTATAACCTTGGAGTCGGAATTCTTTCTCACACACTTTCATATAAATAATAGCCAAGGTTTACTTAACGGTATTTTCTGTTTTTCATTCCTTTTGTGATAAGAGAACTTTGATGAGCATCTTTTTTCTCCAGTGGGATTGAGAAGGAAGTGACATGTCCTCCAATCCCTTGTGGAGTTCAGAATTCTATAAAAATGTGACATATGTAAATAAAGGGTCTTTCCCCTCCTTTCTGCTGAACCTGGCAGGTGCGAGAGCCTCTTTATTGTGTTTTCCCAGACACAGGAGGGGACCTTAAAGCTCATCCAGTGCCACCCCTGCCAGGGACAGGGACACCTTCCCCTGTCCCAGGCTGCTCCAAGCCCCTGTCCCAGCAGGAGAGGAGGGATTTGGGCAGGGACACCGAGGCTTTCTGCTCACATCAAACCACGAGGCGTTGGTTTCCTTGGAGGACTCTCCCAGTCCGTTGCTGGAGCTGTTCCTCCTACAAGAATGAAGTTACTGAAGTAAGTCAAATAACTGACAGGAAAACAAGGAAATCACAGCTTGTTTGTAAATGGTTTGTAATTAGATTGTGAGCATAGAAAGAGGCTCCGTTTCTTGAGTGAATTATTCACAATGAGTTATTTGCTCAGTCCTAGTTAGTAACAGATTTACAATAATTTCTTTTCTTTCTGCGTTGCTCTGTTCCTCCAGATAGCTGCTTCCTCTGTGGTTTTTATATTAAAATTTCTAGGTACAATAAACATTGTTTCTTATTGCAAACATCTATCTAAAAGGCAGAAATAAAAACAAAAAAGAGTTAAAAAAGAAAAGGAAAATTCACCGTGTAGATTTATATTTATTGAGTTAAAACTTGCAGGCGTGAACTGAAACAGGGTCTCATTTATCACCAGACTTGGTCGCATCTTTAAATAACCCCCTTTTTATCAAAATATGTTCACAATATAGTTCATGGAAGTAGCAATTTGGCAGATTGAACTATAGTTTGCTGAATTGAATCTCTGTTCTCTCTGATTTAATATTTAATAACGAAAGCATATCTGCTAGTGAACTAGATAGAAATGACAACTCTTCTATGTGGGCTGATTAGGGGAAGAAAATTCTGCAGGCAAGTAATATCTCTGTGTTCAAAGGATGCTCTTAAGCTATTCAATTCTTATTCCTCTTTGAAATTCTCATAATAGTTTGAACAACCCTGAATTAACAAATGTAAATGAGTGTTTTAAATCTTAGTTCTTAAATACTTACCTAGATAACTTCAGAGAAGGGAGTTCTGATTTCTTGCACTTAGATGTTTCTGGAGAAGATCCACAACTTCAGCATCTTTTTAGCCTTGCAGGAGATGTACAGAATCTTTTGTTTGGAATAAAATATTTGTAGAGTCATGGAATGGTTTGGGTTGGCAGGCACCTTAAAGCTCATCTTACTCCACTCTCTGCCATGGCAGGGACATTTTCCACTGTCCCAGGCTGCTCCCAGCCCTGTCCAGCCTGGCCTTGGGCACTGCCAGGGATCCAGGGGCAGCTGCAGCTGCTCTGGGCACCCTGTGCCAGGGCCTCCCCACCCTCCCAGGGAAAGATTTCTCCCCAGTATCTCACCTCATACTCTCCTCTTTTAGTTTAAAATAGAGAGAACAAACCAGGAGAAGGATTTATTGCCCTGTTCCTGGCCTGGCTATGAAAGCACAGCCTGGTATTTACGGTTGCTATCACCTTGTGCTTTAAAAAGAACCTTCTGGCTTTGTGGTCGTGCAGATGTGCCAGGTCAGCCTTGGGGTGAGGGATCAGCCCATGGCCTCCCCCAGCACGGGGCAGGGGGGCTGTGGCCTGTCCCTGTGGACACACCGAGCTGCTTTGCTCTGCCACAGAAGGAAAAGGAAAGCCTGGTGTGGCTTCAGCCTTCTTCCAGCTCAGGTTTCTGCAGGATTCCAGCCAGCACCCAGCTGCAGGTTCCTGCTGCAGGGAGGGCTGGAGGAGGCAATGAGCCACGGGGAGGGCTGGGACACTGTTCCCTGTGTCCCACCAGCTTGGGCCCAGCTCAGACTGGGAGACTGAATGTGCTCCCTGAGATAATTACACAGCGTTTTAAAACACAGCAGTAGCCACGGCAGTGTTAACGAGCAAAGAGCCCTTTGGTTTTTCCATTAAGCTGACAAAAAATACCAGAATAACAAATCGCAATTTGCTCAATGCACAGTTACCCCAGCCCAAGGCTGCTGCTTCCTGGCCCAGCAGGTTCTGGTCCCAAACTTCCTCTGCCCTTCTCTTGTTGCTGCCTTGGCAGCAGCTTTGGCATCGCTGTTTGGGTGCAATTAGAATAAAGCAGTTTGGAATTGTTGCAGTGGGAAAGCAAACCCCTTCCCTCAAGGAGGAGCCTCTCCCTTCCTGAGCAGCTCCTGTCTCTCTCCTCACCATCCTGGATGCAAAGTGTCCATTGCAGGCTGCTGGAGCAGCTTTGAAATTTTGTTGGGGATTCTGTTCCCTGTAATTGTGATTATTCCAGTCTTCCTTCAGCGTTTAATTGATTGCTGCATCTTGCAGCATCTTCTTCCAGGCCTGAAGGGCACTGTGGCATCATCTTCCCCTCTTCCACGTCTGGATCAAGGCCTCGCAAGGTTTCAACAGTGACAGAGCTGCGAGTTGAAAAATGCACAGAACAATTACCTGGCAATTTATAATGCGTTAATTAAATGTAGTGATCACTTGGCACCAGTGCAATCTGCAATCAAGCCCGGGCACTGTGGTGGGCAGAGATTGATGGCACTGTGGAGGGGCCCTCGGGCCCATTCCTGGTGCAGAGATGCCTGGGATTTGCTTTCAGGAGCAATGGCGAGGTTTGGGTTGGGAAATTGGGGGATTCCCCCTGTGCTGGGCACTGAGGCCACAGCTTTAATCCTGGGATCAGGTTTGGGCCCCTCATGGGATGGACACTGAGGGGCTGGAGCACATCCAGGGAACGGAACAGAGCTGGGAAGGGGCTGGAGAATTCCTGAGGGAGNCACATTTATAAATCACATCTGCATGGTATAAACAGGGTGGTCTCAGTGTGCAGACCACCCCCAGCTCTCTGGCAGCTGACACCATCCCACAGCCTATTTTTGCATCCCCAGGCATGTGCTGTCTCTTAAAAAAACCCATGAGAAAATAAAAAATAGCTCTTCCCAATAATCCTGGGACAGGTGAAAAATCTAATCCCCAGCCCAAATGGCCAACAATGTCTGGGGAAGGAAAGCTTAAAATAAAACTGTTGCTGGGGAGAAATGAAAGCTTCGGGTTGGGAAGTGTAACAAGACTTGTAATATGTAATGAAAATCAAATTTAGCAAGGCTAGCACTCATTTCATGGGGTTTGGTTTTTTTTTCCCCCCTGAACTCCCAGAACCATGAAGTTCTTTGAGAACTTCAGTGATCAATAACCCATTACAACAGTGACACCAACTCTGAACCTAATTACCAGTGCAGCAGAGCTTACCTAATGCGTTCTTAGAGTTATTGGAAGGGACAAAAGTGTGTGGGTTAATATCCTCTTTTTAAATATATTTTTCTCTATGCACCTTGATCTCTTGAGCACAACAGAACTCAGGCTAAAAAGGAGGATAATGAGACTTGTCTTGTCTCAAACCTCAAACTGCAAGTGCAGCACCTATTTTGCTCTGCTTGGATAAAATTCTGGTTTTCTGGAGGACAAGAACCCCCCCTTATTTTACTAAATCTCACTGCAATTCCTTCTAAATGAAGTGTGCAGCTGTACAAATTTTTTATTCTCCTTCCTATATATTATATAGTGTATAATATATGTTTATAATATTGTCTATTATATATATGCAATATTATGTATGTATATATTAGGTGTACAATACTTCTTTTGCTTTCATTTTAAATACCTGTGCACAGAAATGTGTTTCTTGTAGAGAAGTGACAGGTCCAAAATTAGAGGTATCCAGGCTTGATCCCAACACACCCGGTGATGGTGGAGTCGCTGCTGCTCAGTTTGGTGTTGTCTGTGCTGACTAAGTTCACTCGGACGTTCTCATTTGAATTTTTCCAGCATCCAGCCATTTATTCCCCTTGCAACTTCCAGTGTGAGATTGGAGAATCCTCCAATACCTGCTGGTATTTTTTTTCCTAAAAATAATCAAGCCCATTTAATCAAGCCATTGCTCAGTCTTGCTGCTAAACTAGCTCAAACATTTTTCAGTTTTTCTCTGACCTCTTTTTTTGTGTTTTCAGTTGTTCTGCAGGGTTTCTTTTTAAGCAATGAGGAGGAGGAATCAATGCCATGCTGTGGTGCTGTCCTTAATGCTGGGATAGGTCCCACCCCTGGAACAGGGTTTGCCTTGGAGAGGGGGAGGCCTCAAAGGGCTTTTATAGATTAAAGAATCCCATAATGGTTTGGGTTGGTAGAAACCCAAACCCCATCCCATTCCACCCCTGCCATGGTCAGGGACACCTTCCACTACCCCAGGTTGCTCTAAGCCCTGTCCAACCTGGCTTTGGGCACTTCCAGATATTATTCCACATGATGACATTTGGAGATGCACCCATAAATTACCTCAGCACCTCGAGTGGCTGAGCCCATTAAGGTGAACGTGTAACTGCCCCAAAATGCTAACCCAGGAAATTTCTTGAATTCAGCCCTTCCTCCCAGGAAGCTGCGAGCTTTGTATTTGTAAAAAGGCAAAAAATTCCCCCCAATTTCAGCTATCAAAGCTGAATTTGGCTGCTAAGGTTCATTTAATCACTACAATGGCTTAGTTAGAGAGAACGCTGCAGAGGGGTAATTTATCTTTATTTGTCAGCTCCCTAGGGCTGGGTTCTTTTGAAGGGCAAAAGTGAATAGGAGGTAAGGATAAATTGTAAGCTGTCTAATTTTTGACCTGTGATTTCTTTCAGACATTATGTTCAGGGAGTTTTTGAACAGTGGTGCCAGGAGACCATGGGTGAACCTGTAGGGTGTTGCCAGCCCGGGATTTGGCTGAGCTTGTCAAGTGTTTCACACGTTTTAACCGAGGAAAATTTGTACAGGGTTTAAAGAGGACAGGGAGGAGTAGAGTTCTTTGCAGATCTTCATCGTTAAGGTGTGGCAAATTAATTTCAGCAATATAAACTGGCTCGATGAGAGCCCATTTCCCTGAGGGTCGGTGTGGCAGCAGCACGAGCCTCGTGTGGCGCCCACCAAAGTCAGTGGAAGGGCTCCTATCGATTTCCAGCAGGCTTGAATCTTATTTAATGAAAATTTCACTGAAGACAACGTGCACGTGGCCTGACTAATGTTGTTGTAAGGCAGAGTGCTTCCTGCTGTGCATCTAAAACGGGCTCCGTTGTGTGATTAATGCTGATTTCAAGGAAAGCTCTCCTTGCTCTCGGTCACCCGGACGTGTGGCACTGCACCTCCAAGGGTGGCACCATCCCTGCCCGTCTGATGTGTAAAACCCCACTAATAAACTGTGATTGCAAAAAGAAAATGGCATTTGGGCATGGCTTGTTACTGTTCCTAACAATAACTTTGCTGATTTGTGCTGTGCTCCAGGTTTGGTTTGTGGTGGTGTTGTCCTGCTCTGGTGCCTCTTTCCAGGTTCTGCTCCAAGCACTTCCCTCAGAACCTTTTTCCTGTTTGGCTGTCGAATCGAAGCCATCTGAATCCCAGCTTTAACAGGGGCAACTTCCAGTCCCACTGCAGGCAAAGCTAAAACCTCGACAGGCCCAGGGTGGAAATCATCCAAGAAGGGTCGTTCTCCATAGGGCTGGTTCATGGTTTCAGGGGATTGCTCATGGACAGGTGTTGTCCTGTTTTTTGTTGACCTTCTGAGTTGTAACCTTGGAGTCAGAAATTTTCACACACTTTCATGTAAATAATAGACGATGTTTACTTAACTGCCCTTTTGTTTGCATTCCTGTACTGTAAGAGAATTTTTGATGAGCATCCTTTTTCTCCAGTGGGCTTGAAGAGGCAGTGACATGTCCTCCAATCCCTTGTGGAATTGAGAAACCTATGAGAAATGAAAATAAACTTTCTCCTTTTCCTCTTTCTGCTCAACCTAGCAAGAATCCTCCTTTTCCTGTGCCCTATAGCGACAGACAGGGGCTGGGAACTGGTCCCGTGGAGCTGAAATCAGGCAGCTTTTACCCTCCTGGCTGGGGAGATCCTGCTTGTTCCCAGGGCAGCGCTGGCAGGATTTGGCCATCCCCAAAGCTGCTGGGCTTGTGTGGCAGTGGGGTTCAGCAGTGGGGTGGCTGATGCCCTTTTGCTGTCTCGCCCTAAAACTCCCTGCCTTTATTCACACTGAAGCCAGACAGCTCCAGATCTCTCATATGAACTCAAATGCCACCTAATTCCCGTCTCCTGCAGGAATTGGAAGTCTACTTAGAGGATTAACTCGACTTGCATGGAAAGCCTGTAAATTGCTGTCAGAGCTCTGTGTTTTGGGTAGCTCGTATCTGACTTTGTTTCATTATAAAATGAGGCCAACAATGAATTTTTTCATTCCCCGTGAAGTGTATCTGGATATTTGTGGGGGGAAAACTTCATCTTAAAATTCATCTTCATTGTGACTTGGCAAAATGCAGTGAGCTGATGCTTCCCAGTGACAGGATTTTAAATACAAACTCAGGCTTAATTTCTATAAATCATTGTTCACATATGGCATTTTTGATTGTCCTTAACAGAAATTGTTAAAAATACATAAGGAGAAATGCTTTTTGCCAAGACAGCAGGAGAAACATAGCAATAATAATAGTAATAATAATAATAGTTTGAATTAGAATATTAGGCTTTGATTAGAGGCAGCTCTTTGTAGTTAGGGCTCTCACATGCTCTGCCACATTATTGCATTTATTTTACATTCTCTCACTGCTTTTTGAATTGTTCAGTTTGGTTAATGGGATTTAAGAGGTAAAAGTCATCCTGAGTGTTTCCTTGAAGAGGAATGTTCAGAAGGCAAATCTGGCTTTTTAGGTGTAATAATGGCTGTGGATCCTTTAGTTCCCTTTTCCATTTTTCTCTCTGCATTTTATACTCTCCTGCCTATGCTAATTTTTTACCAAGGTATTTTGGTTTATCAGGGATACACCTAAATTAGTTCCCCTTGTGTATGTGGGGAGGATTCAAGCAGAGAAGGGTGAGCAGTGGGCAGCAGCATTTTTTTCTAGCACATGATAAATGACAAATTTCTGGTGGATGCTTGGGTTTAAATTCCCCATTAAAGCAGCTTTCATCCGGGGTGGGGAGCAGGCAGCACCCCCAAATTTCCAGTTTAACCAGGTGCATTCCCTTGAGGTGAGTTCTCAGTTCTGCTCCAGCCCGGAGGTGCCCGGGAGCTGCTGCAGCCACAGGAGCAGGGAAGAGATGTGAAATTGGAGAGAATTAAAGCCCTTTGGGAGACTGGGACTGTAATTAAAGCTGGCAGTAATTAAGCATGTCCTGGCTGAGGCAGGAGGAAGATGCAGTGCAGTCAGTGGAGGCTCTGGGCTGTCCCAGCTGGTGGGGAAGGCGGGCCTGGTGTTCCTGCCAGGATCGGGATTAGGATCAGGATCAGGGAACTGCCCCTGGCCCCCAGGCAGGCAGCACTCACACCCCTCAGGGATTTAGTGCTGAGCATCCCCAGTTCTCCTCCAAGGGTTTGGATGTGGCTGAGCAGCCTGAGGGATGAGCAGGGACCTGCCCGGGCAGCCTCACCTGGGCTCCAAGGGTCAGCAGGGTCTGCTGCCCCGTCCTTGGGCACTGCCATGAGGGCAGCGAGAGGAACAGGTTCCAGGATATCCTGAAAATGCTGTCCTGTTTTGCTAAAGCCTTCTACTTTAACTTGGAGTCCGAATTCTTTTCTCACGGAGTTTCATGTAAACAATGGCCAATGTTTATTTAACTGTCTTTTCTGGTTTTCATTCCTTTTGTGATAAGAGAAAGTTTGATGAGCATCCTTTTTCTCCAGTGGGATTGAGGAGGAAGTGACATGTCCTCCAATCCCTTGTGGAGTTGAGAATCTTATAAAGAATGAGAAATGTAAATAAAGTTTCTCTTTTTCGTCTTCCTGCTGAACCTAGCAGGTGTCAGAGTTCCCTTTATTGTGCCTTTACTGGCACACCCGGGCAGCCTCACCTGGGCTCCAAAGGCTCCGTGGGCTCTGCTGCCCTGTCCTTGGGCACTGCCACGAGGGCAGGGAGAGGAACAGATTCCAGGATATCCTTTTGCAGGATATCCTGCAAAGGCCATAAAGCGAGCTGTTCTCTGCCTTAGCACTCTGCTTTGGGCACACTGGAGTCAGGTGTCTGAAACAGTCGCAAAATAATGCCAGTTGTCCTCCTTTTATTCATTTTCTTCCTGCTCTTTGCCATAAAGTTGAGGAGGTTTAGGTGAGGGTGAAAAGCTCCAGAGACAGTGACAGCCCTGGAGAGGAGCAGCAGCCGGAGGGGCTGGGGTTGTGCCATCCCCAAAACCTCAGCCCGGCTCAGGCACTGATGTTAAATGGTTCCCGAAATAAAGATCTTTGTTCCAAGCCCCGTTTCGGGTTGCTAAGTGACAGCAGTGTGCTTGCCTTGCACATTACTTACCTCAGCCTGCTTCCAGAGCAAGGCACGGAATAGTTGAAGGCAGGAGAAAACTGGGAGTGCCGGGTATTAAACACATTATTGTCACTGATGGCCAAGAAATGCCCATTTTGTCCCCTGCCAAGGGCAGGGAGCACTGAGGCAGCTGGGCAGGAAGGGGATGGGTCCCTGGCCATGGCCTTGTCCATGTTCTAGAGGGCAGAGCTGGCAGATCCCATTTTTATCAGGCCATGCTCGTCTGTTCCCTCTGAATGTGCAGGTTGAGCTGTTGTGGAAGTTGCTCCAAGATGTTTTTCCATGTCCTGCTGCTGTTTTCCACCTTTGCTTCACTCCCAGAATCCAGGAATCACTATAATGTTGGTATTTTAAAACGCTGCTCTTATTTCTCCCTCCAGAGTGTCTCTCAAACATCAGCATTTGGGCGTGTCTCATTTTCTTCAGTGTGATTTTCTTTAAGGGTAGAATGATAACAACGGACATCTAAAAAAATACAATAATAACAAAAAAATAATTATCCCAAAGCAACTTTGTTAGAACTATTCTGCATCATTCCAGTGAT
Source organism: Platysteira castanea (assembly GCA_013397175.1). Lineage (NCBI taxonomy): Eukaryota > Metazoa > Chordata > Aves > Passeriformes > Platysteira > Platysteira castanea. The sequence continues at coordinate 185,424 of VYXC01001269.1, forward strand.
CTTTAGCAAGGAGAGTGGGAATTCAGGGCTGAGCAACCTGGGATACTGGGAGGTGTCCCTGCCTGGAACTGGATGAGCTTTAAGGTCCCTTCCAACCCAAACCATTCTGGGATTCTCTTTTGCCTTTGGGAGCATCCTGGGGGTAAACAAGAAAATCAAGGGGATGATTCCTCAGCTCTCACCTTGAATTTGTTTCAGTGATTCAATTCTCTTGGTGTGTAGGGGGAAAATAAAGTGTGTCAGATAAATATCTCGGGCCTCTCTGGGCCCCCCTGGAGAGAGGGACTGGGGTGAAAGGGACTGAAATAGGATTTCTTAATAAAAGCTCATTAACAGTGCCTGTGCGGCGGGGCCCTGCGTTAACAATGATAAATATATAGATTATTTCCTGATCACAGGAGAGTGCTATTCAAATATAAGTAATTCCTTCTGTACAGCAAGCTTGGGGGAAAAAAATATCAGATAATTTCAGTCAATAGCAGCTGGCTCCGCCAGGCTCCTCGTCAGCTGTGATGAGCTATTAGGGGAATGTTTATGGACGCAGCAAAAATAAACTCCAAAAAGCATCCATCATCTTTATTGCCCCTTTCCAAAGTGAAAAGGGTTATTTTCTTGCTGGACGAGCTTGCAAAGGACTGATGGAACCTGGGAAGACAGAAAGAATTGACAAGGTTTAGTGTTTTCCCAGACATGACATCAGGGTTTGATACAAGAAATGGGGGATAATTCATCTTCCTGCAGCACTCCAAACGCTTTGCAAAGGCTCCAAACCCCAGAATTCTCAGAATTGCAGCAACAGTCTGATGCTTTATGCTACTTTGGTTTAATGTAGGTCTGAACACCTCAGTCCTCCCCTAAAAAGGAAATTTCAGCACCCCAAGGTCACTGCGCCTCCAAACTGTTGGCAAAGGGAAGGGGCTTTGTCATTTTGGTGGCATTTGAGTTGGTTTTCAGATGTTTCCAGAGTTTGTGCTCCTGCAGGCAGTGGGAGGGCTGGGAGAACCTTTTGCCTCTCCTTTCGCTGCTCTCCGCACCATCAAGGTGTTCTCAGGTGGGGTTTAATTGGATTAAATTTCATCACTTGATCTATTAGAATCAGTTCTCCTCAAAAGGCTGCAGTTTATCAAGAAGGAACAGCAAAGAGAACAAAAATCCCACTGTTCCAGGCTGGGGCTGCGCTGTCATGTGCTGGACCCTGTGAAAAATCCCTGATCCCAGGCACGAGGGAGGTGCTTAAAATGCACCAAAATTGAAATGCAAGTTGGAAATAATGATTATATTGTAGGTTTGTGCTGCCATCCATTGTGCCTTACCTGATGGGGTAATTACCACCATTACAGAACATTTTAATTACAACGCTGAGTCAAACTTCATGGAAGTGCCAGGCTACAAAAACTATGTTAAATATGCACAGATACACTTTTCCCACTTGAATTTCCCTTCCTTTGTATTTTGCTGTTAACAGAGACCAACTGCTGCTGCCACCTCCCCTGCTTGTTTACAAGTTTCAAGGTTTTCCCAGCACTGTGTGGAAAATAGAAATGTTTTCTTTCTAGACTTATTAGATTATCAACAGATGCTCGTTTTATAAACTTGCTTTGAAAACCTGACTGGACAGAGAAACTGTTTGAGACAGTGACCCGGCAAACTGAGAGGGGAAAAAACTGCAAATTTGACTCATTTAGCAGATTTACAAGTGTTTTCTCAGGGTGAGATTAGAAGTGATGCTGGTCTGTAAAGGCAACTGCAAAGAGCTGTTCAGAGCTGCTGAGTGCTGGCCTGAAACAGCAGAGTTTGAAATGAAATCAAACACCCCCCTCTGCTCTTCAGCTGCAGCTAAAAACAACAGCACAGGGGATAAATCAAAGTGAATTTTGTCTGCTGTGGGAAATCCTGACTGGGAAGCCATGTGCTTTAAAACCAGCTTTCAGCTTGGCTTTTTTGCCACATTTTTGCTGAGAAATTAAGGGTAATTTGGCCATTTTTGATGATTGTCCTTTTGGTTTCACCCGGGGTTTGTGATCATTTTTGCTGTATCTTGCTTTTGCTCACAGTCCCACACCCCCAGTGCTGCCCTTACCAACCATCACCACCTAAAATCCCATCTGCAGCCCAGCCCAGGCTGAACTCGGCAGGAAAATCCCAGGTGGGCACGGGGAGAAGCCCTGGGGTGGGACAAGACCTGGATGGGGACCCTCAGTGTTGGGGAGAATGGAAGTTTGACAGGAAAGTTTCATGGAAATATAAGTCTGGCAGAATGGTCTTTGAATGGAGATACTGAAGAAGAAATAGAAATGAAAGCAAGTTTTGATATAGAGTAAAAGAGGTTTTGCTGAATTAGTGGTCCTGGGTGGCTGAGAACTCAAAGGGTGCTGATGAGTTGGAAGGCGATTTTGTGGCTAGAGCAAAGGATTTGTTTGACTACAAGGAAAAGCATGTTTTTTATCAAGTAAATAAGTCTCAAGAAGAATATAAGTAAATAAAGAACATGGTTTTTACCAAGTTAAAAGATACCACGGGTAAACAAGATGTAGTATAGCAAACAGAACAAAAAATCCAGGTATTTATCACTTCAAGAAAACTGAAAATTAACTTCAAGCCTAATTTGTAACCTACCTTCATGACTAGATAATAATGACTATTGTACGGCAATGATAGCAGTTATAAGTAAATGTACAGATACCGTGTATAGTGCTCATTTAATTATCATGGATTAAGTTACTCAGCAAAAAGAAAAGTCTGTAATGTCTTGTGATTTGAACAGTGATCAGCTTCAGGCATGGACTTCAGCTGTCAAGCTGGGGTTTCAGGCTTTAGGCCAAGCCTAATGCTGTAGCTGAGCTGTAAGGCAAAGCTCTGTCTGCCCTTACCCTGGCCTGCTGTCACTTTGACTGTGCAATAAAACAGCATTTTAAAGAGCTGCCTGAAGTCCAGAACATCCTTCTTTAACTATCTCCTATACTCAGGTGCAGCCTGGGCTCTGCAGAAACCCAAGGCCAGGTGGTCACGGGTGTCCCTGGGCTGCAGGGGCAGCAGGGCAGGGCTCGGGGGAGCTCTCAGTGTGAGCTGCACACAGAGGTGCAATATTTATACTGAATATTTAGAAATTGGTATTCACGAGCCCCTGCTTGTTCCAGGAGCACTGCTGTATACCCACAGGTATTTCCCTTTGATGTTTCTTTAGTCTTTAAGATCAAAATCAACCTTGTGCCTGAAAACATTCTCTGCAGAAAGTGCATCTGTGGAAAATAGTTGGGTTTTCTAATCTGCATCAGCTGATCTGCCAGCCCCAAACCAGGCTGGCTGAGCCCCTCTCCCTGTGACACACTCTGCCCAAGGAGGATGGGGTGGAGACCTGGTTTGCACTTTAAAAAGCCATTTTTTGGCATGAAAATCAAAGAGCTGGTGCTGCACTTGGCTCGTTGGTGCTCGGGCAGGTGTGTAGGGAAGGTAACAGAGCCTGTGCAGGGGCGTGTTGCTGTCAGGGGTGGTTTTGGGAGCCCTGAGTGGAAAATCATGACTGATGATGATGATGATGACGATGGTGGCAGTGTCTGTGCCTGGGCAGGGATGGAATGAGTGGCCACCATGTCCAGGAAGCTGGGGATGGAAGGAGAGGGAGGTGGGAGGTGAGAGGAACCTCAGAATGGTTCCCACTGGAAGGGATTTAATAATCATCAGCTCTCACAGGACGGGAGAAAAGGGCCTCAAGCTGTGCCAGGGCAGGTTCGGGTTGGACATCAGGAACTTCTTCACTGGCAGGGGCTGCTCAGGGAGGGTTGGAGTCCCCATCCCTGGAGGGAAGGGCTGGAGGTGGCACTCAGTGCTCTGGGCTGGGGACAAGGTGGGGATGGGGCAGAGGTCGGACTCGATGACCTTGGAGGTGTTTTCCAACCTCAGTGATTCTGGAATTCTGGTTCCAACCCCCTGCCACGGACAGGGAAGGAATAATTCTCAGTGTTGTACAGCCAGGCCAGTGATTCCAGCAGATTGCTGAAAAGCAGCAGCACCTCTGGCCGTTGTGTGGTGTTATTTATTTTTGACTTGCTCCTTTACTGATGTGGAAAACAATTTTGGAGAGCAGCTGATACAGGTTTTGTCATTTAATTTTTAGCTGCATGGGGTTGCTGTGTGATGAGAGCCTCACCTGATGTAAAAGATGCCCTTGATATTCTTCATTATCTCTCTGGAAGGTTCACATTGTTCTTGGGAAAATGAAGAACAAAAAGATGCACAATGACTCCATTAATTCCTGGCAATCACACCCCAGCTCTTTTCAGGATCACTATGGAAAATTAGTTCCTTAAGACATGCCTTAAAGCCAGAAGGGATTTCCTGAGAAATTAGGGAGCTGGTTGGCAAAAAGGAATTGTTAAATCCATTGTCTTATGAAATCCATCATGCCACCAGGAAATAAAGATTTATGGCCATGCAGTTTATGGGAACCACGTTCTGTGTCTCCTGGCTGTGTTCAAATTCCATGGATTTTTAAGGAGATGGACAGAGGACCTGTTTTCCATGGAAATTCAGTGCAGCACACTGCTTGCAAACCACCCATTTCCATTAAATATTAACATTGGCTTTGATGGAAAGGCAGCAAATGATTATTTTGGTTTGGGTTTCACGTTTCAGTCCTTTTTAAAGGGTTTGGGATCTTTAAAAGGAAAACTGTTAAATGCAATCTGCTTTTCTTTTGTTCTTTGTCTCCTCTGAGTTCCTGGAAGTGTGTGAGGAGTTTGTCCAGTTCCCAGCATCCACACAGGTGCCCGTGGGAACCCCAGAGTGAAAATTCAGGAGGCTGTTTCTGGGGCATAGGAAAAAAATTGAGAGTAAATGGCTCTAAACTTGAGAGTCTGTATTATTCTAATCTTTTCCCAGTGTGAAATTCTCACTTAAAGTTGCATGGGAACATCTTTTCCTTAAATACAAGTCCCTGCTTTAGCTTTTACTGGGGGTATTAAAAATATGTGCAGGAAAGATAACACTTTGTAGCTGTGTAGTAGCTATTAAGGAGAAAAATCTGGATTTGAGTGCTGATAGTTTGCAGATCCCGAAATGGTACCACCTGCTGCTGGAAAACATGGAGCATCCATGAATATTATGGGAAGTGCTCTGACAGCTGCTGCAAGGGGGAGGCTGCAGCAGCTGCTCACTGAGCAGAGTGAGAATATCAGCGAGGCACTGAAACTCTCTAGGAGGAGACAGGACCTCTGTTTGGATAAAAAATCGTCCAAAATTCAATCAAAAAATGCAGAAAACAAATTTTACTGCCCCTTTCCTGTGCACAGGAGCTTGCTGAGCTCACCTACACACTGCTGCAAGCACTTTTATCTCCTTTTTCTCCAACTCTCCCATTTAAATCACTTTCCCGAGCTTTCTGCACCTTTGCAGTGCCCACACAGCGTGTGGCTGTTTCCCAAACAGGAATTCCCAGGACGGTGACTCCCTGGCTGCTTCCTTGGCCTCACCCATTGCTTTTGGAGCTTCTGGTTCTCCTCTGCCTCTGCTCTGGGCTGCAGCACCTGAGAGATGCTCAGGGCTCAGTCAGGTGAGCCCATCCTTGGAGCAGCTGAATGCATTTCCAGAGCAATCCCCTGCTAATTAACACACAAACTCCTTCACTGCTAATAAGATAAATCGGTGTTTTCTTGATCTTATGCACAGTTTATGGTAATTTTAAGCCCTACAGAAAGTGGCTGCTTCCATGAACAAATGGGGATAATTAGCTGGAGATTGTTATTATGCAAATCGAGCAAGCTGCACCTTTGAGTGGAAGTGGATGAGCAGGTTGAGCATAATGCCCAAAATTTGGATGCAAATGGAAAAGCTTTTATGGTATAACCTGCCCAGGTTGTCCATGCTTAGGATCAGCTGCAGAAATTAATTTGGGAAATGAGGCCCAGCCATGAACCCAGGTGGGAGCGTGCCTGGGCTGAGTGTCCCTGGCTGATCCCAGCAGGCACTTGGGGCATTTTTTTGACCAAAATCTTACTTCAATGAAATCAAAAGGTTTGGGCAAGTATTGATCTTTTGAGGTTTATTTAGAAAATCTTGACTATCTGGATATATTCAATTTTAAAGTTTTTACTCCCATATCTCTTAATTTAGGTTTATTTTGATTTTTTTTTTTTTAAACAGCCACATAAGTACTATCAATAGGCTGAAATGGAGAGGAATCTTGTAAAATTGAACATTCAAAACCTAAATTAATTTATTTTTTCTTGGGATTTTTTTTTCCAGTGTTTACCACAGGACACCTCATGTATCTGCTCTGGTTTGGAACCAAGTCTGCCATCAAACGTGGGACTGCTGGAGCCCCTGGGGCTGGAGCAGCTGCTGACCTTGGCCAGGCTGGTGGGACCCCAGCAGGAGAGCTCTGAGCCAATCCCCTTCCCTGTGAGTGTGTTCTTAGATGCATTTCTTTAGGAGCAGCTGGAATTCTGTTCATCTGGGCTGTCTCAGCCTCATGGTTGCTCTGAGTAACCAAGAGCTGATTATTAATTAACACTGAAGGCAGTAATTGATAGCAACCTGCTTTAGACAGATCGTTCCTCTGAGAGACTTCAGCTCTGCTCCTGCTGCCACACGGTTTGTGATTCCCAGAATCCCGGGCTGGAAGGGATCTCTGGAGATCACCAAGTGCCATGGATCCAACCCCTGCTCCAGGAGGTTCACCCAGAGCAGGTCCCACAGGATCAGCCCAGGGGGTTTGGGGATCTCCAGGGAAGGACACTCCTGTCTTGGTTTAAAAGACAGGTGTCTGCTTAAGGAGGCAGCAGCCTCCCTTAGAATGGAAAAAATGCAACTCCCCTCCCTCCAAATTTATAGTTTTGAAATTAAGGGGCTTTCAGGCAAAGATATGGGGAAATAGGAATAACAGTTCTTTTACTAAAATATATAAAAATATATATATCTATAACAAAACAATAATACAAAGAGCACTGGTTCAAGCTGGCAGTCAGGGTACGACCTGGCACCTGCCAGGCAGGGTGGGGGTAGCAGNCTCAGCAGCTCATGAAAATGGTAAAAGAATACTTTTTGGGGCCTATCTTACACTATAACCTATGACAACTCCCCACTCTGGGCACCTGTCCCAGGGCTCTGCCATTCACAAAGCAGGGAATTTTTCCTCATATTCAGCTGGAACTTCCCGTATTTCAGCTTGTGCCCGTTGCCACTTGTGCAGTCACTGAGAGTCTGGGCCCGTCCTCTTGGCACCTGCCCTTAAAACATTTGTGTGGTGATAAATCCCCTGTCAGTTCTCTTCTCTAGGGTATGGAGTGTCTATCCCCACTGTGGTTATTGGGTTTTCTGTTCCCACACCTCACCTTCTGCCCCTCAGGAGCTCTGATTCCCACTGGGGCTGGATCAGCCCTGCCTGGTTCAGGCCCAGCTTCCCCACGGTGCAGCACTGGGAGGGCCAGCAGGATCTGGGACTGCAGACACAGCCCAGGACCCACCTGGCTTTCCTGGCAAACCCCGGGAGCTCCTGGATCTCTCCCACCTCCACGGAGAGCCTGGAACAGCATCTCCTCCACCCGTGCCCGCTCCCCACTCGCAAATCAGCACCAGCCTCACGAATGCGGGATAAAACTGCCTTTTGATGTTTTCTCTGAGAACGAAAGGAAATCAGATGGATGTAGGGTACAAATGAGGGCAGGACATCCCAGGCTCTTGTTCCCCAGGGGGAGGACAGAGAAGTTATATTTACACTACACACGGCGTGCCCTGACTGTCAATATTGTGAAGCTCCTCCACAGACGCGATGAAATCTCCACCTGAACTTTGTCAAACTCTTTTATCACTCAATCTTCTGATTATCAGTGGAGGAAAAAAACCACATTTCCATAACAATAGCACTTAATGACCGGAGATGCTGAAAATCCAAGGTCTAATTTTATCCATGGAAATAAAGATACGACGTCTCTGGCGAAATATTTGAAACTTGTTTCAAGAAAAGATGTTGGTGGCGAACAGATGGCCCCGGCCCGCCATCCATATTCATGAGTGCATTGATTTCATTATGTCCTCCCCTAGGAAACTCAGCTTTTATAAGTCTGCCTGGCCATCAAATTGAGCAGTCAGGAGCCCTCTGTCACAGCTCCGTTGCTGTAGAAATTGGGGAAAGTATGTGAGAGGCTTTAGCACTTTTGTTTTGACTTTTATCACCCAACACCTGTTGTTTGGGGCTGGAGAGCCGAGATTTTTATCAGGTGGAACATGCATTGGCTCTGGGTGTATGAAGTGCCATGTTCGTTTTCACTGAGTGGCTTTAATTTTGTGGCATCCTTGTGCTGTTTAATAACTTCCAGAGCGCTGAAACCTATGGGCAGGAGCTCCCAGTGAACCCCGAGCTGCCAAAATCTCTTTGGGGAAATCCCTCGTGCGGTTCTCTGCTTGATATATTAATTGCCCAGGATAAATCTTACAAAGCAGCGATCACGTAGATCACAAAGGGAAATAAAGCATCCAGACAGAGCTGCAAATCCAGTTTGAAGTGTCTTTTCACAGAGGGAAACACGTTGTTAAGCACTAGTGAAAGCTGGGAATGTTCTGAGAATTGGTTTTAATTGACTTTGAAGGCTTCTGTGTGAAATTCGGGATTTTTAAAAGTTTCGTCCAAAGAGAAATTTTTTTTTCCTTTTCTTTGTCCCTTTCCCAGTAACATCTAATTCCGTATGTGAGGATGCTGACTGCTGTCTCTAAATAGTGACAATTTGGCTTTTTTTGGCACAACGTTTGTGCAGCCCTGACTGGAGCTGAGCCCCCTCCCGAGGGTGAAGCCTCCTCACCAAAGCTTTATTTTCCAGGCACTGATGCGGGGATGGGAGAGCATCCCTGGGCATCGGAGCCCCGGGATTGGGGGTGTGGGGATGGGAGAGCATCCCTGGGCATCGGAGCCCCGGGATTGGGGGTGTGGGGATGGGAGAGCATCCCTGGGCATCGGAGTCCCGGGATTGGGGGTGTGGGGATGGGAGAGCATCCCTGGGCATCGGAGCCNCATCCCCGTGCATCGGAGCCCCGGGATTGGGGGTCCAGGGATGGGCGAGCATCCCTGGGCATCGGAGTCCCGGGATTGGGGGTGCGGGGATGGGAGAGCATCCCTGGGCATCGGAGCCCCGGGATTGGGGGTGTGGGGATGGGAGAGCATCCCTGGGCATCAGAGCCCCGGGATTGGGGTCCGGGGATGGGGAGGCTCCTGGTGGGAGCAGGAGGACCCGAGGGGCTGATTGATGGCAGCACCAGCGTCCCCCGAGCTCTCCCGGCCCCGCATTCAGGACCTACCTCTTTTTTTAAGGCAAGTTTAGCAGCTGGTCCTTTGATTTGCAAAATGAGGTTTAGTTCTAAAGAATAGGCCAAGACCGAGGGGATTCTGTAGGTTTGGGACTTGGAATTGCTTTTATCTTCCTCTTTTTGTCACTTCACTCCTTTCTTTGGGGCCAGAAGTATTTTTGTGTGCTCTTCAAAAGCCGGGCTGCTGTTGTACTTGGGCTCCGAAGAGCTTTAAAAGTGCCATTTAAATTCAGATCTTTTGCAAAGCTTGAAGGGAGAAAAGTTTTTAAAATGTTTCCTACTTGGACATAATCGATCAGTAGCGGCGTAAAACTCAGAAATGTTCTTTTGGGCACCTTTGGAGAAGCTGAATGAAATTACAGCTGTGTGAGACAACAGTTTCAGCTGTCAGCTGAATAAAGACAACATTTGACCATGACAACAGAATCTCCAGTTTGTTATTTTATTCCTTTTCTAAAAGTAAAAACACAGCGTTAATATTCTCCCATTTGGTTTGCTTGATCAAGAGTACAGTTTAATTAAATAAAATGAGCACAACCACCATTTTTTTTGCATTATGGGACTGTCAGTTTAGCATTCAGCTCCCAAAGGGTCCTCAAAGGATCATTTAATTTTAAAATGATTGTAGCCTTGAAATAACTTAAAAGGCACTAATATATTTAATCAAAGGAGGTAACTGGTAATAGAGGAATAAATCATTCATGCATAGAAATAACAGGGCTCCCACGAGGGTGGGAGGCCAACAGGGAAAATATTTTGGGCTAAACTGTTTCCTCTGGCCCCCTTCTGCCCTTATCTATGGAACTAAAACATCTGAGATGTTTTGTCACAGGCGAATTTGGGGTTTTTCTGTACCCGGGATATCCAGATGTGCCATCAGCTGTCCCCAGGCCTGTCCTCACGTGTCACCTGTGCCTGTTTTATCCACCCCCCTTGTGCACGGAGCGTGTTCTGACCCCAGCGCTTCAGTGCCTCTGGAAATGTCAGGATTCAGGTTGCTGCACATCCCTAATTCCCCCCTTTCCTCTCCCTGGCTGTACGGGACCTGACGAGGGGGAAGGAGCCGTGGGTGGCCCTGCAATTAAACTGGCCTTGCTGAGCCCGGGTGCAAGCAGCTGCTTTAGTTTGGGCATTTCTGAGTGTCCCTGGCTCTGCTGTGTCAGTCATGGGCTTCGGCAGCGCCTGTGCTGCGGGGGGGTTTGTACAGGGCTTGGAAAGGCTCAGCTCAGCACTCGGAACAGCGGGAGTGGGCCTGGCTCATCCCGGGGGTGGGAGTGGGAGCAGGGGCTGGGGGTGCTGCTGCTGCTGCCAGGCCAGCCCTGGTGGTGGCACTGCCCTGATGGTGTCACCTCCCCGATGGTGGCACCACCCTGATGGTTGCACAGCCCTGATGGTGTCACTGCCCTGGTGGTGGCACCACTGTGATGGTGGCACTGGCCTGGTGGTGGCACTGCCCTGATGGTGGCACTGCCCTGACGGTGACACTGCCCTGGTGATGTCACCGCTGTGATGGTGGCACTGCCCTGATGGTGGCACCACTGTGATGGTGGCACTGCCCTGATGGTGGCACTGCCCTGCGGGTGTCCCTGCCCTGATGGTGGCACTGCCCTGAGGGTGGCACCGACCTGGTGGTGGCACCCCTGTGATGGTGGCACCACCCTGATGGTGGCACTGCCGTGATGGTGTCACTGCTCTGGTGGTGTCACCGCCGTGATGGTGGCACTGCCCTGGAGGTGGCACCGACCTGATGGTGTCACCTCCCTGACAGTGGCACTGCTGTGATGGTGTCACCGCCCTAGTGGTGTCACCGCCCTGGCGGTGGCTCCGCCCTGATGGTGGCTCCGCCCTGATGGTGGCACCGCCCTGATGGTGGCACCACTCTGATGGTATCACTGCCCTGGTAGTGGCACTGCCCTGGTGGTGTCACTGCCCAGATGATGTCACCAGGGTGGCACCACCCTGATGGAATTTCTACTCTCTATTCCCACAAGTGCCAGGGTGGGACTGGGCCAAACCCATCTCCTTTGAACCAATTCTGAAGAGTTTCAGAAATACGTGTTTCGGTTGGTTTTTTGAAGAGTTGTTTTATTTACACAGCAGATGAAACAATAAGCCAAGCACAAATATTGTCTGTATTGTTACACATTAGTTGTATGTGCATATATTAGATGTTAATTAGTAAATATAATGTGATGTGTATGATAATGTAATGCAGGGGGATTTCTCCCCGCAGTCTGTTGTGAGCAGCTGGGGACTCTGCTCCCAGCTCTTCCCAGGCACTTGAAATTCACATCCAGTGGCACCTATTTCCATATTTTTATCTTCTAGATTAATTGTTATACACATGATAATACAATACAGGAGGTTTCTCCCAGCACTCTGTTGGGAACCTCTGGGGCTCCTGCTCTGCTCCCAGCTCTTCCCAGGCAACTGAAGTTCCCATCGAGTGCACTTTCCCTGCAATTAAACACCCGAGCCACTCCAAACCTGCAAATCTTTTGACAAAACACCCACCACAATGTTCTTAGTGCATCATCTGTAATTTGTAAATCTCTCCAGCTGCAGAGGCACGGGTCCCACTTGTGGGGTTGTCCCCTTTTTGCTGTCACACCTTCCCTGTGACACCTCTACCTGTTTTTAATTAACACCCATGGTTGTTCTATCTGTAGGAATTCCCAGAGACAAGGAACACTGATTTTAACCAGAAGGGGTAATGCCACACCTGCCCTGGGTGTTTTGTCCAATATCCAGAGGGTCAATTTGCTAATTGATTAAGCACAAACAGTTCTGTTCAAAGCTGCCCATTCTAGGTTATCTCCTTGAATGAAGTCACTCAGTGAATTCAAAGATTTTTCAAAGTGTTTTAATGAAAAATTAATTTCTAAGGGGGGGAAAAAAAAAGATGGCAGGTCATAAATATAAGATACTTCCCATCTGTTGTGGTGCATGACTCAGGGCTGTGTGCATGCACCTGGATAAAGATGAATAACCTGCAGCTCGTGCCAGAAGAGGTTTTTAGCACGTTGGGATCAGGCAGGTGCCTGATCAAGGTCGTTTAGGATTCCCATATAACATAAACTTGTTAGAAATGACATTTCAGAGGTGGAACTGCCTCCCTGGGAGCGTTAATAGGAAGGAGTAAGGTCCCCAGTGGCCTGAAACACCGACTTGTGGAATGCACTGGAAATTAAAAGCTTTCATGTTTTATTGATGCCAAAATCTGGACTTAATGTTCTGGGGGGTGCCTCATCCCTGGCAGTGCCCAAGGCCAGGCTGGACGGGGCTTGGAGCAGCCTGGGGCAGTGGGAGGTGTCCCTGCCATGGCAGGGGTGGCACTGGAGGGGCTTTGAGGTCCCTCCCACCCCAAACCATTCTCTGATAATAACAGCAACCAGGGAAATTGTGGGGGGAAATTACAGAGATCTGCCAAACAGGGATGGGCAATACAGGCTGGGGGTTCCAGGCTTTCAGCTTCCTCTTCTGTGGTGGAACTCTCCAACATCTCTGTTTTTCCTTATCCACGGGGGCTGTCCTATAGAAGGGAGCTGCATTTCTCCAGCCTCCTATTTTTAACCACACAGAAGTTGTTTTAATGAGAAAGTGATTTCACGGGTAAAAATCGAGCAATTCCATAAAAGAGCTGAAGGAAGTTGTTTCCTGCCTATCCATCTCATTTCTTCAAGTACCATCCCCACAGGCCTGTGCTGGGGGTGCTCCATCAAACCCCGAGGCTGTGGGTGCCACACTGGGGGTGCTCAGCCCATTTCCTGGGCTCAGTCCCTATTTGCCTCAAACAACCCCAGCCCAAAGCTGGCTGCCAACCCCTTTGCCAGACTCATCCTGTTATACCCGGAGTCAGAACCCTCTATGAAAAGGTTTATTCCCAATTGCAGCCGAAAACCAGAGACTCCTGGGCAGCCCAGGGTCTAACCTGGCAAATCCAGGCAAAACCCCCCACAACACCCGACGTTCCCCCAGCCTCCTTCACGCCCCACACGGAAAAAAACCCCCTGAAATAAACCCATCCACACAGCCCCAAAACCCCCCTCCCTGCTCCCTGGCCACCTCCGTAAAAAAANTGTTGATAACAATCCCTCTGTGTGAGTGTGTGCAGGTCCTGTGCCGAGTCCCTCCAGGAGTGGGAGGATGTTGTTCTGCCTGGCATACTGTGAATGGGAGAGTGGCAAAATCCAGCCAAAAGCTGCAATGGCATTTCAAGTGAACGAAGCTTTCAGGAGCTGGCTCTGATTAAACAGATGTGGGCTAAATAATTCCAATTTGCTGCATCCCTCACCATAGGAAGTCGGGAAGTGCCATAAGCGTTCTGAAAGTTGCTGTGAGGTGACTTTGGTGGATCGTGGAATATCTGGAATTGGAAGGGACCCCTGAGGAAGGAGTGCAGTAAGAAGAAGTGGCTGTGGCTGTGGCTGTGCTGTTGGGTTGGACTGACAAACAGTGATTGATGTGTGCTGGCAGTCACCAGGAAAACGTTCTGCTTTATACATTTGAAGAGTTTAAATTTAGGGATTTTCGGTTTGCCACTCCCACTCCTCTCTCTGGGGATAAAAAGGAAAAGCACGTGGAGGGCAGGGACCTGTTGCATGTGGGGGAATTGAACTGCAGGAGGTTTTGTCCAGTTTTGATAATTTCTGGAGTGTTATGCTGACACTTCTTGTAAGGGAAGAGGCTTCTGGTGGCCACAGATTCTTTGATTTTCCTGTTTGGCACCTCCAGATAAGCAGCTCCCACAGCTCTTCAGGCAGATGGGATTTCACCAGTTTCTTGGTCCCCAGACTGGGAGACTCTGCCAGGCTCTGATTTCTGCATCCTTTGAGGGAATGGCCTCTGCAGATTTTTCCACATCCCATCCCAGGAAATCAGTAAATAAAATTGTCTGTTAAATTAAGTCTTCAGTAAGGAAGGCTTTTAAAGAGATGCTCTCAAGTGTTTCTCCATGGAAAATGAGAATGGGGGAGTGCATTCCTCTTGGCTTTATTCCCACTCAGCTCTGTCCCAGCAAAAATAAAAGCAGCTTTCAGCATTGCATCCTCATTTACAGGGCAATAAAAGCCCAGGGAAAAGCAGCAATGCTTCATAAAAGTACAAACAAAGCAGATAGAAACCTCTCCTGGGATGTGTCCAGCCCTCAGATCCTCTGGAAGGTGGTCAGGAGCCGTGTGGGATGGTTGTGTTCCAGCTGGTAAAACAAAAATCAATGGACATGAAATGAGTTAATGCAGGTGGAAGATTTTCCCTCTGGGCACTGCCAAAGGATTTCAGGGCAGAATTTTCCAAAGAAACTTTCCATCTAAGGCTGCTGATGGTTTTTCTTGTTATATTAAGGTAGCTTTTGGTTCTGTCTGTGTGACGTCTCTGATGTGCTGTGGCCACGTGGGCCCTGCCCGGCCCAGGCTGGTGGCAGGGGGTGGTTCCTTGTGGGTCAGATGGTTCAGGTGTGGTGTGGCTGTTCCTGGTGGAGCAGGGGTGGTTTGGATCTTCCTGGTGGATTGGGTGGCTCAGGTGTGGTTTGGCTGTTGCTGGTGGATCGGGTGGTTCAGGTGTGGTTTGGCAGTTCCTGGTGGATTGGGTTGTTCAGGTGTGGTGTGGCTGTTCCTGGTGGTTCAGGTGTGGTTTNGCTGTTCCTGGTGGATCAGGGGTGGTTCAGGTGTGGTGTGGCTGTTCCTGGTGGATCAGGGGTAGTTCAGGTGTGGTTTGGCTGTTCCTGATGGTTCAGGTGTAGTTTGGCTGTTCCTGGTGGTTCAGGTGTGGTTTGGCTGTTCCTCCAAGCCCCGTGGGACCATGCCAAGGCCACACGTGGCACCTGGGCACCACTGGTGCTGTAGGTCCTGCTGGGACAGCTGCCCACACGAGCTAACTCCAGGAATGCTCTTCCTTAGCTGGATAAATTCCTTAGCTGGATAAACCCTGGCTGCATCCACCTCCATGATTCATTCTGTGTTCCCAGCAACATCAGAGCCCGGCGCAGTGTTTTGTGTTGGAGCTGCTCTTCCAGCACACACTGGCATTCATCTGGGGAGCCCTTGCAAATGATTGAACATTTTAATCTCTTCCCTGCATTTCCTCACGTGGATTCCAGTAATGTGCATCCGGTAGCAGCAAGTGGACTATGACCCAGAAGGGATTTAGGGCTGTGGAACAATGCGTCCCCGCTGTAATTTCTTTCTCATCTTCATCTTCTCCTGCTGTATCCTCGTGTAACTCCACGCTGGGCTATTCTGAAGCATCATTTCCTCTGTTCCTGGAGGCTCCAGCCCCAGCCCTGTGCTCCAGCAGGAGCTTCACAAGAGGCACTGCTGTCGCTGCCAGGGCAAATCCTTCTCCGTGGGTTGGCAGCCTCTGTGTGTGTGAAGAGTGGGTGGTGCTGGGTGTGTTGGGCTGCAGAGGGAACGAGGGGATGGTGCCTGAGTGCAGAAGGACCCGTTCCCTTCCCAGCCGTGCTTCCCACTGTGCTGGGCAGCTCTGTGGTGCAGCTGTGTGCAGCTGCTCGGGAGAGATCCCTGCTGGCCAGGGCAGGGTGATGATGCCTTAGGTTTTAATTTCTATATTTTTCAAATCCTGTACTGCCCAGTGTGTAACTCTAAAGTTCCTTGTAGCTCGTTAGCTGCTCTCTTAGGCCAGACAGACACAACAAAGCCTCTCTGAGCT
>VYXC01001269.1:201776-219862 GCA_013397175.1 Platysteira castanea
ATGGAAGCAGCCTCTGGCTCCCCAGGGTGTGCCTTGAAGGCCTTCAAATAAATCCCTGCCTTTATTCCCTTCCTCCTGTCTGGTCTCTGTTTCTAGGTGGCTGGGGAAAAGGCATCAGTGATGGAACACTGGAATTTGATTTGAGTTCTGTTACAGTGGGCACAGAGCAAAACAGCCAAACCTGCATAGGTTGGGACAAACCTGCGTTCCCCAACCTGCTCTCCATGGTCCCGGTGCCACCAGAACCCCAAATCCCAGGGAGAGCTGCTTTGGGCAGAAGGCTCATTCCCGTGAGGGCAGGCTCTCTGCACGGTGATCCTGAGCTGTTCCTGAGCTGTCCCCAGTGCCCCCTCGGCACTGCTGAGGTGGCACTGCCCAGTGTTCGTCCTGGCACCACAGGGCTGGGTCTGCTGGGTGGGGTTGGCCCATGCTGGCCACTGTGTGCCCTGCAGTCATTTCCCCTGTCTTTGAGCTGTTCAATTTTCACTCTAAATCAAATTTCCCAACAGTTTTCTCCCCAAGTGGTACCAATTTCACCTCTGTAGCATTTTGTCCTGCAGACACCACTCCCGAGCCACCTTTGTGCAGGCGTGTGTGCTTAGAAAATGCATTTAATGTTGCATTATTGAACGTGGCAGTCGGGTTATTCCTCCCTCCAGCCAGGGTCAGAACCCACCTGAGCCTCAGGACTGGGGCCTGCCTGGGTCTAATGCTGGAGTTTCTGATTCTTGTTCTCCTTCAGTGCCTGACTTCCCAAGGACTGTGCTCGAACTGCCTGGTCACAGAGGCTGCTGCCTCTCAAGGGCAGTGCTTTAGGTTGAGTTTTGGGGGGTTTTTTTGAGTCAGTCAGCAAAACCAGCTGGTTCTGCACTTAACTCATGGAGAGAAGGATTTACTTCCTGCAACTTCATAAACCTGAATGTTACCCCATTGCTGAGCCCTCCCAGCATCAGAGTGAGCTCCAAGCCGGGAGTGCCTGTCCTCGGGTGTGTCTGGGAAAACACAATAAAGAGGCTCTCACACCTGCCAGGTTCAGCAGAAAGGAGGGGAAAAGCCCTTTATTGACATATCTCACACTCTTATACAATTCTGAACTCCACAAGGGATTGGAGGACATGTCACTTCCTTCTCAATCCCACTGGAGAAAAAAGATGCTCATCAAAGTTCTCTTATCACAAAAGGAATGAAAAGCAGAAAATACCATTAAGTAAACATTGGCTATTATTTACATGAAACTGTGAGAAAGAATTTCTGACTCCAAGGTTAACACAGAAGGCTTAGCAAAAACCAGGGCAACACTCGGGGACCTGGCTGTGCCCTGCCAGCTCCTGCTGTGGCACTGGCCTTGGGTTTGTCCTTGGTTTCAACTTCATTTGCAGGGCCCGTGAGAAGAACTTGTGGCTCTCTTCCTACAAAGTGACACTTTGCCAAAAGGAGAGACGAGAACTTGTTTTAAAATGCAAACCAGGAAACTTCCTCCAGTCCAACACAATGATTAACTATCCCAGCTTACATGGAATAATTGCAGCCTTTCCTCCACGCTCCCATCTTGGCATTGTTCTCCTGAACATCACCTGATACATCTTTACTATCACGACACTTCTCTTCATGCACAATTAGAATTATAACACCTTTTACAGCATTCTATATAATTAAAAAGCCGGACTTCCTCTGAAATACCAATACTCTGGCAAGTGGCAGTGGCACAGATGAATTATTGTGAAGGCAGATGATGCTGGCAGGTTGGGCTGTACCTCAGGCTGGAGCAGTAGGACACATTCCTTATTTGCTGTCAGTTTTCCTTTGTGCCTAATGCAGATTTGTCTGATTCCAGCACTGGAGAGGGAAAACCTTGATTTAGGAAATTGTGTCTCAATAAAATGACACCACCTCACGATCTGTTGAGGCTGTCACCTTTCTCCTCGAGTTACTCCCCTGCCTTTGCTGGGATTTCATGCAGAGAAATGGATTAATTGTTGGTAAGGGGCACAAATGCAGCCCATGTAATCCCACCCTGCCCTGTGCAGGGAGGTGGCTCCTGCTGGGATGCTGGGCTGGGAAAAATGAATCCAGGCAGGTCCCAAAGCCCAGCATAATTCCTGACCTGTCTGAGTTGAAGGAGGTGGTTGTGGCCCTGTAAAATGTGATGCCATACAGGTGTTCCAGCTTCCACTTAAAGATAAAATCAAGTTTCTGCTCCCTGCTGAGGGGGAAAGAAATGGTGGCTCAGAATCCCAAAGACAGATAAATACAATATAACTAATTAAAAAAGAATAAAAATGGCTGTGATTAAAGCAATCTTAGACTTTGTGAGGGCTGGGAGGAAAGCAGCTTTGTGCTCAATTTCAGGGCTGATGCTGGGCAATGCCCTGGGTGCTGTTTTCAGCTCCTCTCTGCATGTCAAAGTCTTAGTGAAATGAGTTTTAGGTCCAACTTTAAGTCCAGGAAGTCTTTCCAATGAATAAGACAGCATTTATGGTGGTTTCATACTAACTGAGATTTTCCTGTCCCTACTCTATTTTTAGAGCCCTTACAAACCTTTCTTCATTCTTAAAACTGCAGCGAGCTATTGCCATAATGTAAAACAGGGGTGGTGTGCTGCTGCTGACCTGTCTGACACTTCTGGCAAGGTTCAGGCTCACACAGCATCAAAACCTGAGTTCAAGGGAGCCCCTGAAACTTCCCTCAGGGCTGTGGTGGAGAGCAGTTCCTGGGGCAGAGCTGGGGGTCCCGGGGTGCAGCCAGGGCCCGACCTGTTCCTGCTGCAGCTCCGGAGGCAGACAGAGAGCCCAGGCAGGGAGCTCGGAGCTGGTGACCTGCAGGGCATGGTGGAAAGCTGGTCCAGGCCCTTCTGTGTTGTAGGGAGCATTTGAAGTGTTGGGAGGAGTGGGAGGATGGGTTTAATGGTTTTGTTCCTCCCTGGAGTGCCGCTGCTTGGGTTTGGAGGGGTGGTGTGGGTCTGGTTGTATTTAGGGAGGGTCCCTGGAATCCATTCAGGATGATCAGGTGTCCTTCTACCCATCTTTACACCCATCTTTCTATCCATCTTTCTATCCATCTGATCTGGGAGTCAAAATAAATGAAAATAGAGTGGAGGCACTGTTCATTTGCTGGATTTTTAAATTTTTTTCTTTTTTCAGATAAAGAATCAAATCCCATCTTGCTGTTCTGGCATAATGGATTAAAATAAACCACCGTTTATTTGTGCTCAGGAACCCACTCTGGTATCTTTGGCCTGCTACAGATACTTAGATTTTCTCTTAGGGTGGAGTTGATGAAGTATATTTTGCTGCAGTATCATCTGCCTGATAATTTAACTTCCCTTATTCCATTATGGTGCTAAGCAACATTTTAACGGATTGTGAGTTTCCTTTTTGGTATGGGTGTCTGGAGAGCATGTACAGCCTTTAGAATAAGCTTTAAATCTAAATAAAAAGTTAAGTATATAGCACTCTCAGTCGTCAGAGCACTCGAATAGATTTATTTAATCATCCTTTATGAGCCAGGCCAGCAGTTACAGCCTCGCTGGTACCGAGGGGGGAGATTTATCAGCAGAGTGAGTGACTTGCTGTGGTCAGGAGAAATGGCACTGCCAGGAGGGCAGTGGGAGAATCTCCCACCAAATGACCCCAGTTTGACACCAGTTTTGGGTTGGTGCAGGTGTTGCTCCTGCTCTGCCTGCCGGGGATCAGGCTCAAAGCAGAGGCAGCATCCCAGCAGGGAAAGATCTGCACCAACCTCCCTCATCACGGGCTCGTGGTCTGAGAGTTCTGCCAGGCTGAATTAACTGCTGGGTTATCAGCTGGGTGTGCTGGTAAAGGCACAATAAAGGAAACTCTCACACCTGTAGGTTCAGCAGAAAGAGGGAAAAAAGAGAATTTATTTACATTTTTGATACTTTATAAGGTTCTCAACTCCACAAGATATTGGAGGACATGTCACTTCCTCCTCAATCCCACTGGAGAAAAAGGATGCTCATCAAACTTTGTCTTACCACAAAAGGAATGAAAACCAGAAAATACAGTTAAATATTGGCCATTATTTACATGAAAGTGTGTGAAAATCTGACTCCAAAGCTAAAACAGAAGGCTTAGCAAAAAACAGGACAACAGCTGGGTCCCAAAAAGGTTTGGAAATGCAGCTCCCACCCTGCACATTTCCTATCTGGTTCTCTCAAAGTCCAGAGCAGCCCTGAACACCAACGACAGCGGTACCTGGGCTGGGCTATTTAATCACCTCATAAAGGAATGGAAACAGATACTTAATGAATCAAAGTGCACTCAGATTAAATGATCAGAAATTCCTAGTTAATCACCAGAAAGGAAACTAATTAAATTACCATTCAGCTTTTATGGGGGCCTTGGGATGGTAAGCTGAAATAAGTCCCTTCAATCACTTTTTTCATTAGATGGGACAGGCATATTCAAGGTTAGTGAAGATAAATGTGATGTTCTTTGCTTGCTCTTGAAATTATAGTATTTAAATAGCATTTTATGCTTCATCACCTGGTGTTAAACCCAAAGCAGACTGCAAGGACAGGCCGTGGCAGAGACAGCTTAGCAGGGAGGCACAGGGAAGGAAGGCCAAGATTGGGAATACGCAAATCGAGATTTAAAAGGCTTTCATTTAATTATTATTTAAATTTCTAATTGCATTTTGCCTTCGGGAATAAGGTAGATAAGTGATACTGCCAAGTGATGAGGTGCTAATTCCAGCACTGACTCTGGCCCTTGGGAAGCACAGAGTGGTGAAAGGTGGTGTGGGATCGCTGACTCCAGTGGCCACCCAACCCTTTCCGTAGCCAAAGTGGGGAAAACTGTGAAAAGTAGAGAATATTAGCAGCAAAACAGTAAATTCCTTTATTTTTTTGGCAGTTCTGTGTCCTTAGGAGCACCACGAGTGTGGGGACAGAGCCTGGGTGGGTGGGTCAGAAATGTAAGTCTGGCAGAAAGGTCTTTGAATGGAGATACTGAAGAAGAAATAGAGATGAAAGCAAGTTTTGATATAGAGTAAAAGAGGTTTTGCTGAACCAGTGGTCCTCGGTGGCTGAGAACCCAAAGGGTGCTGGTGAGTTGGAAGGAGATTTTATGGCTAGAGCAAAGGATTTGTTTGACTACAAGGAACACATGTTTTTAAGCGAGGAAATAAGTCTCAAGAAGAACATAAGTAAATAAAAAGCATGTTTTTACCAAGCAAAAAGATACCACGGGCAAACAAGACATGATGATGTGGAAGGCAGAATAAAGGTCTAAGAATTTTCCACTGTTAGAAAATAGAAAAACAGGTTAAGCTTAAAATATAACCACTAACTCATGGGATTGGATAGTTACTAACATAATATGGAAATGTTAAAACTTATGATAGGTTATAGGCAAATGTGTGGGCATTGTGGGTGATACTGATTGGTCATTATGTATTAAGATACTCAACAAGAAAAGTGTATAATGCCTGGTAATTTGAACAGAAATTGGCTTCAGGCTCCAAGCCCCTGGCTGTGGCTGACAGCAGAGGCTTGCTCTCTGTACCCACGATGAAATAAACAATTTGGAGAGCAGCCTGGAGTCCCTCCTCTCTCTTATCAGGCTCTTATACCGAGGGAAGGCAGAGGGGCAGCTCCTTGCTCCATCCTTCTGCTCTGTGTGTTGCCCTGGTTTTTGCTAAAGCCTTCTGTTTTTAACCTTGGAGTCAGATTCTTTCTCACACAGTTTCATGTAAATAATAGCCAGTGTTTACTTAACGGTATTTTCTGTTTTTCATTCCTTTTGTGATAAGAGAGCTTTGATGAAATCTTTTTTCTCCAGTGGGATTGAGAAGGAAGTGACATGTCCTCCAATCCCTTGTGGAGTTGGGACGTGTATAAGAATGAGATAATGTAAACAATAAAGGTTTTTTCTTTCCTTTCTGCTGAACCTGGCAGGTGTAAGAGCCTCTTTATTGTGTCTCCGCAGACACATCTGTGCCCGCTCCTGTCCCAGCAGGGCTGGCCCAGGGATGGTGCCTTGCCCAGGGCAGCCCCAATCCATCCCTGTGACATTCCCAGGGCCAGAGCTGCTGCTTCACGCCAGGAGGTGCTCCCTGATGGAAGGGAAATCTCCAGGTACTTCACAGCCAGAGGTAAATGCAACCCTGAAACACCCAACAGCCCCTGGAGAGAGGAAGGAATCTTAGTTTGAGCATCTATGTATTTGGGTATTCCTTTTTTGTTTTGTTTTATTTCTTAAAGCAAACCTTTACAGGCTCACAAAAGTAACAAAAGATCCGGTGATATCCTTTCAGTTCCCTGAAAAGGAGGATTTTCAGCAGAAAGTGAAATCAGTGAAACCCTGTCACTTTCTTTCTTAGCTTTTTAACAACCATACCCGAGGTTTCTGACACCCAGAACTTGCTTGAAAAGTTAAGAAAAGAAAACACAGCTGCAGGGTTTCGCAGCAGGGCACAGCCAAGTCAAAATAATCTGACTATAAAATCTGGGGGCTTTTCATTCACACTGAGGTTTTCCCACTAATGGAGATCCTGAGAGACGTAAGGTCGTTTATATTCCTGGTTAAATTGGTGGAGTTTTACTTAAAATCATTATAAATGTCCTTTTGTGGTGAATGATTGACTGTGACAATATTTGCCAGCTGAAGCCCACAGAGCCTTGAAGTGTTGCTGATTTTGTTTTCTATTAATATGGGTAATTATGTTTACTTTGCCACTTGGGATCGTATCATCATCGAAATAATTAGTACATTTCCAGATACTTTGATAGATCTAAAAATTTCCTCTAAAAGCCTCCGAATACAAACACGGAGAACAAGAAAGGAGCATAATTATATTATTTTTCAATTTAAATATTTTTAGATCAGTATCAACACTGGGAGGGGAGGGTGGCACACGGGTTTGGAGGGGAGCTGAATATTCCTCGCTGAATTGCAGAGGAAAAGACTGACTCATGTTCTTTAAGAAGGGATAAAAGACCTGGAGGGGATCTCTGGAGCAGGGCTGGCAGCTGGAGCCTTCCTCACTTCCAGCTCGTTTTGGTACCAGGCAGTGGCTCCAGATGTTCCTCCAGGTGCCAGGGCTGCCTTCCTGCACACCCTGGTCCTGGGGAGGGTGTCCAGGAGCTGCATCTCAGCTCACCACTTCCTTTGGAGAGAATTTCTCTTTTTGTCTGCTCAGGAGGGAGCTTGGAGATTTTTTCCCCATATCTTTCTTTGCTTTGTAACCAGAGCCAAGTGTTCCCAAAGCGTTTGGGTGAGCTGATTGTTCTGGTAACCGAGAATTGAAGATTTTTTTGGGGCTTGAGGGCTTAGCCATTATAATCCATTCCAGAAACTTTCCACACGCTTGTTACAGTGGAGACACGCTTTTTGGATGCAAACATCATCTTGGCTGTTCAAAGATGCAGATAAAAGCCAGGGTTTGTGGCCACAGCCCCTTGCTTTAGCAACGGGGTTTGTGTGTCCGCAGCTTCCGTCCACCCTCAGCGGTAACGAGCAGGGAGCAATTAGCGATTAATTAGCTCAGCAGTTTCTGGGAGAAGGGCTTGCTGACCCCCTGGGGGGGGTGCTGCAGCCTTTCTCCAGCACATTCTGCTCTGAAACTTCCCAAGGACAGGTTCTGCTCTGGAACTCCCCAAGGAGAGCGCGGCCCTCGGGATTTCGGGAGAGGACGCATCCCGGGAGCTGCAGGCCCAGATGCTGCCCCAGCTGTTCCAGATGTTCAGCCCCGGGCGGGTTTGTGCCCAACAACTGCTCCCTCTGCGAGGCTGAAGCTGAGGGGGGATGATCAGACCCTGACCTGGGGCAGGACACAGAGTGGGGGCTTCCTCAAGCCCTTCCTGGGCTGTGGGGTCCCAGCGGCTCCGCTGCTCCCAGCTCCCCAGCTGCCTTCTGTCTCCATGGAATTAGAGAATCCCCACGGTTAAAACCTCCCTGAAACCCAGGGAACGAGGGGACAGATCCCAGCTGAGGGTGGCTGTGCCAGGACGTGGTTGTTCTGAGGATACAGAATCTCCTTAGTTACTCGTGAAGTAAAATTGAAGCAAAATTTTGCCTCCTGATCTAATTCCTTAGCTGGCTGGTGTTTTCCCTGGATTGCTGAAGCCTGGCTTTGTTTCATTTAAGTTGGAAATGGTACCAGAGACATCAGAGCATCCCTGATGAGCTGAGTGGTTTTTCCCTGGCTTGGTGTGCTCATTTCAGAGCAGTGGTCGTTCATTATGGCAGAGGCCTGAAAATGATGATTTCTGTTACTGACATTGTGGATGAGCCAAAAGTAATCAAAGTCCAGGAATACCCTGCTAAAATCCTGAACAAAAATGTGTCGATACAAGGTTAAAAACATAACTTGAGTCTTCATCTGATGGAGTTTCCGTGGTGGAAAAGAACAATTAATAACCAGGAACAACCCAAAGCAGGGGAAGTAACAGCTCCACATCCCAGCAGGCCCTGAAACAGGCAGCTTAAAATGAACCTTCTGATCTGCATTGCAGCTCTCATGTTTAATATTCACCGGGGCCAAGGGGCACCGCAGCCTCTCCTGCTAATCCCAAATAATCTCTTTTATGTTCAGTGGGATCTTGCTCCCAGTTACTGCCTTCAGAGCCGGGGCCACGAGGAATTAATTGCAGGATGGCTCTGAGTCGGATGGGTTTTGTAGCTGCCTTCCCCACAGCTCGAGGCTGTGGCTCGTGTTTAAGGCTTTTGATCATGCAGTGATTATATTGTCATGATTTGGGGAATCTTCCAGGATGCTGCTGGAAGGCCTGATTAGTCTAAATTAAGATATGTGGGATGAGAAGTGTGCAGGTACCAGAAGTTGGAGAGTGCTGGTGCTGGCAGGGCTGCTCTGAAGAGCTGGAGTTCATCGGTTTTGTTTCAGGGCACCAAGTCAGGCTGGGGAAAAAATAATTCTGCAAAAAAGAGGCATCAGAAGGTGGTCTGTAGGTGCAGTTTGTAGAGCTGTGGTCTCATATTCTGTTAATTATTATTAATTAAGCAGGTGTAGGTGAGAATGTTTGTATGTTTTATGCCAATGTGCTGTGCTGGTCTCTGCCCTCCTGCTCTGCAAGGGAGGTTTTAGTGAAGGCAAAAAACAAGAGGCTGGAAGAAAGAATTAAAAAAAAACAAGGCTAAACATTCCCTAAATAAATTGCAACAGCGAGGCATTTTGCAGAAATCAAAATGTTTCTCTTTAAAACCTGGAGATTGGAAATAACCCAGAAACACACATTTTGAACAGAAAATCCTTGGGTTTTTTCCCCCACCTGCTCTCAGGGGAGCTGGGGAGAGGGGGATGCTCTGGGCACTTAAGGGTTGCAGGATGCTGTTTGGAGAGGCAGCTTTTTCCCTTGGGCTGCTGCTTCCAGCCAGGAACAATAAGGAAAATAGATGATCTTAAGCAGTTATGTGCTAGAAGTGCCTCATTTTATTTTATTTCCCTTCAGAAAAAAATATTTTCAGGGGAGTAAGTCTGTTCAGCAGTCCAATCCTCCTGGACAGAAGCCAGCTGGAATCTTTCCACGTGGTTAACTCGGAGGAGTGGGAGCAGCAAGGCTCCCTGAGGTCCTGCTGCTGTCACTGCCACAGTGGGGGAAGGATTAGCACACTGAAATTCCACTGAACCGCCAGGATCCTCTTCCAGCAGATCACTGCTGTGGGAAGGAAGCTGGAAATTGGCCTGCAGGGATTGATTTTGCAATTGGAGCCTGGTTGAGGTGAAGAGGGAGATGCCCAGGGGGAGTTTGGAGGGGTGGGTGGGGGCTGCAGTGGCTCTGTGAGCCCCTCTCGGAGGGTTTGCAGGGAATCCTGGCTGGATTTCAGGGTGAATTGATCAGGGCTGTGTGTGACAGGTCTGTAAGCCACGAGAGAGCTCCTCAGACCAAGTTCCTGATAATCCTGATCTCCATTCCAAGGGCTCTCCTTGAAGAAAACTTTAGATTCAACAAATCGGGCACTTGAATCCAGCTCCTAAACTCACCCAGTTCTTGCTTTATTAGCTGGGGTGTGGTTTAAAGCAAAGTTTCCCCGTTCCTAAGATACAAGGCAGGTTGGGAAAAGCCTTTTCTTTGCACCTAATATTTTAAATTGTCCCCAGACCTGGTGCAATCAGAGGACCTGGCTGGTTTTGGTGAGTGAATAAATCACAGAGCTGATGTTTGAGGAACTGCAGAAAAGCAGAACGGGTTAACAGGTGCTGAGTTCCAGAACTGTCATCTTGTTTTTGGCAGCAGGGGTGGAGATGGTTTGGTTTCCCAGGGGATGGAGTGCCCTGGCTGGGCTGTGTAGAACCAGGTTTGGGAATTTTAACCCAGCTGCTGCACAGGAACCAGCTTTTCAACACTGCCTTCCCTCTGCTGCACCAGCCAGGCCAAAACCCAGCCCTGGCCTCACCCTGACTGCTCTGAAGAGGCCAGAGCAGCTGGAGGTGTGGGCCTGTGTTGTCCTGTTTTTTGCTAAGCCTTCTGTTGTAACCTTAGAGTCAGAGAATTTTCACAGAGTTTCATGTAAACAATGGCCAATGTTTATTTAACTGTCTTTTCTGTTTTTCATTCCTTTTGTGATAAGAGAAAGTTTGATGAGCATCCTTTTACTCCAGTGGGACTGAGGAGGAAGTGACATGTCCTCCAATCTCTTGTGGAATTGAGAACCCTATAAAGTACGAGAAATGTAAAAAAAGTCCCTTCTTTTTTCCTCTTTCTGCTCAACCTAGCAGGTGTCAGAGTCTCATTTCTTGTGTCCCCTACAGACACAGAGCTGCCTCAGAGAGAGCACGGAGTACAAAAAGCATCTCCTGTCCTCACCCAGAGTGGAGCCCTCCCTCAGCTCTGCCGAGGAGAGACACGCTTGAAATATCCCAAGTCATTACATTAATTAGCTAATGCCTAAAAAGTGCTCTGAAGAGGAGAAGCGTTAAATAAATAGGCAGCAGTGTTAATATTATTTTTAATAAATATAAGAGCACATTCCATAATGAAGGCTGGTGTGCTGAGTACATTTCACTGTGTAAGATCCCACGGCCCTTAACTAGAGAAGAATTAAGAGTCTCATTATTTCAAGCTCTGTCTTTAGGCACTGTGTAGAGGTCAGGCTTTCATTTTCCTCGAAAATAGGTTAAAAATTCAAGCATTTTTCTATTTTTCCCTTCAGGAAGATGAAGGAGGGCAGCATGACAATGGTCTGCACCTCACACCCACTGCTCAGACACAGAATGGGGCTGGGAAGCTTTTCCAAAGAACCACTCTGCTCCTGTATTGCAATTCTGTCCAGCTCCCTGGGAACGAGATACAAAGGTGGATAAAGAAATCTGGATCCCACAGATAAGCTCCTGAAGTGAAGACCGGGCTCAATAGAGTGAAAAGCAGGAATGTTATGTAAGTGCATTATTTTAACTGAAAAGCACAACGTCCTCACCTTTTTTGGGAACTGCTTCCGTCATGGATTGCGAGGGAATGGAAAAACTGAGGGCTTGCCACAGGCTCCCTGTAGAGATTATCTTACCTCCTTGCAGTCAACAGGATTTATTTAACTGAGTTATTGAACTTAAACTTTGGATTTCACCCTTTCTGAGGGGAGTTCTGATCCTTCCCTGACTCTGTGCACTCCTTAGCTGCTCTGCACGTGTTTGGGAGAGGAGGTCTGTGTCTGGGAAGACATAATAAAGATGCTCTTACACTTGCCAGGTCTAGCAGAAAGGAGGGGAATGACCTTTATTATTGACATATTTCACATTTTTATACATGTCCTAACTTCACAAGGGATTGGAGGACATGTCACTTTCTTTTTAATTTTACTGGAGAAAAAAGATGCTCATCAAAGTTCTCTTATCACAAAAGGAATGAAAAACAGAAAATACCATTAAGTAAACATTGGCTGTTATTTACATGAAACCGTGAGAAAGAATTCTGACTCCAAGGTTAAAAACAGAAGGCTTAGCAAAAACCAGGGCAACAGAACTGCAGTGGTGGCTCAGTCTTTGGAGACAACTCCTTAAACTGGAGATCTCCCAAAAAGCTGTTTAGCTGGGAGGGTAAAGGAGACTCCAGTGGGGTTGGGGTCCTCCACCCTCCCTCTCCTGACAAGCAGCACCAGGTCAGCTCTGAGACAGACTCAGCAGCAGCTTCATGCTCCATTTGCCATCCCTCAAATGACCTTTCCTGGCCTTTCCAGGGAGCCAAAGCTCAGCTGGAGGTCACCTTTCCAAAGCCAGGCCCCTGAGGAATTGGTGTGTCTGAACCTTTATCTGACCCCAAGGAGGGAATCAGTGGCTGCAACTGCTCCCCACGGCCCCAAAGACCACAGTTATTTCAAACCATGCTGGATTATGCCCCATAAATCCGGTAAGGTGACCCAGGAGTGTTCATTAGAATTTATTTTAGCCACACTTATTGTCACTTAAGAGCCTAAACAAGGAGTGATGGTTCTTGGAGCAGTAACAGTAAATTCTGGTTACTGCAAACACAAATGCCTCATTACATCCAGTCAAGGTCTATTTCCCCTTTACAGCCATAACTGCAGGAAAGCTTTGTTTTTAATTTATGGAGAAGGATGCACAGGAATCTTGGCTTCCCTATTTACATAGGCACGGGAGCCAATTAATCTCCTGTAAAGGATCCAGCGTGGGGGGGTAAAATGTCCAGACTCCTTCCCGAGCCCATTCCAGAGTGCCCACGGGCACCTCCCTGGGGGACAGCCCATCCCAGGGAGTTTGACTGAGAACCTGCAGCAGAGATAAGCACAAACAGCAGGGAAATGGACCATTCCTTATTTTCAGTGGCATTGCATTCCAGATGATCCTTCTGGTGAAAACTCATGCGTGGATTTGTTGTCCTGTTTTTTGCTAAGCCTTCTGTTGTAACCTTGGAGGCAGAGAATTTCACACAGTTTCATGTCAATAATAACCAATGTTTATTTAACCGTATTTTCTGTTTTTCATTCCTTTTGTGATAAGAGAAAGTTTGATGAGCATCCTTTTTCTCCAGTGGGATTGAGAAGGAAGTGACATGTCCTCCAGTCCCTGGTGGAGTTGAGAATATTATAAAATGTGTTAAAGGTAGATAAACTCCCTCTTTTTTCCTCCTTTCTGCTCAACCTAGCAGGTGTGAGCGTGTCCTTCATTGTGCTTTCACAGGCACATGGATTTTCATTTACCAAAGGATCAGGGTGAAAGTCGTGTCAGAGAAAGAGGAACAGCCCAGGTGGCAAAATGTGCTGCATTTTTATTGCAGGATTATTTGTCTCCTCTCCCCCCCGTGCAATGTGCTGTGATTTACCCCAAAATTCCTTTAGACTGATGCTGCAGCATCCGTGGGGGAGCTCTGGATGGACAGGGGAGCTCCAGAGCCCTGCTGGATCAGCACCTTTTGGGTTTAATAATTTATTGTGCTCCTGGTAGATCACCCCCCTGCCTTCTGCTTGGCAGCCTCCTGACCTCCAGATTTTTGTGTATTCAGACCAAAGAGAGTGAGGACCAGCCTGGATGAGCAGGGGGCAAATGCAGATAATGGGGAACAGCCCCTTTTTTGTTCCATTCCTCTCAAAAAACCCACCTCTGCTCCACAGATAATTAATGCTAACAAGTGAGCAGCCACGCAGGTCAGCAGGGAGAAGGAGCCAATTCAGGAATATTCAGATGCTGTAAATATTTGGGGATCCGTGGCTGTTCTGGAAATCTTTGCAGATACAGCAGCTTTGGCCAAAAATCTTCTTTCTCAAGCTGTTGCTGCCTGAGCAGGAAGGAAATGCTGGTGGTTTTCAGAGCTCATAGCAGGACTCGTGTGCTCCTGAGCAGGGAGAAGATATTTCCCTGTCCATTGATTGAATTTCACCTTGAAGTCCTTGAGCAATAACAGGAACAAACTCAGGATGTTACAGCAAAAACTCATCGTGGCACATGCTGGCTGTTTCCAGAAGGAACTAATTCTTGCAATAATTCCATTTTTTCCTGCTGTCCCCTAAAGGTTTGTATTTTTCAGCTCAGACCTTTAGCTCGCTCCCATCCACACCTCACCCTATTTTATTGTTGCTGCAAGAGATAAATTTTGGATATTGCTCACATGAAATATCTGATGCTATTTTTTGATTCCTTGGGCATGGCACAGCTGTTCTTTGCCCTCTCCAGGACTTTCAAGATCAGGAATTCAATGTATCTTTCCGGGCACAGCTATTTTTTAAGAGGAATTTTCCCATAAAAGGTTTTGGCACTAAAAAGTTCAGGATTCTTGTCACCTCTTTGGAGAATCAAAGATAAAAAAAAGACTTTTGGAGTTTTGTGGTTCAGATTTGAACGTGTAGTTTTGCAGCTTGGTGTTGTGTTTGCCTGGAGCAATGGAATCAGTGGAAAGCAGCCTTTGG
The DNA here is from genome assembly GCA_013397175.1 of Platysteira castanea. Classification (NCBI taxonomy): domain Eukaryota; kingdom Metazoa; phylum Chordata; class Aves; order Passeriformes; genus Platysteira; species Platysteira castanea. The sequence goes on from VYXC01001269.1 coordinate 216,113, forward strand.
AAATCAAAATGAAAGGAGAAATTAATATTTTTTTTATTACAAGAATTGTCCAAATTGTTTGTATTTTAGAACCTGATTATTTCTTAGAATTTTACAGATTGCTGATTTTATTCTGCACAGTGAACTCATCATTTAGGGGCCATTGATGTGACAATTTGTTGTTATTTCTTTTGGTAACCGAGAAATTTAAAAAGGCCCTGTTTCCAAAGGGATGGTGTTGTAAAAAGGCATTTCTGACTCGTCCAACCCCTTTCTGGTGTCATTCCCAAAAACCTTCATCCCTGCCCTGACCCCATTCCTGCTCAGTCAGTGGCAGCTTCTCTGTGAACACATGGCTGGGTTTTTACAAAAAGTTTTATTTTGATTTATGAAAAAAACCCAGTGACACGGAGTCTAAAAAAATGTTAAATTTCTTTACTTGTTATTCATAAAAGAAAACCATCAATAGCAGAAAGCAAGTGGAGAAAATACATGGAAATGCTTGAATTTCCTTGTTCTACTTGCCAGTTCCAGGAGTGTTGTGTGCAGTCATGCAAGGTACAAAATTAACCTGCAAATGTCACTTTGTCCTGAGAACAGTGCCCTGGAAATGAGATGTTTCCTGACAGGAGCACATCCTGTGCATCAGCATTTAAGTTTTTGAGCGAAGATTCACAAAATACTCCTAAAACACCCCAAAAAAGCCAACTTTTGGTATTTCTCGAGTCGCTATCTTTGCATCCCGAATTGAGTGAATGCAAATGATTATTTTGCTTTTCTTAATCACTGCAAATAATTCCAATTAATGCAGCTGATGATCACTGCCCTGCTCTGGCGGGGCTGGATGCATTACACGCCAGAGCTTTCAGCCTCCTATTGATTGATCCTTTGCAGCGGACCTTAAAAATCCATTAAGGAAGAAGCTGGATGATGTGAATTAATTCTAAACCCTTTGTTGGGAGGAGCAGCTGAAAAAAAGCCTTTTCAAACCCATTAATCATAACTCCAAATAGACTGCTAACTTTAAAATAAACTTTACAGTAAATTGGAGGACAAATCCAAGGAAGGTGTTTCAGCTCCCTGTCCCAGCGTGCCCTGAGGGTTTTCTCAAGTGTTTTACTGGATCTCTTTTCAATATTTTTCAGTTTGCATTGTTCTGATAAGAATATGTTGAGGAGCAGCCATCTGTGCCAATAATGAAGCAGCTGATTGCTGTTTCATAGATAAGATATGACAGCACTCTGGAGGCAGCTGAAGGATCAAATAAATAAAGCTTGTCCTCTCCTCCCAGGTACCACCATTAATCAGGCAGAACTTAGTTTAGAACAGAAAAAAAACCCCCTCTTTTTGAAATGCTCAGCCATTATTAATTATTAAAATTAATTTTTATTGAACGGGTTGTACACCCCCTGCTCCCAACAACATCTCAATCTTAGCAAGTGAATGACTGCACTTGATGATCTTCAAGGCCTTTTCCAACATAAAACTTTTCATGAGCTGTGGATCACTGGGGGATATTTTCCCTAAAATTCTAAACTCCTTCCCACTGAGGAGAACCGGGAATTTTCTAAAACTTGCAGGTGAACTTGAAAAAAACCCCACTGCAATTATTTTCCTCGTTGCCCCCAGGCCCCACAGCCAGCAGGAAATTGCCACCATCCTCGCAAGGAGCCTGCTGAGCTGTGAAATAAAGATTAATCCTTCCCCACGCCCTGCAACTCCACACTTCATTTCCAGGTGCTTACTAAATTCATTAGTGCCTGGTGGCAGCTGGAGGATGGATTTCCATGTTGATTATATGCATTATAATATGCATTATATTATAATATCATGTCACTCGGCAGAAATCCCTGTCCTGCTCAGCCTGAGTGAGGGGTTTGTTGTAGTGCCCAGGCCAGGCTGTAAAAAGTGAGGTGGAGCTGGCCCAAGAGCTGCTCTCGATTGCAGGAGTTGTGAGAGCAGCACAGACTCTGAATGCAGATTTTTGTGACCAACAGAGCCCCGAATATTTTATGTCCTATGGTAGGAGCCTGTGGATTTAATCCCCTAACAGTGTTCCACACTGCTCATTAATTAGGATTATATATATATATATACAGACACATTTGGAATGTCATTCTGTGAACTGCCTCAAAATCTAAATTTTCTATATTTTTTTTGTTGTTGTTGTTTTACTTGCTTTGGAAAATATGGCACAAGCTTTGAAGGACACCATACAGCCCCAGTTGTAACAGAGCACCCCTAGCACCTATACAGGAAAAAGGATAGGACTATTAAGGCAGCCCATTATTCCTTTAGAGATTTGCTTTCCTTAATTTGCATAGAGCTGTCTTTGTTTAAAAATTACCTGTCGCAGAAGTAGCTCGGTGATTTTTTTTTGTAGCAGTCATCATTTCTCCTAATGAGAATATATTTTATTCAAAGGTATGTTTTTATTCACTCTAAACGTTCTCTTTATTTTATTTATTGCTTGTGACTGGGTGTATTCAATTAGGAAACCGTGAGTCCTGCTGGGCTGGAACTGTTGGTAACTGAGCTGCTCTGCTGCATTTCTGTGGTGCTGGTCTGCTGGGGCAAGGAGGATGTGGGGGTTCTTCTCCCTGGAATAATTTTGTGCAGTTTTGCTCTAGAGAAGCTGGATTTCAGTCTCAGAGCCCTTGCAGTCAGAGGACAGCATTGCTGTGCAGGGGGCAGAGCTGGGGGTAGAGGTTTCTTCCAGTTTTTGGGTGAGCTTTAATCTCTTCTTATCAGTTGTTGTCAGTGCATTCAGTTATGGGAATAAATGTGGGGATTTACAACAGTTAAACAACAATTAAAGGAATAAATGTAGGGATGCTCTGGGGGAGTCAACCAGAGCTCTGTGAAATTCAGGAGGTGTGACCCTGCTGGTTCACAGAACTCTGCTCTTCTCTGGGGCTCCCAGTCCTCTTAGTAAATGGATGAGAAATTAGGCAGTTACAGCAAAGCTCACCTTTTACTCACAGGTAATTTCTGGCTCCCAAACTGCCTGCCTGGGTGGCACCTTTCTATTTTGTGTGTTGTCTTTGAATAAATGGCCAATTTCTCTTCATTTGACATTTCTACCTTCTACTTCCCAGAGGTTCTCTGGGAGTGGGAGCTGTGGATCAGAGAATCCCAGACTGGTTTGAGTTGGGAGGGATCTTAAAGCCCACCCAGTGCCACCCCTGCCATGGCAGGGACACCTCCCACTGTCCCAGGCTGCTCCCAGCCCTGTCCAGCCTGGCCTTGGGCACTGCCAGGGATCCAGGGGCAGCCACAGCTGCTCTGGGCACCCTGTGCCAGGGCCTCCCCACCCTCATCCTAAAACCCTTCCCTCCTGGCACCAGCGACACGGGGCCCAGCCCTGAGCAGGTGTCACTCCTCAGAATGCCTCCTCAAAGTGCCCCTCCTTTATTTTCCTGGTGGTATTTGAGAGTTTTTTAGTGTTTGACCATCCAGAGGCCAAATGGCAGCAACTGTCCCACTGTGGTCACATCCCTGAGTCCTTCTGCACTTCCAGCCCCGTTCATCCCAGGAGCTGGGGAACATCTGCATTTAATGGGAATGGCCAGGGAGCGTGGCTGGGGGCATTCCCTCCCCACCACAGGCTCCATCCTTCCCTCCTGTGAGGGAGCTCCAGCAGAGGAAGTTTCACAAGAGCTGCATTGCAGCATCGCCCCAGCCCAGCCCCTGCCAGCAGCACCTCGGCCTCAGCCTTTCCTTCCTCAGCCCTTCCTTCCTCAGCCTCAGCCCTTCCTTCCTCAGCCCTTC
>VYXC01001269.1:225128-296601 GCA_013397175.1 Platysteira castanea
GGTTCCTGCCCATGGCAGGGGGTGGAATGGGAGATATTGTACATGGCAGGCTCTGGAAATTATTAACATTACAAAAAAGCTTTCTGGTGTGGGAGGTTTCATTAGGAGTTACATCTCTGAGTTCAGTCCCAGTTTAATAAGAGATAACATCTCCAGCTTCTTAAAATTTAATTTGATAGTTTATGAAGAAAATAATTAAAGCATATTGTGGCATCCGTCACTTTTTATTTCATAGAAAGTCTGTATGAGAAAAGAACCATTCGTAGAGCAGAGTTTATATTGGCCTGGAATTTCATTTGTCCTTATTGACAGAACATCCCCTAATCCAAAGAAAATGGGAAGGAAATGATGGGGAAAATAATAAAGGGTAACCCTGACCTGGAGGCTACAGAAAATGGAAGTTGGTGGAAAGTTTGGAAAAGTTGCAGCTCTGTGGGGAGAGAAGATTTTCCAGTTTCTCATAATGAGCTGGTGCTCCCATCTCTGGGAGTTTGAGAGGTAAACCAAGAGTTTTGGGGTTCTTCAGTTGCACCAAAAAGTGCATCAGTGCACTGACAGAGAATCCTGGGATCACTGAAGCTGGAAAAGATCTTTAAGACCATCAAGTCTGGGTGTCCAACCATCTCACGGTGTCCTGTGGAGAACAGCACCAAGTCAGAGCCCCCTGCAGAGTTTCTGGTCACTAACGAGTGTCTGCTCTTAATCACTGCCCACCTGAGGGCAGGTGGGGAGAACAGAACCTGCGGGATGTTCTTCAGCCATCAGAGCCCTGATTCCTGGGTCAGGACAAGCTCCTCATCCCCTCTTGGCACACTCCTGTTGCCTCTGTTCACTGACTTTCCCTGCACAGTTTTGCTTTGGGAATCCAAAATTAGAGCACCTTTTTGCTGACATGAAGCTTTTTGTGGCTCTCCCCAGGTCTCTGCCCAGAAGATGCTCACGAGTGCCTCAACTGCAGGCCACACCAATAGGTTCCAGAGTGTGTCTTGAAGATTGGATTTGCCTCTGGAATGGTTTTAATCAAACTATTATTTTCTGTCACTTTTTGGACACTTTACAGCTTTCAGTGACTGCCTTGAATCAGGTCCATAAGAACGTCTGACAAGCCAAAAATAGATTAATCTCAAGCCTCTGCTACAATTACCACTTGGATTTCTGTATCACTTACTGCTTAAGTGGTTTACAAGCAATTACAGCCTAAGCCTTCCAGAGCCTCTTGGAAGGAGCCTTTCCCATCGTCCAGGGGGAAGAGGAGCTTGGAGAGGATCAGCTGTGCTGAGCCAGCACCCAGCCCTGGCCAGTGCACAAGGGACGAGCTGCTCATCCAGCTTCAGGAGATTGCCCCAGGGAATTTGGGCAGAAAAGGAGAATCCATGTTTCAGTCCTGTCCTGGAGTGGAGGTTGGATTTAGGCTGGAGCTCTGCTGCCGTGTCTGTTCTGAGAGCTGGGTTTAAGCCAGGTGGGTGGAAGGACAAAGAGATGCTCGAGTCGTTGCTCAGGTCAAACAGCTTCTGATGAGAAAGATTTAGGATGTGTTGGGAAGTCTCTTGGATAAATCACAGTTAATCCCTTCCTCGTGGCTCCCTCGTGCCCAGCAGATTTGTTGGGAGTGACGGAACCTGGTGCTGTTACATCCATGGCCTTTCCTGTGGTATTACCCTGAGCAGCTGAAAATATGAACGTGAAATTAAGAATTACCTGGGGATTGTGTTCAGTAAAGTTGTTGGGAGGCTGCCAGCAGTCACAAAGAGATCCTGAGCTCTTTACATCTGTGTTTTCATAACCAGTTTTTTGGATTTCAGTGGGTGCTTGGTTCATATCCCTGGAAATGAATTTGGTGAGTGGTCTCCTGTTAGATCAGGATTCCTTTAGAACTGGGGGACCGATGGGATGCCAGGCCCACTGTGGTTGTTTTGGCTGGCTGCAGGAAGGGCAGTGCTGTGGCCATCCCTGGGGAGCAGAGCAGGATAGCTGGAATTTCGTGTCCCCTAAGCCCTGTGACCAAGAGGGAGCTGGCAGCAGTCCCGTGGGGTAGAATGGCTGGGCAGCTTCTCACCAGAGCTGTGCCTGGAGAGGCCACAGGTGAATTCCCTGTGCCCTTCTGGTGGTGTGCTGGTAAAGGCACAATAAAGGAAACTCTCACACCTGCTAGGTTCAGCAGAAAGAGGGAAAAAGAGCAGCTTTATTTACATTTCTGATACTTTATAGGGTTTTCAATTCCACAAGATATTGGAGGACATGTCACTTCCTCCTCAATCCCACTGGAGAAAAAGGATGCTCATCGAACTTTCTTTTATCACAAAAGGAATGAAAAACAGAAAATACGGTAAATTAACATTGGCTGTTGTTTACATGAAACTGTGTGAGAAAGAATTCTGACTCCATATTATACACACAAGGCTTAGCAAAAGCAGGACAACATGGTGGCGTTACTGGTTGGATTAAATTAGAATTTGGGATAGGGAGAGCTACGTTGGCGTGGCTGGGATAGCTGGAGAAGCAGAACCAGGCAGAGGAGCCTGTGGAAGCACCCGGAGTGCAATGGGAGTGTGTGCCACGGAGTGTGCAGCCCATGGATAATCCCCACTCCAGCTGGAGAGCTGGAATCCAGCTGGAATCCAGCCACATGTGGCTGCTGGGCAAAACCTGGACAATGTTTGTTAAACACCCTTGAACAACAGAGACTTTTAGAAAGCAGGATTTTGTTCACTTGAGAAGATTAAATTAAGCACGGCATTGCCATCTCTGCCCCCACCCCTTGATGCCAAAAGGCAGGGAGAGGATCAGAAATCCCCAGTTCCTTCTGGAGGAGGTGCCAGCCGTGATATACGAGCACATATATATTTATATATGGATATATTGCACGATACTCAGAGCAAATCTTCAATAGGAAACTCTCAGCTCCTTCTGTTTCAGAACTTCCTTATCACCAGCGATGTTCCAAATGTGCTGTTTCACAGTCAAGCAGGAATACACCATTATCCTGCCTTTTCTTCCCAGAAAATTACGCTGTGCAGCACCACAGACCTAAATAATGCAAGTCCTGTTGGAAAGACATCTTATTTTTCCTTCTAGGCTGCTTAATTAATTTCTTTTGACTTCTTTTTTACTGTTTGATGAATGTTATTTCAAACTACTGTCAAAGGGAATGTGAGGAGGGAAAAATGAGCCACCTACACACTGCTTCTAATACAACTGTATCACCCCTTGAAAACCAGGGAATTAATAAAAATAGGTGTTAGCCCTTATGCTTGACAGGGAGCATTTGGAATTGTCAGGCATGTTTCTACCCTTATTATCCTTGTTGGGCCATTTTGCAAACTGAAAAACTCCCCCAGTTAAATAAAAACTCAGGGAGACAGGCCAGGATATTGAAAGCTCCACTTTCAAACCAGCAAAACAGAAACTGTTCTTGTTTGGGTTGTTACCTCCTACCCAGAGACCCCTCATGGCATATTCCCATGAGAAGCAAAGTGAGCACATCTGGTGGGGTTATGAATTGGGTTGGTTTGAAGACTATTGGGCATCTCCGAGGGAAATCTAACAAAACTGGGCAACTGTGCAATGTTCCAGTGTGGGGGAAAAGCCTCCAGGTGGAATTACAGGGAGAGGTTTTCTCGTCCCTTCATTGTGATGATAAACTGAAAGGGTAAAAGTGGGATATTGCTGATGCTTTGGGTTCTGTCAGGGTTTGGGGTGTCTTACCAGAGACACTGCAGCATCCTCTGCAGTGGGTATGGAAGGGAAAAGGGGGTGGTTGTTGCCCTGGTTTTTGCTAAAGCCTTCTGTTTTTAACCTTGGAGTCAGAAATTCTTTCTCACAGTTTCATGTAAATAATAGCCAATGTTTACTTAACGGTATTTTCTGTTTTTCATTCCTTTTGTGATAAGAGAAGTTTGATGAGCATCTTTCTTCTCCAGTGGGATTGAGAAGGAAGTGACATGTCCTCCAATCCCTTGTGGAGTTCAGAATTGTATAAGAATGTGAGATATGTCAGTAATAAAGTCTATCCCCTCCTTTCTGCTGAACCTGGCAGGTGTGAGAGCATCTTTATTGTGTTTTCCCAGGCACAGGTGGCTGGGGGTTTTTAAGACAAGGATGCAGCTCCCTCAGGCAGAGGTGGCTCCGGGGTGGCCGGAGGAGGTGCTGACACCTGGGCAGGGTGGTGCTGCCTGGGCACACCCCAAGAGCAGCTCAGGCTGCACACAGAGGTGCAGGTTGAGTTATCAGGGATTAATTAGGCTGATTCCTGAGCTGGGGGCCCCGAGTCAGGGTTTCAGGCAGGTCAGCACACCCAGGCTCAGCTGCTGCCTGCTCACAGTTAACAGCACACTTGACTTGGAGTAGCTGCTGCTCCCAGCCTGGCTCGAGGGGGCATTCCTGCCCCCCTCACAATTCTGAGGGAATAATTCATGGGTGAAGTTTGTCTTTTTCTCATGTTTGTATTTCCCATTTCAAAAATCTGTGCTGAAAAATTTATTAAAATAAGCCTTTTTCTTCAGTTCTTTGCTGAGACCATAGGAAAAGCTTCTGCTGCCTAATTGGAGGTTCCCAGAATCATTTTTCTCCCGTGAATACACACAATATTCACATTGTGCATATTTGCTGTAGATTGAGTGGGTTCCTTCTTCAAAACTTGCTGTGCTGATGAACGCTTCTCCCAGGAGAGTTCCCCTTTCAATATTTGTGGAAAACGCACAAAGGACAAGGACACAGTTGAAGTCTCTTAATTTGCAAATGTATCTGAATATTCATGGTGCCTATTTTCATATTCATCCACTTTTCTCCTCTTGTTAAGGCAGCATGCCTGTTTAAGGTAGAACACATCTGTCACTGCTTGTTTTGTCATCACAAATATTAATGCTGGGGAAAACCAGTGCAAAATTTATTACAGAATTGTAGAATGGGTTGGGTTGGAAGGGACCTTAGAGATGGTCTCGTTCCACCCCGAATCTGCCAGCAGAAATCCTGCTGTCTGCCTTAATAAACTCCTGATTCGTGGAGGTTGATTCCTGCTCCAACTGAAGGGCAAAAATAGTGAATATTGTGGTCAAACACAGCGAGTGTGGGAATGTTGGAGGGGCCACCGTGACCCCACAGCTGCCTCGGGAGCTGGGGCTGCGTTTGGAGAGGTCCCTCCTTCAGTGACTCGCCTCTCGTCCCACACTGCGCTCAGTGATGCCTTAGGTTTTGATTTCTATATTTTTCAAATCCGGGACTGCCCAGTGTGTGACTCTAAAGTTCCTTGTAGCTCGTGAGCTGCTCTCTTAGGCCAGACAGACACAACAAAGCCTCTCTGAGCTGTTCAAGGACACTCGGGCTGTCCTAGGCCTAAAGGTGTAAACTGGGACCATGAAAGAGGTGGAGCAATTGAAGAGAGCTAAAGTTTTAATTGGTGAATTTATGCTGAGATGCAAATGGACCAAACCTGTAACAGTGTTAAGAACTCGTGACTCGTTGTCCATCTCGGGGTCCATTTGATGGAAGCAGCCTCTGGCTCCCCAGGGTGTGCCTTGAAGGCCTTCAAATAAATCCCTGCCTTTATTCCCTTACTCCTGTCTGGTGTCTGTTTCTAGGTGGCTGGGAGAAGGCATCATCAGCAGAATTAAATCACCAACCGTTTCAAGAAAGGACAGCATGAAAAAGCACTTTGGATCCCCTCAGAAAGAAATTAATTTTCCATTTGAACCCAGAGCTGCTGAAGCCTCTGTTCCCTGCACGGCCTGCGGCGTCCGGCGCTCCTCGCCTTTCATCTGCTGCCTGTGGACAGCTCCTCAAATTGTCTGAGGGGGAAATTTCCTCCCACATCTTATTTGAACAGTTTTTTTCCCTGAGAAATGTTGCCAACAAAGATTACTTCTCTTCAGGGCTGGCAAACACTATTTCTTACCTGGCAGCTTATTGGGAATACAATCGGAAAAAACATGATAAGGTTTTACAAACAGCAGGTGAATAAAGGGAGGAGAGAGATTTTTTATCTCCCAGCCATTAGCTGCAGACAGAGGCAGTTCCTGCTCTGATTATCTCCAGTGTGCAGTTTTTCTCAGAGAAGCTGCTGATCAGGTGTTGAGCTGGAAAGCATTGAGTGGCACGGGCTGGTGGCTTCACAAGGTCACAGTGCAGGGAAGGTCCCCACTGTCCCCTCGTGCCTGGCACGGGCTGTCCCCTGTGGCACAGGGTTGTCCTGCTTTTGCTAAAGCCTTCTGTGTATAATATGGAGTCGGAATTCTTTCTCACGGAGTTTCATGTAAATAATGGCCAATGCTTATTTATTTAATGTTTATTATTTTCTGGTTTTCATTCCTTTTGTGATAAGAGAAAGTTTGATGAGCGTCCTTTTTCTCCGGTGGGATTGAGGAGGAAGTGACACGTCCTCCAATCTCTTGTGGAATTGAGAATCCTATAAAGTATGATAAATGCAAATAAAGTCTCTCTTTTTCCCTCTTTCTGCTCAACCTAGCAGGTGTGAGTTTCCTTTATTGTGTCCTTTACCGACACAGCACAGCAGGGAGCCCCACACCTCAGCCTTCGTTGTTTTCCGTGTATTCTTTGTGGTATTCTTCCCTCCTTGGAGGCACAGATGTTCTTCCCCCCAGTGTCCCCAGCTCCCCTCTGTGCTGGGTGATCCAGAGGGATTCCCTGGGCATGGTTTGGGGCAGCAGCTGTGGGACCTGCTCTGGCAGGTGCAGGAGGGGCATTTCACATCCCTGACAGAACAAGAGTCTGCCGGTAAAGGCACAATAAAGGAAACTCTCACACCTGCTAGGTTCAGCAGAAAGAGAAAAAAGGAGAGACTTTATTTACATTTCTCATACTGTATAGGGTTCTCAACTCCACAAGGGATTGGAGGACATGTCACTTCCTCCTCAACCCCACTGGAGAAAAAGGATGCTCCTCAAACTTTCTCTTATCACAAAAGGAATGAAAAACAGAAAAGACAGTTAAATAAACATTGGCCGTTATTTACATGAAACTCCGTGAGAAAGAATTCTGACTCCATATCATACACAGAAGGCTTTAGCAAAAGCAGGACAACACAAGAGGTCTCTTTAGACTTTCAGACTGTGCTTGTTCTCCCTCTCTCTTGTTTCAGTTACCTAAACGTTTCTATAATTCAAACATTGATTTCAGCCCAGCAAAGCTCCCGACCACACTCTGAGCTCCGTTTGCTGCAGAGCCCATAACTAACAAAGCAACAACTTCTTTATTGCAGGGTGAAAGCCCATCTAAGAGATAAGCTGTCAGGAGGAATGTGGCACTCTGCACCATTTCTGGGCATTAAAACTTCCATTTATTTTCAAATATTTTGCAGAGCAGCCGGCACCCGGTGTATTGACAGTGCCATTAAATCACACTGAGCTCGTGTCTGAGAGAGTTTTGGAATTACTGTGCCACCCAAACCCCGGCTGTCACTGCAAGGCTCAAGAAGAAACACTTTCTATTAACATTTCTCCCCCAGGACAGGGTTCACTTGCCCGTGCACTGTTCGTGGGGCACTTGCTCTGGTGAGTGAAGGCCTGGGCTGCTCTGCACAGCAATGAAATGTGTCCTTAAGGCTCCCTGAAATAGAGAAGAAGACAGGGATTACAAGTCCTTCCTGAGCAGCCAGAACAGAACCCATTAAGCTATTGCAAGCCATGCAATTCAATGGCCCTGCAAGTATAATTTGATTGTAATTCAGGAGGTTACTAAAAGGAAATCCATACCAGGCTGAAAGATAAGCGAAAGCGAGGAGTGTATTTACTGTGAGTGGTGAAATGTGAGGTGTGCGAGTCCCTTATCTCCTTTGTCTGCACTTTATCACCACTGAAGGCAAGTAAAAGGGGAATAATATCTGGTTCACAAGAGCAGACTGGATTAAGTTTTCCCAGTGGTCTTGTGGGAGTTATTTCCATCTTACTCCTGCCTGGATTAGCCTAAGTCCTTCGGGCTGTTTCCACATCTCCACGGGAGAAGGTCCTGGCCCGTGGGAGGGAGGGGAGCATGGTTGGTGTGTTGGTTCTTCATGGAGGAATTTGCCTTTGACCTCTGTAGAGGAATTAGGAGACCTACAACCTCCTCCCTGACTTTTTTCTTTTTCAGATCCCTTTTTGTCATGCAAGCTTTTTGTTTGGCAGTGGTGTCTCTTGCAGGTGTTTGTTAGAATCATTATTTGCGAGGAGAAACCCGGGGGTGCTCATTTCTTGCTGAGGTTTCCCTCTCTGCCCTTGTTTCCAGCTCCAATCCCTCTCTGCAGTGACCTGCACGACTTGGAAACAGCCCCAGGTATTTTATCTCTGTGTTTTATCTCTGTGTTTTATCTCTTGGTCCTGCTCTGGACACTGAAAGGATGCTGCTGCTTCTGCATGGTGGGATCCAGTCTCCATCAGTGCCTGGATTCCACTTGAGTGGGAATGATGGAATCTGGGTGCAAGGTGGCTCTCAGCCAGGAGTGTTTGCTGAGGTTTGAGTTATCCAGGCAAAGGCTGATCATGCCCAGGAGATACTTTATAGTTCACACACATTTCCTGTCCAGATATCCTAATTTTTGCTTTGCCTTTTTCACATCTATCATAATTTGCTTTACATTCACGCGGGTGAAAAAGAGAATGCACTCATGGAATGTTCTGTTTCATTCCAGGGATGGCTCAGCTCAGAAGAAGTGATCACAGACGCACACTTCTCACTTCCACCCAATTCCACGCTGTTTGTAAATGGAACAGGGGAAAACCTCTGCAGTTCTGGGCTCTGCCAGGTACCTGCCAGGAAGTTTCTAACTGAAATGAAGGGCTGCTTTCCCTGGTTTTTCATTTGGAGGAGGCAGGCAGGGATTGTTTGCTCACTAATGGCCGGTGCTGACCTGCACAACTGCCCATTCCTGCCAGAGCTTGGATTTTCAAGGGCCACATATTTCTTTTTCTACCACTTTTCTTATTTCTCTCTGGTTACTGTTGTAACTGCTGCTTCTTCTTTGAGCTCCTGGGCACTACAAGACGTCTCCTAGACATTGAATCTTGTCATTTTTGATAAATCTCTGTGAAGCACAGAGCTCAACTGAAACTGCAGCTCAGCATCCTGAAGTGTCAGTCCAATCTATTTCTAGCATTGGAAAAAAATAGAAGGGGGGCAGCAAAAAACCTCACGGCTTTCTACCAGTAATAATGGAGGGAATGAGTTGGTTTTCAGAAAGTAATTTAATCCCTGGAGTATTGGAGATGGGTTTTGAGTGTCATGTGAAACAGAGCCTAAGGTAGGGCAGTGTCCTCTTGTTGTGGCTCGTATTAAAACAAAGAAACCTTGTTCCTCTGGAAGTTCATTAAAGTGCAGTTTTATTTGACCATTTTCCAGACTCAAACCGGACTCAAAACCAAGTGGAGCAGCCGTGTGGAAATCCTGGGGATTGGTTTTGCCTCAGCACTGTCAGATCACCTGGGTACTGCCCTCCTATTGTTTCATCTGAGCTTGGGGTCTGGGGGGATTAATTGTGCTGGGGGAGAGGCCAAGGCAGCTCCTTTTAAGAGGTGATTGATTACTCACCAGGAGAGCTGGAGAGAGCTTTTGAAGACAGAAATGGGGGCTGGCTGCCTCTCTGCAGCCCACAAAATCAAGTGTCTGCGTCTTAGACTTTGAAATTTCCTTTTGGTTTCACCAAAAGAGGACAAATCTCAGTCCCGGTCTCACAATAACGCAGCAGTTGGCATCACAATAAATGTCACACGAACGCCACAGAAAATGAGAATTAGAATTTGGAAGCAGTGTCTGCCTGGTCCTCGGGATCAGAGTTATTTCCTCTCAGGTGCTGATCAGCAGCTCCACTGGCTCTGGCCGGGCTCCAGCTCTCCAAGAGGCCGTGGGCTGATCAAGACAGGGCAGTGGAGTGAGCCCTGCTAAAACCCACCCTGCTGCTCCAGCCTCTCCACCTCAGGCCAGCACACTGCAGGCTCTGCTTGAGCTGTTTTAGGTCAAACCCCTTCTTTTCACCTATTTTTACCTGTGGCCTCCCTCTGTGCCTGGACATCTCTGTGTGTTTTTGGGAATCCCAAATTAACCTGCTCAGTCTGATGTCTTGCCAAGGTTCAGGCCCTTCAAAACATATTTTAATATTTGGGTTGCTTCAGGTTTCCCTCCAAATGCCATTATTTACTAGAAGATCTGCAACCATATCTTTAATTATACAGGATATCCAGAGGTACAAATGCATCTAAGTGCATTTAGGGCTGGAATTAGGAATAAACAGGATGCCCACTTGTTTAGCATTCAACTTCATCCTTCCTAACTACCATTTTCATTTGTACCCTGGTTGTGACATATAAATCAATGCCCCCCAAATGAAATTGCTTTGTCTAATAATCCTTTGTGCCAGGGTTATCAATAGTTCATTAGTCTTACTTTGCATCTGTCAATAAAAGGTGGAATGGAGAGAGAGGGAGCTCAAGGAAAGCAGTGAGTACGTTCTCCATGGAAGGAGCCTTCCACTCTGGCTACCCTTTATCTCCACCTGACCCCAGGCTCTGGGGGGTTCTTGGAAACACAAGTTTTGTTCACTTGAAACACCTTGGGAGCTTCCACAGGTTTTCATTTATTCCTGAAGAGCCCCAAAGGGCTCTCGAGTCTCTGAGCACACCATGAAGAGCCGTGACTGCAAATCTCCCACGACGACACCAGTGATGATTTTAGCTGTCCTGTTGCAGCTGTCCCTTGGGGTTTGCACTCCTGCCAAGGGCAGCTGTCCCTTCCTGGCGAGGGCTCCGGGTGGCCCTGCCCGGGTGACAGCAGAGCCCCGTGCTGGCTAACGAGGGCCCTGCCTGGGCCAGCCGGGTGCTCCTCCCTCATCACCCCGGTTTGTGGAGCTTGACAGGAGACACTGGATGTTATCCCAGCAAGGTGGCACAGCTTCAGGCCCTGATATTTTGCTCCCAGAATCTTGCCAAGTTCATTTCAGCAGCATTTTGGGTTCTGGTGTCTCTCACCCTGTGTCACTGAGCTCTACACAACGTGCCAGGGTCAGTGTGGGTGCCACCCTGGGTCAAAATTGACCAAAAACATCCCAGACCCTTGGTAGTTTCACTTTTTTATTAATTAGTTAGAACTCTGCATAGATTGACAAGGTCAACAAGCAAATTGTGTCATTCATTAGGTACCAGATAATTAGTGATGGCTCCTGGGAGGCCACCTGATTTCTTTCATCCTGATTTTTACCTTGTTACAGCAAGTTTTTCTAATGATCAGCGTGCAAACGCTTCACAATTCATCAAACCTGTAGATGTGGAGCAGAACATCTGCATCAGCAAGGCTTGGAAGGTCAGTGCAGCAGTGGGGGACAGGGCTGGGCCCAAATGGGATTTCTGGTCGTGGAGGGATTTCTCGTGGATACCTGGAGGCTGAGCAGGTCCTGCCCATTGTCCTTCAGCTGAGGAACCTCCGAGGACCTAGGCTGGGGTGGGAGCTGAGTCAGCACATCCAAGAGAAGCAGAGAGTTTGTTTAGCTCCATAAAGTGACCTCAAGGGATATGTGGAGTTTGTTTGGAAAAACCCCAGCTGGATGAGCTAAACCCCTCTGGCCTTGTGGTGCTCCAGAAACGAGTTCTTGAACCCACACAGGCCATGTTAAGGAGAGCCAGGGAAAAGTTTTGACTGAGAAACTATTTTGTCAGCAGATTGTTCCGATGAATGTTTCATGAAGCCTTTGATTCCTTCAGATTTTCCTGTTCGGAGAACACTGATCATGGGTTTGGGTAACTCCGCTGCAAGAAAATTCTCCTTCCAGTTTATTTTATGGCCCTTTCCTTTTTGCCAAAGGATAGAGAAGATTGAAAAGCTGTAATGTCCACGGAATAATAAAAAGAAATTCCTTTTGTTTCACTACTGCCGAAAATGACAACAAATTTTAAAAATTTCAAGCTGAGAACAATAATTTATTTTGAAATTCCTCACAAGGTATATTTGCTTTTTTTTGAAAAGTCAATTTTCTTCATACGTAACGTAGAAAAGTGATCTGGTAGCGCTAGGCTACAGTTGAAAAAAAGATTAGTATATAAAACCAGGGCGATTTTAAACTGCATCTCGTGTGACAGAGATTTGGATCAATATTTCATCACAGGAAGTCGGCGCCGTGACTTGGAGTCTGGCTTTGCTGGCGCGGGGAAGCTGCTCTGCTCCAGTGTCACTCTCACCTGGTTTTCTCTGCTGATAAAAGTTGGCGGGGAGAATGAAAGGGAACGAACGCTCCCAGCTCTCCAGAAAAACGCAGAGAATGAAAGGGTTGTGGTTCTTTTTGAAAGGATGTCTCCTCCCTCCTGGCTGCCCCGGTCGTGTCCCCTGCCACTGATGCTGCGACCGGCTCCCGCCGCCGGGACGCTTCCCGTGGGCAAACATTCCCTGTGATCAGCTTCTCCCACACCTTCCTGCTGGAGTGGGGCAGGGGCAGGGCAGTGCCATGGGCAGGTGATGCTCTGGGCTTGGGATGAACGCACGGGAATCTGTATTCATGAGAATCAGAGCTGGGGAATTTCTCATCTTTCCTCTGCTGCAGGCCAAACGCGGATGTGATTCTGAAAGATTATGCAGTGAGTCAGCTCAAAGTGAGCTTTCCTCAAGTATCCTGGGGTTTTTTTGAATAAAACCTCTCCAGACCAGTGGCTGAAGTGGTCTCTGGGGCTGCAATGCTGTGTGCTCGGCTGATGGCAACTGCAGCCACAGGCAGGACAAAGCCGTGGGACCACGGGACACTCGGAAGGTCAGAGGATATTTGGCACATTTATCACTGTCTGCTCCTTGCCAAGCTCTTCCAAAACCTGACTGTAGCTCTGACTGTCACACTGTGTGTGGAGACAGAGCCAAGAAATGACTCAGGGCCCATCTGTGTTGCCAGATAACTTCAGGGTGTTGTTTGCTCCCGCTTGTTGCCGTCTGACTGTCCGTGCTGGCTGGTTCGGAGCGAGCCAGCTCCTTCCCTCCAGCAGGGAGTTCTCCAGGGCTGCTGTCCCAGATGCAGATGTGTTCCCGTCCTCATCCTGCTGTCTCACAGCTCTGAGCTGTGGAACATCCCTGCTATCATCTCGGCTGTCCTGGAGCCACCCCGCTGCCACCATCCTGAGCCACGGCCTCCGGTCCTGGAGGCTGAAAAGGGAGGAAATGTTCAGGGTTGGACTGGTGAGGGTCCAGCAGGGAGGTTTGTCCACCTGTGCAGCATTGTACAATGCATGGAGTGACAGGACAAAGGGGAATGGATTTTGGGAAGGAATTGTTCCCTGTGAGGGTGGGCAGGCCCTGGCACAGGGTGCCCAGAGCAGCTGTGGCTGCCCCTGGATCCCTGGCAGTGCCCAAGGCCAGGCTGGACAGGGCTTGGAGCAGCCTGGGACAGTGGGAGGTGTCCCTACCTATGTCAGAGATGCAACTGGATGATATTTAAGGTCCCTTCCCACCCAAACCATTCGGGGATTTCAGGGCCCGCTGTGGGGAGTTGCCACTTTAGTTCTGAGTTGTGCAGTTTTAGTAACAGTTTAAAATTTACAGCACCCACTGAAGGTAACTTTGGATGGGAACACACAGCTATATTACTTTTTTCCCTCGTTTTATCAACAAATATAGCTTTTCCTAACAGCCTTTCTACCCTCTCGCCTCACGATTTATTTTGGAAAGTGCTATAAATAGGCAGTGCTGTGGATTGGGTCAGCTCCCCAGGGAAATAAGTGCATGCCACTTATATATTAGAGGTTAAATTCTGCCAGCCTTATACTCACTGAGGAGAGCATTAGGGGAGGAGTAAAGCAGGGAAGAACTTGATACTGTGTACAAATGTCATTTAACAAATTACACCAATCACACTTTTAGAAATGTTATTATAGGGTCAATTTATTTTGTCAAGTGACCAGTAATTAATTTTATAGATGTTAAAGAGAGTAAACGCTAAACTCTCTGCTCTGACTCGGACCTTGACATTAAAATAGAAGACTTGTGTGTGCTGGGCTTTCACAGACGCTCTCAGTGCTGGCTGAGTGATGAGTTGTGGTGAAGGAGGATCAGGGCAGGGGGGAGCCCTGGGTGTCCTTTGATCCAGGCAGGGATGGGGGGCCAGGGCTGGTCTGGCCGAGCACAGCACAATCTCCTCTCCCCTGTCAGAGCCCAGCCCAGTGCCCCTGGCTGGTGTGACACCCTTCTTTCTGTGCCTCTGATCCTCTGGAGGGTGTGCAGAGGGATTCTCCACGCTGGGAGTCACAGCGTGTAATTATAGGATTGCTGTTCCCAGGAACACACACAGCTTGTCCTGCAGCACGAGCCTCTGGGTGCTGCCTCAGCTCCACCATCTGCCGTGGCTGCCCTCCTCCCTGCCCACTCACCATGCAAGAATTGTCTTCTTCTCCATCCCACCCAGCCTCCTGCACCACCGAGCCCCTCGTGACCTGCACCAGGTGGGTGTCAGTGCTGACCTCCCCCAGGTCACCCACCCACGCCTCACTCAGAACTCTCTCTTGTTCTCATAGAGAACCCAACCAAAGTGAGATTTCAAGAAAGCATTATCAGTCTCATGTGCTGGTGAGACAAAAATCCCTCTTCTTTCTGGCTGTGGGAGCTGCACTCAAAAATTCAAGCAGACTTTCAGCCTGCTGGTGTGTGTAATGTAATTTATTTCTCTTCCCTAACGAAAAAAATGTTTAGATAAAGGTGAAAAAACCTATTTTGACCTATTTTGGGGGTTGGTTAGAAGACTTCAAAAGTTCCTTCCAACCCAGTCTCTTCCATGACCCTGCAGAAGGTCGAAAGAGAAGCCTGACAGATTGAATACTTTGAAGGATGCTGTTCCTACTTGGGTTTAACAACCCAGCAAAGAAGAGAACAGCATGCCTGGCGCCAAGGAGAAGAGCAGGGAGAGTGACTAACGAGCAGGAATCAGCAGCAGAGCAGCAGCCTGTGCTGCACCTGCACCGACAGCCCGAGGCCAGCGAGGGCCGTGGCACAGGCTTGGCACAGGCGTGGCACCGGGGATGGCGTGGGGAGCACCAGATGCACTGCGAGGCTGAGAGCAGCGCTTCACACTGCCCTGCAGGTGGGGGAGACAGCTCTGTCCTTGGGGAAGGTCAGAGACAGGGATTTTGGAAGATGGGCAGCTCTGGAGTGCAGGGTTGTATTTAGAGGCCAGCGGGTTGGTGGTGCTGAGGCACCGAGGGTGTTCGTGGGGACAGGATGTGCAGGGAGGGCTCTGGCACAGCCCTGGGGGGTTCTTTAGAGGACAAATGAGGATTGGTAGGGTGTGATGTTTTTCACCCTCCCAGAGTCCATAGAGTTCTTTGTGGTGAGCTTTTGATCTTGAGAAGTTCTGTGCCAGGNAGCAGAAGATGGAGGAGAGAGAAGAAAGAGGAAGGAGAAGGGGTTCTGCCCCAAATCCTCCATCTCTGACTTCTCAGTCCCCATTATACTAAATTCTACATTTTTGCCCTATGCTAAAGCAGACTGATTACTTCGTATTTTTGCAACATTGCAGTTCTTCTCGCAATGTGGGAAGTCTTTTCCATGGACATGGGTCCAGAATAGAATCCTGGGAATCTTGCCCAAGTCCTGAGTCTGCCTGGTGGGGTTCCAAACCCCCCTGGACAGACAGAGGAACACTCTGGGCTGCCACAGTAGGGTTGCATGAAATTTACTGTAAAAAGCCACCCAGCAAATTAACCACTTGGGATGCAGATTTTGGATAGCTCCCGTTTTTCTCTGTTCGCTATACTCATGTTTTAGGTAGGGTTTGAAGGAATTATTTCAAGCAGAGATGCAGTTGAATGACAACTCAAAATAGCCTCTGTTACTACTGTTACCATGTTTGCAATCTATGTCATGCTACTTTTTTTTTTGCTACTAAATATATTTTCTTCCTAATTTTGAGTTTCCCTGATTGGCTGGGTATGTTTCACTTGGGATGAAATAGAAGATGCATTGTGTGATAGATTTAACAACCTGTGGGATGCAGGGGGGAGCTCCCTTCTCCAAACCAGGCAGAGAGGACATTATTGTATTTTTGTGGTTTGTTTTCCTTTCGTTTTGTTTCAAGTGAATACCTCTGGAGGATGAAGGATGGGTCACTTCCCTGACTTGCTTTCTGCCTAACTCAGGGAGAGAATTAATAGGAATTCATGAGAATTCATGGGAACTTGTAAGAATTCATGGGAACTTGTGAGAATTCATGGGTATCTATGAGAATTCATGGGAACTCGTGAGAATTCATGGGAATTCATAAGAATTCATGGGAACTTGTGAGAATTCATGGGTATCTATGAGAATTCATGGGAACTCGTGAGAATTCATGGGAATTCATGAGAATTCATGGGAACTCATGAGAATTCATGGGAACTCGTGAGAATTCATGGGAATTTGTGAGAATTCATGGGAACTCATGAGAATTCATGGGAACTCGTGAGAATTCATGGGAATTTGTGAGAATTCATGGGAACTCATGAGAATTCATGGGAACTCGTGAGAATTCATGGGAATTTGTGAGAATTCATGGGAACTCATGAGAATTCATGGGAACTCGTGAGAATTCATGGGAATTTGTGAGAATTCATGGGAACTCATGAGAATTCATGGGAACTCGTGAGAATTCATGGGAATTTGTGAGAATTCATGGGAACTCATGAGAATTCATGGGAACTCGTGAGAATTCATGGGAATTTGTGAGAATTCATGGGAACTCATGAGAATTCATGGGAACTCGTGAGAATTCATGGGAATTTGTGAGAATTCATGGGAACTCATGAGAATTCATGGGAACTCGTGAGAATTCATGGGAATTTGTGAGAATTCATGGGAACTCATGAGAATTCATGGGAACTCGTGAGAATTCATGGGAATTTGTGAGAATTCATGGGAACTTGTGAGAATTCATGGGAACTCATGAGAATTCATGGGAACTCATGAGAATTCATGGGAACTCTTGAGAATTCATGGGAATTCATGAGAATTCATGGGGGTTTGTGAGAATTCATGGGAATTTGTGAGAATTCATGGGAACTCATGAGAATTCAGAGGGCCATGGAGATGTTGGACAGACAATCCCCTGGTCAGGATGGCCTCTTCCCAGGATTTTGGCCTGGTGAACCCACTTCCTCCTTCACATTCTTCCTCCAATTGGAACATAAAATGAGGATTTTTGAATGACCCAAGTGTGTCCCTTCTGTTTTGGCTTGGTCAGTAAATTGGAACTGCTCAAGGCCAGGTTGGATGGGGCTTGGAGCAACCTGGGATCGGGGGAGGTGGCAGGAGGTTGGAATGACGTGAGCTGCAAGGACCCTTCCAACCCAAACCATTCCATGATTCCATGGTTATGCTGTGAGCTGAGAGCTGGAAGTCAGCAGGAATTTGCTGCTGGCTCTGGTGGGGTGGGAGGCAGCCAGGCCCCCCTGACAGGAAGGACATTGGCACCCCAAAGCCAGGTAGGACATGAGGGCTCGGCTGGAAAAGCTCCACCAGAATCCCAAAGCTTGAAAATTCATTTCGTGGCGACTGCAAAATGTTTTGCATAAACTCCTTTTCTTCCTCCCTAAATGTGAGCACATCCAGATCAATCACGGAGCTGGAAAATCTTCCTGGTGCTTTTGTGAACATCCTGCTTTGTTATTCCTTTCATTTGTCTCGCACAGAACAAGCCAGCATCGAGGAAATAACTTATTGTGGATGATCAGAAAGACCTTTCTTCCCTTGCTTTTCAAACAGCAGTACACAGAAATTGAATGTTGTCTGTACAGAGAGCTGCTGTTTTCCATACATAACCACGGTGTCACGCAGCTCATTATTTCAGGAAAAAAATCAGTCAACAACCAAGGCTCGTGGCTGTCACTGGGTTTATTAAAAGCAAAAATGTTTGATCGCTTGAAGAAAGAAAAGAAATCAGCTCCTGGATTTTAGATTTTCTTTTCTGCACTTGGTCTTCTCAAAAAGCATCAAAAAGTGAAAAATCTAAGGTGGCACCCTACGTTCTCGTGGCCCCTAATAGCCAGTCACTCCACCAATTCTTCTAAGTTTATCTTTAATCTACTATTCCCAAACTAATTAGGGACTGAATGTCTTTGGACTGATTTTCATTTTGTCTTGAGTTCTTGTGACATCTTCACTACAAATCCCTTCTCAGTCTAATTAAATTCCTGCAGCATAAATGTCATTATTCATATCATCACCTGTGCCAGCCTGACTCTGCCTCAGTCTCCCCATGCCTGTGCACTGTGGGCTGACTCCCTTCCTTCCTGCTTCATATCTGAAAAGTTGGGCTTGAAGTAAGAACACCTCGAGGCTTAGCACAGACAGGGAATCCATTAATATCCAGGAATTCAAATTGATGGGGTTTTATTAGAAAAATCCATTCGTTGTGCTGTTATATTAGTTTTCAGAAGAATATTTCAAAACTCATTTAAAACTTTTCTTTTCGTCCTCAGAAATCGTTCCTGGGTGTGAAGAATTCTAATAATGTGAGGATTAGAAATAATCCCCATTTATAGGGCAAATTTTTCCAATCCAATCGTTGATGCAGGTGGGAGAGTCACTCAAAAATGTGCCTGGGACAGCAAAGAACTGCCAAAAATGGGTGTTCCTGTCTTCAACCCAAGAGGATCCTTTGGACAGGAACCCATCCCAGGCATGGTGGGAGCTCAGCACAGGAGCAGGAGGTGAGTCCTTCTTTCCTTAGCAGCAAAATATAAAAGAATTACCATGGGAAAAAAAGAATTATATGAAAATTTCCTAATCCATCCATTAGTTATACATTGTCTGGATAGCTATTTGTTAATCATGACTTCAGTAATGAGCTTTTTTATCTCTAAATCCACCAATCACTAATACAGAGATTTTCTGAAGGCTGCAGGTGAATTACCTGTTGTGGGAGGTGTATTAGGAGTAAATCAGGAGACTGATTCCTGGCCTGAAAAATTGATTAATTTATTAAGGTGAAGTTCTGGTCTTTGATCTCGCAAGGTTTTGATGAGCATTAATGCAGCTCCATACACCCAGAACAATCTATTAATTTAATAGGCAGTGAGAGCTGGAGACTGATTGCCATAATCACAGCAGGAAAGCTGAATTTTGGGTTGCAGACTCAGAGAACTGGGCCAGATTCTGGCAGAGAACTGTGTACAAAAGTTGTGCACTTAGATCCTGATGAACTAAAAAGGAGAATAAAAAACTATTCAAGAAGGGTGAGGCCCCTGTAATTTTGACTCAAATAAAATAATCCTAAATTGTTCACAAGCACCCAGGAGTTTAGGCAAGCCTAAATAAGCATAGGAGGGCTCTAAACTTTGTGTTGGCTCTTGAGCACGACTTCCATCATCCCCTTGGGAAGCCACAGGAGCATCACGAGCTGTGTTGGGATGATACAAGTGATGGAGGCTCTGCAGGCTTCAAATCCCAGCAGTGCTGCTGCTGTGAAATCTCTCCTCTTCCCACCCTGAATCTGCTGAGACAAACCCCTGCCAAGCATCCCATCCCATCCCGGATGCTCCAGGGGCTGGCTGGGCTGGCCCCAGCCCTGCAGGCAGAGGCTGTGCCTTTGGAGCACCCCGTGACAGTGCCCAGGAGCTCTCCAAAGGCTCCTTCCACTGCCAAATGCCTTTGGAGCACCCCGTGACAGTGCCCAGGAGCTCTCCAAAGGCTCCTTCCACTGCCAAGTGAATGCCTTGAAGAAAGTGCACTTCAATAATTGAATTTCTCTGATGCCAGTGCTACATTCCTCATTTTTTCTCTCGTGCTCTCACTTTGGTATTTGTATCTGGACTAACTTCCACAGCCTCCTTGGTGCTCCCTGAATTTTGTGGGTGAGCCCTGGCTGCTGTTGCATCCTCTGCCACCTGAGTTCCATCCTCTGTCACCTGAGTTCCATCCTCTGTCCCCTCAGTTCCATCCTCTGTCCCCTCAGACCCTGAGGGCTGAGTCGTGCCCTGAGCCTGGCCCTGAGCTGCCGGGGCAGGCAGACGGCCCCAGCACACCCACTCAGCCCAGAAATCCTCTGCTCTGCTTTGAAACCTGCTGCAGGGGCTTATCTGCTGAATAAAATCTAAATGAGAAATGTTGATACTTAATGAAATATAAGTTTTGAGGATTTCACAAAAGAAATCTGCTGTCACTGCTTTAATTTATTAAGGGAGAGTTATGTGCAGATGGTATATACGGAGTTATTTCCTGACTGTTCTCCAAAGTAAGTTGATTTGTGGTTTAATGACTTTTATCAAAATGAAATAAGCGTTTGATCTTTGGATTTGATCTGGCTATATCTGCAGCTGCTACACCACTACAGCAATTACTTCCAAGCTGGGCTTTTTGCCCAGGCAAATGGAGTTCGTCCTTGTTTCATGTCTCATTGACTGTCCTGATAATACACACTGTGCTACTGTAGGTTTTTTCTTCCTCTAAACTTGATAGGTGTGAAAGTAAGAGAGTAATTCCCTTTTTATTTTAGTATCAGTGTTGTTTTATTATAATCCATTTGCTATTCTGGTTAATTTTATCTCGAAGCTGCTCCTAACTAAAATTCAATACAAGAATGTGTAATTTTCTCCACATAATCCTGCTATGCCCCTCCACAGAGAAACAAGAAATTCATTTATGAATTCTAAATCTCAGACCCCTCGTGGTAATCTTCACATCTGTCCATGTGGTTTAGGGATGAGTTTGTAGTGAAATGTTGTGCACCCACGCTGGACTAAATCCACTCCTAATGGATTTCAGTGGAAAGCAATGGAGTTGTACTTGGAATCAATTTACCCCCGTGCATCCATCTCTGAAATAGTGGGGGTTTTTTTGCTGTTGGCTAATTAATTCCTGTCAGATTGAAGCTGTTAAGGTTAGCAATTCTTTCTCCAGGACGATACTTCATTCTTTATTTACTGTTCACAGCAAGATTTGTCCAAGTTCAGCCTCAAAAACTCCTGGTGGGAGGTGGCTGTTAAAATTACGAGTTCTTAGGGCTTGCTGCTGCCAGCTGTGACTTCCTGAGGAGCTGCAGCTGCATCTTGAGCAGAGTGTGGGAGCCAGGAGCTGCTGAGGTGGCTGGCAGCCAGTTCACCTGGGGCACAGCAGCAGCAGGGAGCCGCAGGTCTGCGCTGCCTTCCCTGGATGAAGATGTTCTGGAAGCAGCCTTGGTTTGGAGCCAGCCAAAAATCTGAAATCTGAATTGGCTCTGAAATCTGCCGATTCACAACGGCAGGGAGAGGCAGGCAGGAGGAATAATGAAACAAATGAAAGATCTTTGTTCTCCCCTTTTTTACAGTCACTTCGGGATAAGGCGCTTCACACTTGGCGTGGCCGGAAGGTGGATTTTAAATTGTCTCTTTTTTTGGCTGGATATTTCTTAGAGATAAGCAATAAAAATGGCAATAACTGGGGAGTGACTGGTGGAGGAGTTGCCTGGAGATCTGCAGAGTTACCAGCAGCTCTGTGAGAAGGCGGCTCAGCCTCGGAGCTGGGGAAGGTTTTCCCGTGCCAGGGTTGCTGCTGCATCTTTAGCAAATCCAACTACTTGCACAGTAGTTGCTCCTTAATCCAGGAAAATTAAACCACCAGCCATAGCTCCACTGTCCAGCCATCTGCTCTCCCAGGTGCTCCCATGCCTGAGCAGAGATGAAGGGATGTGACCTAGAATCCCACTGCAGAGCTGGGATCATTCCCAGCACAGGCCCAGCCTTCAATCTTCTGCATGACATCAGACAAAGTAAACAGCAAGATTGGATGTGAGAGCATATGTCCATTGCATAATTCATTAGAGCTCTTCTCCACAACTATTTTTAGGTATTTTTCAATCAGAAGTAGAGGGGGAGGATTGTTCAGGAAAAGAAAAAGATAAGAAAATAATGGGAGGGCTTGGAAACATGTCTGGGTACTTCCGGGACTGAGATCTGGCCATTCAGCTGGGTGTGTTTGGTTTTTAAATTATTATTCCTGCCCTGGACAATTCCACAGTCCGTCGTGACAGCCTGGCTGTGGGATGGTGTAAATCCAACAGCAGAACAGGAAACCTGCTCCTTTTTTATTCAGCACTGCTGCTAAAACCCCTGTCTGGCCAGACGCCACCTCAGAGCCATTTCAGACTGTGTCACTCCATCACCTTGAACATGGTTATTCCCGATTTCCAAACACAAAACACGTCCAAAACCATTTCCCCTCTGTTTTGCAAAGCATCCCCTGAGTGTTGGCGGGACGCAGCGAGCAGAGTTGGTGGTTTCCCTGCTCAGGTTGTGCAAAATGCCTCGTAACTGCAAATCATCACAGCTGTCACAGCTTCTTCTCGTGTGTCAGCAGGCTGGGAGCTGCATCCGGGCTGTGTGAACACCCGGGATGTTCCCGAATTCTCAAATTAAGGCAGCACCTGCGCCCTTTGCCAAGGCTCATTTCACCCCACACGCGCAGGATGAGCGGGTTTGCCGTGAGAAAGTGAGGACAAAATCCTAACAAAACCCCAAACCCAAGCCCCGAGTTGTACAGCGTGAGTCACAAGAGTTATTTTGAGGCTTTTACATCTTCCTTATTGCTAGGAGACACGCAGAGCTCGTCAGGCTCCCTCGGCTGCCGTGCTGGTGCCGCGGCGTCCGGGGCGATCACGGAGCAGCTTCGAGGGAGAAGAGGAGGAGGAAATTGGGATTGAGCTTCTTTCCATTTTTCGGTCTTTCTGAGACAAACGCAGAGTGCAGTGCAGGCAGCTGCAGGTGCCAAGGGCAGCATCGTGGCTGAAATGTCATCTCGGGCTGACCTCGTCACTCAGCTCTCGTGGCCTGCTCTCTGCAGAGTGGGGTGATGGTGGAGTTACACCACATTCGGGATAAATTTGGGGTGATGGTGGAGTTACACCACATTTGGGATAAATTTGGGGTGATGATGGAGTTACACCACATTTGGGATAAATCTGTAGTGCTTGAGAAGGTGCAAAAATGCCCCCCTGCCAGCCAGGTTTGGGCTTGTATCAATATCCCACGAGGGCAGCCCTCAGGGAGCTCATGGACAGCACCAGCCCCGCCACCTGTGAGCCCAGGGTTTAAAATTCTCAGTTCTGAGTAAAAATCATTCTCTGGACCCCCAGTTTTCATCAGGCACCTGAAGGAGGAGCTGATGGAGGCTGGGGTTGTAAACGGACAGATCTCCTGGGTTGT
Source organism: Platysteira castanea (assembly GCA_013397175.1). Lineage (NCBI taxonomy): Eukaryota > Metazoa > Chordata > Aves > Passeriformes > Platysteira > Platysteira castanea. Next base: position 248,222 of record VYXC01001269.1, read on the forward strand.
ATCCTGGGTGGGCAGAGCCTGGAAAAAACCGAAGCTGTCATGAGAACATGGGAATCTGTCACCCAGAAGGGAGCTGCTGAGACAACTGTGGAATAGCTCGCGCTGTATTTTTCACACTAATGCCAGATGGCCAGGAATGGGATCCCCCTCGTTCTCCTCCCAGTCTGAGAAGACAAGAAAATAAACAAGGAAAATGTCTGTGCTGATGGCATCTGTTGGCTCCCTCATAAGGTGAGTCACTGCTTTTGATTGCTGAAATAATTAGGATTTCTTTCTAATTGGATTCCCATGTTAACCCTTCCTGCACCACAGCTTCCAGCCATCCTTTTAGTTCCTGGCAGGTTGGAACTGGATGATCTTTAAGGTCCCTCCCAACCCAAACCATTCCGGGATTCTGTGATTTTTGTGGAAAATGGGACTTGGCAGCGATTCCAGGCAAGGGCATTTCACACCAGTCGGGCTCTTGGTGAGGAACCCCATGGCTCTGCTCTCCCATCACCTCCAGGAGCATCCTGGGGGTCACTGAGGCTCAGTTTCCTTCCAGCTACAGGACAAGAACGCCAGGAATTACAGGAGAAGAAACACAGGGTGGAAATGTGTGGAGATGTTTGGGTGTGGGCTCTGCAGCAGGTTTTGTTCTGGAGGTGCTTGCCACATACAATCCATGCTCCTCCTGCCATACTTACGTGCACATACATTAATTTTTAAACTCCTATTTGCAGCATTTCCTACCTTGCTGGTGCCACCAAAGCAGGTTTTTTCCTTAGCAAATAAGGGAAAGAGCTGGGTAAGTATAAATGTGTTTCTTAACAGCCTTGTTTGTGACAAAGTTGCCAAGTAAATCTTCACACCACGTCGGGCTGTGGGATTCGGGTCACATTTGGACAGCAGAGCCCACTGCATGCAGCTTTCATTGCAGCATTTCTCTCAAGCCCAGCCTGTCTCTCATGTTTTTTTCTGAACATTGTTTAAAGAACTGATGAAAGGGCTGAAAACTTTTCAAACTTCCCTTTTCTTGGGTCTCTTCAGCTCAGTCTTTCATCACCCAGTCGATAAACAGCAGAGGACTCTTCTGAACTGCAGTGGGAGCGAGGAGGAGAAGGGGAAATTAATGACAGCACCAAACTGAAACTCTTTCAAGTTCCCTTTAATTGCAGAGGGCACAGGGAGCTCGTTGAGTTGTAATTCTCTGATCTCTTGCTGTCCCCACGGGGCTGCTCTGCCTCTCCTCCCACGCCGCACGCGATTCTCCCGATTTTCCCGATTCTCCCGGGGCGGGTGCCTGGCTCCTTGCTCGGGGCTCTCTGCTGTGCAGAGCCCTTCCCAGGGGGGTTTGGGCAGTGGAACAGCAGCCACAGCTGCCCACTGTGGTGGCCACGCTGCCCTGGGGCACACACAGGGCTTATCCTGCTCCTTCAGGCACCCGTGATGCCTTCTCCCAGCCACCTAGAAACAGAGACTAGACAGGAGTAAGGGGATAAAGGTAGATATTTATTTGAAGGCCTTCAAGGCACACCCTGGGGAGCCAGAGGCTGCTTCCATAAAAGGGACCCCGAGATGGACAACGAGTCACGAGTTCTTCACTCTTTTATAGGTTTGGTCCATTTGCATCTCAGCATAAATTCACCAATTAAAACTTCAGCTCTCTTCAATTTCTCCACCTCTTTCATGGTCCCAGTTTACACCTTTGGGCCTAGGCCAGCCCGAGTGTCCTTGAACAGCTCAGAGAGGCTTTGTTGTGTCTGTCTGGCCTAAGAGAGCAGCTCACGAGCTACAAGAAACTTCAGAGTCACACACTGGGCAGTACAGGATTTGAAAAATAGAGAAATCAAAACCTAAGGCATCACCCAGTGCCCGTTTGGTGCCGACCCTGCACATCTGTGAACTGGGGGTCACGGAATCCCAGAATGATTTGGGTTGGAAAAAAGCCCACCCAGTGCCACCCCTGCCATGGCAGGGACACCTCCCACTGTCCCAGGCTGCTCCAAGCCCCGTCCAGCCTGGCCTTGGGCACTGCCAGGGATCCAGGGGCAGCCACAGCTGCTCTGGGCAAGTGAGTGTCACTCACAAACACTCCAAAGTTAAAAGGAAAAACCACAAAACCCCCAAGAATGTCCAAAAATTGCTGCTGTCCACTGAGGAGCTTCAGCTGAAGGCACCAGGCATTCCCTGGCTGTCTTTGTCTCATGGGAAATATCAGTGCAAGGGGCTGAAAACTGCTCAAAGAGCCATTCCCACCGTGGAAAAGCCTGAGGATTATCATCACAACAGGTCCCTGGGCAGAAACATGAAGCATAAAGCTTTAAATTCAAGTCACACCGATAAGAATAACAAATAAAGAGACCAAATTCCCTTAAAAAATGGGATTACAGAGGCCGTGGGGAAGAAATATTTTAAAGGAAGTTAAAGAGAAGTTAATCTGCTTTTATGTAATTTGTTTTCCTATTCTTCCCGAACTGGCTTGCTTTGGAGACAGCTGCTTTTAAGGTTTACAGCCATGCATATGGTTGGGAGGGCTGGAATTGGCAGCCCTGGGCCTGACAGAATAATGGCTCACTGGAAAAATGGCTGGGTAGATAATTTATAGATGATATGACCACATCAAACCCAGCGAAACACAACCCATTCATTTTTTACAGCCTCCAGATTGCTGCCTGCCGTGCTCCGTCCCTCCCGATGGCTCCCACGGCCCTTCCCCTGCCCTCCCACTGCTCCCACGGGGCAGGATCCCATGGAAATCCTCCTTCCTGGAGGTTTGGATATGGATGGGAGCCCCAGCACTGCCAGGGCTCTGCGCATCCCGGCGTGCTGGGTGCCCACGGGTCCCTGGCACATCGCCTGCTCCTCTCCCAGCCTGCTGGGCTCCCAGCCCGGAGGGGTTTCCTGAAATTTGGGTGGCCCAGCAGTGTTGCCCTGGTTTTTGCTACGCCTTCTGTTTTTAGCCTTGGAGTCAGATTCTTTCACACAGTTTCATGTAAATAATGGCTAATGTTTACTTAACGGTATTTTCTGTTTTTCATTCCTTTTGTGATAAGAGAACTTTGATGAGCATCTTTTTTCTCCAGTGGGATTGCGAAGGAAGTGACATGTCCTCCAATCCCTTGTGGAGTCGGGAATTGTATAAGAATGTGATTTATGTAAACAATAAAGTCTTTTCCCTCCTTTCTGCTGAACCTGGCAGGTGTGAGAGCCTCTTTATTGTGTCTTCCCAGACACACAGCAGGTCTCAGACATCCAGCTCTCCAAGCTCCAGAAGGAGCCAAGCAGGCCTTGGTTTTGAAATTTCCCACCTGTCTGGGTTTGAACCCAAACTGCCCAAGGTGAAGCAAGCACAAAAGCAGCGATAAAACAGAGCTTGGGAACACCAGCAGTGTTTAACCTGCTGCAGATATTCCTGGCTTCCCTGTTGGAAAAAGGTCTGGGAAAAGTTGCCTTTCAGAAAATGAGTGCTTTTCTGAATGCACTGTGATTTCAAATCTGGGCAGAATTTCTTTGTGCTGTTTTTCTCCCTCTGTTTTTCTCAATAGGGAAAAGGAGATTAAAAAGGGAGGGTGGGAACCATAGGATGCAGACGTGGAATCTGGAAAAAAATTGGCTTTTTCTGAAAACTGGAAATATTTCACCTTCAAGTAAACGGCTTTCTATACAACTCCCCACTTACTGGGAACATACCAGTTGTTATTTTCTCCTTGGAAAAAAAACAAAAGGCTTTTGTTCAGACTTATGTTCCTCTCCCAGAAAAGAGAGANTGTGGCAAAGCCCGAGGACGCTGAGGTGATTCATGGTGTGGCACACGGGGATCTCTGTGTTCATCCCTGGGATTTCAGAGGAGGCTTCCTCAGAACTGCCCTTGAGGTGGGCTGTGAAATCCATCCTGCACCTGAGCGTGGAGAATTGGCCATGTTTGAGGAACAAATGCCAGCCCTGGCCTGGGGCTCACTCGTGTTCTGCCCCGGGGATGAGGATTTGCTGCGGCTCGGCCCCTCCTGACGTTATCCCTGTGTCTGCTCCCTCTTGTGCAGGAATTCAGCAGGAGTTGAAGGGATACTGATGGGATACTGATNGAGAGGGTCCCAGCTCGGATTGATCTCTGCAGCTGCACAGTCCCAGATGGGGCTGGCACAGGAGGAGACGGCTCCAGGGTTGCAATGAGTGCAGAAACTGCCGTGTCCCTTCCCAGCCACACTGCCAGGCTTCCCTGAGTGTAATCCAGAGCTCTGGAAGTGCTGCTGAGGGATGCTCGAGCTAGCCAGGCTCTGCCCTGCTGCTGGGGCTCCCCCTGAACATGAGCTTTGCTGTCAGGACAGGGTGTGCAGCATTCACAGCTCTTGGCTGGTGCACAGCGTGGGATTACTCTGAGTTCACACCAGACTCTCTCTGTGGCTGGTAGTGAAGGATTTGCTCGTCAGTGCTGCAGAAAGCTCTGCTTGCCCCTGCACTGTGGGACAGCTTGGGCTTCTCCATGGGATGGGAGCTGCCTGCTTTACCCCTGCTCCACAGGCACAGAGAACCCTCAAGGTGGCCCAGAGGACGTGGGATGAGGGCAATCTCCAGCTGTTGTAAGAAAAAGCCTCATCCCTTTTTCTCTTTTGTTCTCACTTGCAGCAGCACCAGCTGCAGCTGGGCCAGGAGTGGGGTTCAGAGGGGAACCAGGCCAGGCTGCTCTGCCCCAGCAAGGGCAAATTTCAGATGTTCAGTTCCTCTGTCCTGGTACAATTTCATTGTACGAGGGCGGAATGAAGATGCAGAAATGTGGGAACAGTGCTGTCACAGGGAGGCACCTCCAGCCCTGCCAGCTGGGGGAGGAGGGCAGGAAAGCATTGCCCAGCCGTGGGCAGCCCTGTGGGCATGGAAACAGATGGACATGGCAGCCCTGGAGTGCTGTGGACAGGTTTTTTCTGTGCAGACAGGGGCAGTGCTGGGTGCAGACTCGAGACAAGTTTTGCACCACTCTGAACTCAGTGGGATGAAATTATTTTCTAGCAGAGACTGGAAATTTGGGTGGGAAAAGGTGTAGATGATGTCCCTAGAGCCTGGTGTCCATTCCCTGTGCCACTGATGTGTAGGGCCACGGTTTTGAGTTCCTCTCTTTTCTCTGTTTAAACCACTTGGAACAAGGATTAGTATTTGAGATTTTAATATTCAAGGATAGATTAAGACAACAGCAGCCTGATGTTAGATGACCATTAAACACCAAATGCTATCAAAATCTCCAGCAGCATCAAATCAAATCCTAAATCCTAAAAGCTTTATATTTTCTCCCCAATAATTACACCAGAGTATCACCTTTGGAGCCGTGTTGTTCTTTGTTCAGCAATAAATGAGCAATTCCTGGATACATCAGCTGGAGAAATCCCAGCAGGGGCAGTCCTGGCCCTCCCTTGGCCAAGCCCTGAGTGAAAGGCAGATTCTCGGGGCTGAATTACAGAGCCACTAAACAAAATGGAAATGTTGATGTTCATTATTGATTTTATCCTTTGCTGCTCTGGAATGGTGCTAGTGGGAGCTGTTGTAATCAGATTACCTTAAAACTTACTTACAGAATGAAGTGCTTAATTTATCCCCCCTTTTTTCCTTTCCCAAAGCGATACAACACGAAGGGATCAGCCGTGCTGCCTGTAGAGCAGCCCTGCTCTTTCTGCTTTTCTCACTGTGTTTGTGTAATTCATTTTTTATCACTCTCAAAATCTTTTTTTAAAACGTTTTGCATTTGTTATATCTCCTCGAGTAATCGCTCATATTGGTTATGGAATAGAATAGGCCGTGATTGTTGAAGATATAACTGCAAAATGCTTCCAATTTCTGGGAATATCTATTGAAAACCACATTTACTAAACATCCATCTCCAGCTCCCTGTGCTGTCAGGTCACAGCTCCGTGCCTCTGGATGTCTTTGGGATTCAAGTCAGCCAGGCTGATTCCAGTTTCAGTGAGGATCTGGGAAGTGCTGAGTTCTCAGTGATATATCCTCTCATCATCGGGGAGGTTAAATGGTTTTTCTGATTTGATTCTTTACTGCCTTCCCCATTTCGCACCGGATGAAATCGGCTGTGAAATGACAGCAAATTCGAGTGGCACATTTGTGTGCCCGCAGCCAGCACAGGGAAGGAGGAGCTGGGCGTTAATTGCCCCTCATTAATCATATGCCACGGACAATAGGAGTGGTGATTTCAGTGGGCAAAGTGGATTTCAGGGAGAAATCCAGCCCCTGGCGTTAGCCCAGGCTGGGTGTGGGGCTGGAAGTGGCTCTGGCTCAGGGCACCAAAGTGCCCGCCAGGGATGTGGCCAAGCAGCTCAGCTTGGGAAGATGGACCCTGCAAGCTTTGCCCCTTGGCTGGGCTCAGGGAGGATGGGTGGGCATGATCAGAGAATCCCGGGATGGTTTGGGTTGGGAGGGACCCTAAAGCCCCTCCAGTGCCACCCCTGCCATGGCAGGGACACCTCCCACTGTCCCAGGCTGCTCCCAGCCCCAGTGTCCAGCCTGGCCTTGGGCACTGCCAGGGATCCAGGGGCAGCCACAGCTGCTCTGGCCACCCTGGGCCAGGGCCTGCCCACCCTCACAGGGAACAATTCCATCCCAATATCCCAAATAACCCTGCCCTCTGGCAGTAGAAAACCATTTCCCCTTGTCCTGGCACTGCAGGCCCTTGTCCCCAGTCCCTCTCCTGCTCTCCTGGAGCCCCTTTAGGCCCGGGAAGGAGTTCTGAGGTCTCTCTGGAGCCTTCTCCTCTCCAGGCTGAGCCACCTTGTTCTTGCCATGTTCCGTGTTCACATTCATGTGGAGTCTGGCTCTGCGTCCTCTTCAGCCCCTGGTGGGTCCCAGATCCTGAGGGAAGCCCTCAGACCAGGCCATCTCCTTGGAAAAACATGGAACCATGGAATTGTTAAGGTTGGAAAAGATCTTTAGGATCGAGTGCAACCCCAAGGCATCCCTGGTACAACCGTGCAGCTCTCCAGGGATGCTCAGTGTGACCCTGCTGTGATCCACTCCCAGGGCTGCTCGGCAGGGGAGCCTGCCTTTCAAAGGAACAGGAATCTAAGTCTGTGGATTTATCCAATATAACCCTCTCCTTGCTGTGCCCTGCCTGCATTCCCTGCCATTCCTCAGCAGCCAGCAGCTCTGATCCCAGCTCTCCCCATCACTCCTGCCCCTGACCACCACTTTGGGAGGAGGAGGGAGGTTTCTGTGGCTTAGCAGATGGCAGCACATCTCCATACCTGCATTTCACAGCCTGGCTGGTGGGCTTAGAGTGATCTATTTACTCCAGCACCTCAAGTCAATGAATTACACCCAGCCCTGCAAATGGTCATAAATACGATAGTCTGTGTGAGCTGAGGTAATTGCCTGCTTTATAAACGTGTTTATCTTCCCTGCACTGCATCCACAATGTGCATGATGTCAGGGGATGACAAAGAGCAGCCATAATGCTCCTCAACTGCATATTTCTCCTTAGTTTATGGCCCAGGCTTGGAGTTATCTTATGCAGAGTTGGCTGCAGTGGTTTCATATAAATTAACATACTTAGGAAATGTCAAGGAGCATTAATTGACAATTTCGGAGGCCTACCTTGCTAAATACCAGTTTGGTTCTGAAGCCTGTCTCTGCAAGCTTAATATATGGAAAATAATGCTTATTCATGAATGGCTTATGTAACTTGGCATTAATTACGTGGCAGCCAGCGCTGCTGTCACAGATGGTCCTTCTGTACAACCAGGTGCCAAAAATAAAGTTGCAAGCCCCACAAGGGAACTTCTGGGCTGGGTACTCAGCACTTTGGAAAACCAGGGCACATCATCCTGTGTGGAAATACCGACTTACTAACCTAATTCTGGACCCACTTTCGGCAGGGAATTGGCCTATATAAAAATATTTCACATCAGCACCTTCTCCTGCACCTCGAACGAGGGGATCTATGGCAGGAGCCTGGTGCAGTGCCCCCAGCCCAGCTCTCCCCTACCACTTCCCACCCGGAAAACAGAGATAACACCGAATATTCCCGTTGATAAAAGCTGAAACAAGCCGAGGTTTTTATCTGAACAATTAGCACAGTGCTGCTGGTTGCTTTGCCTGCCCTCCAGCCGGAGCTGTGCCACAGCTGGGAGCAGCTGGTTGGTGTGGAGGTGCTCAGCTGAATGCTAATTGTTGATTAATATAGCCCAGGGTTACAAAAAACCCAGTTCTCCCTTTTGTGCTTTTCCCCATGCACCAGGAAGGTGCTGCTGTCTCCCCAAGGTTTCCTGCTCCTCATTCCAGCTGGGAGCGTGGCCAGCTCCACGGCTCCTGGGAGCTTCCCTGCCTCCCTGAACAAAGTTAAGTAAGGCTGAAAGATGAGATTTGAAGGCGTTTATTGATTTTGCTTTAATATTCTGTTATTTCTTGCCCATCAATACATGATTTGCTTTATGCAGTGCACTGTGGAGTAGGGATATTCCCAGAAAATGATGCACGTAAGGTTATCTCATCTGTGAGCACGTGGATAGCAAATGAAAGCTGGCCTGTAAATCACCCAAAATCAGGGATGGCAACACCATCCAGGCAGCTGAGCCACCCCTGCTCTGCCCCCGAGCTGGAGTGGGAAGGGCAGCCCTTCCTGAGCACGGGGGGCTGGGTTTCCTTGGCATCAGTGGATGCTGCAGTGTTTGGGGCCCCAGAGCTCTGCCGTGATGGGTTTCTATGGCAACTGGCAGGTAAAGCCAGGGGTGGGGGGGACCAGCCCTGTGCCCCCAGCTCTTACCCAGTTGGGTTTTTTAGTGTTCCAAACAGACCCTTCTTTCATCATCTCCCTCTTATTTTTCGCGTTGCTGCTGTTGAAGTTGTTTCTGTGGTCCCTAAGTTAAGTCCTCCCCCAAGATCAGGCAAAACTGAGCCTAGAAAAGCTCTCCTGGACAGACAGAGAGTGCCCATTGCCCTGAGCCCCTGCCCTCCTCCTGCTGCTGCCTGCTTTCCATCCCCTGCTCCTCCCATCCCAGGGACCTGTGGGGATTCAACCTCTCTGTTCTGATCCCAGACTGGTTTGGGTTGGGAGGGACCTTAAATCCCACCCAGTGCCCCCCCTGCCATGGCAGGGACACCTCCCACTGTCCCAGGCTGCTCCCAGCCCTGTCCAGCCTGGCCTTGGGCACTGCCAGGGATCCAGGGGCAGCCACCCCTTCCCTGGACAGCCCATTCCAGCACCTGACCACCCCTGTGGTGATCTCCCATGCCAACCTAACTTTTGGGTCCGTTTTTCAATACAGTCCCAGGGATCATTTTGTCTTCTCTTGCTTGAAACCTAAAAAAAAAAAAAAATAAATAAAAAATTGCTTTAACCCATCTGCAAAGCAACTGCTTCAAATGAAACCCTGTGATAAACCCAACCCCAAGGAAGTGTAACTGAGAAAAGACAAGAGGCTCTTGCCCTGGGAATGGGGCGATCAGGAACTCCCGGGGATGGTGGTGCCACTGTTTCTCTGTCACCCCAAACGTCCCCACTGGCACTGGGGTAGTTGCTGCTGTTCTTGTGTATGGTCTCTGCTGGTTTTTAAGATGTTTTATGGCTGTTTCTTGATCTTAAAAAGTCCCATGCCAGAGCCAAAAGTGATCGGAGACTTCTGTGAATTCTTGTTCGGGTTGTTTATTTTTTCTTATCTCTCAGTGTCTGGAGCAGGGACAGCATGAGCTGCTCCACTGAATCCACAGCAGAAGTAACACCCAAGAAGGCCGTCTTTACCTTTTGATCTCTTTCAGGAAAACCAACCAAGTTCTACAACGTATTATTATTTATCAATTTATACCAATAATTCTTCACCTTTTCTTACCATGGCAGTGCTGCCTCCACCAATGCCCATCCCCATCGTCACAGCAGGAGATGGAGGGGAGAGAAGAAAGAGGAAGGGGAAGGGGCACCGCCCTTTGCCCTCCATGTTTGCTCTTTTCCCTCATACCTCCATAAATCTAAAACCTACATTCACCCAGTGATAAGATAAGCTAATTACACATTTTCTTTCCGTTTTGTATTTCTTCCCTCAATGTGGGTAATTTTTTCCAAGGACAGGGTTCAAACATAGAGTTCTGTGCTTTCGTCTCGAGTTCTGAAACTGCCTGGCAGGGCTCCAGACCCCTCTGCACTGTCAGAGGGACACTCTGGGCTGCCACACTTGTGAACCTTTCAAATCTGTCCTTCCCCTTCTGTGTGAGACCCCTCCTCCAAGATCTTACCCTTGGCACTGACAGAATCCAGCTGAGCTCTCAGGAGCTGAGGAAAATGCCCTGAGCTGTGTTCCCAGGGATGCTGCTCAGGGGAGGCACCCTGGGTACTGCAGGGAGCACAGCCTGGCTCTGCTGGGCTGCTTGGCCATGAAATTGCCCATGAAATGGGAATCTATTGTTTATCATGCTAATTAGCAACCCCGAAAATTTATTTAAAGGTCACTGGAAAGCCGTGAGAAATATCTTAGGTGTGAAAAGAAGAAAAGTCAAGAAGCCATAGGGGGTTTGGGTTATTTAGCAGAATGTTACTGCTAATATTTAAGATACTTTCTGAGATGTGCATTAAATTAATAAGGGAGATGGAGTGTTTTAATATAACTTAGCTACTTCCACACTCTCCAAATTTATTTTATTCATAGATTTTTGCATCAAAGGCCCTATAATGATTAACTTTCAAACCTACAGGTTTAAACAGCAAAATAAGAAGTAATAGCTCCGAAGTTGCTTTGAAATACTTAATAAAATGGTGTTCTTTAAAGCACTAAATGGCTGCCTAATGCCACGAGCACTTCAAAGAACAGGACTTTTTGCAATATTCCTATTCAGTTTTCTGCTCTCTGCAGAGCTGACTCACTGTAGAGGGCATGGAAATATTTTCAAATGGCCAAAATCAAGGTATTGTTGTATTCCAACAAAAGCCCGGGCTGCAAAACTGCACTGAGTGCTCGGTAGGGCAGGAGTTAATTTGATGGTGCAGGAGGTTCCAGATCCCAGGGCAAACCCAAAATACAATCAGTAGGAAAGGGATGTGGTTATTCTGAGGGGTGTCTGATGTGGGGCTGCTGCAGAGGCACAGAGGGACTGAAGCAGCCCCAAATCTAAATGGTTTTTGTAGGAAAATCCATGTCTTTCCACGGACAAAAAGCATCTTCACATCAAACCCCAGGAGTGTAAAAGCAGAAGTTCCAACCTGGAGAGTGCCCAAGTTTCCCCTGAGCGGGTGCTGGAGGGAGAGAGGCTCCTCCTGGGATGCTCCAGTGGGAAGAGAGGAATTCCTCCTTAAATACTCTGAAATAAGAGCAGGATTTGGCCCCTTCCAGGTCCCAGGGAGGGCAGCTGGGACCCAGGGTTGACTCCTGCTACAGGAGGGCTGCTAATTGTAAATTCAGGCGTGCAGAGGATTAATTGCCAGCAGGTGTCACAGATAAGAAATTCCTCTCTGATCCGGGCAGGGGGTAACTCAGAGTATTTCCCTGTATTGTTCTGTTCTTACCATTGTTCAGGAGGAGGGCAGATGAAAATCTACGTGAGGAAATGGGATAAACAATTTTGCTGCTGCCAGAAAAGGAGAAAACGCAGCGCAAGGCTTCAAAGGGGAGAAATTGTTAATTAGGAAATTACTGCTTGAAAAAAAATATAACTGGGGAGGTCAGAGAGCTGTGAAAAGCCAGCCTGTGGTTTCATGACCTGCCCTGAGCCAAGGGTTACACACAATTTACTCGGGTTCCTTCCTCCTGGTGTTGTGGGAAGAGGAGTGAATTTAGCAATTAGTGGAGCTGCTGATTGACTCCTGGCCATCCCCAGCCCCTCACCCCCTGCCTGGGGGCTGCCCTTGTCCCTCCAGCCCCTCACAGGGCTCAGCCTGGGAGGTCCTGCCACCACCTCTGTCCTCAGGAGGGCACAGCCCCACCAAGCCCTGTGGAGAGCCAAAGGAGAAGGGGGCCTTGAGAAAGTGATCCCCTGCAGCCCCCAAGGCCCAGATTGTCCTTCTGTTGTCTTTGCAGGCAGCAGGCAAAGCCATTCCTGGTGATATGAGCAGGGTGTGAAGCTGAGTGAAGGACCTTGCTGTCCGTGGAGTGTCCTGGGGGCACCCATGAAGGGAATTTCTGCTGAGCAGCAGCACTCTGAAAATCCAGGCTTTTGTTCACTCCCCATCTGTGTCTGGGAAAACACAATAAAGACGCTCTCGCACCTGCCAGGTTCAGCAGAAAGGCGGGGCAAGACACTTTATTATTTACATATGTCATGTCTTATACAATTCTCAACTCCACCAGGGATTGGAGGACATGTCACTTCCTTCTCAATCCCACTGGAGAAAAAAGATGCTCATCAAAATTCTCTTATCACAAAAGGAATGAAAAACAGAAAATACCGTTAAGTAAACATTGGCTATTATTTACATGAAACTGTGAGAAAGAATCTGACTCCAAGGTTAAAACAGAAGGCTTTAGCAAAAACCAGGGCAACACCCATCCACACAAACAAACCCTGAGAAGGTCACTCAGGAGTTAGTCCCTGCTATGAAGCTGTGTCAGAGGAGGGTTAGGTTGGGTGTCAGGGAAAGATCAGGAAAAAAGAGGGTGCTGGGCACTGCCCAGGCTCCCCAGGGAATGGGCATGGCCCCGAGGCTGCCAGAGCTCCAGGAGCCTTTGGGCAGTGCTGCCAGGGGTGCCCAGGGTGGGGTTGTTGGGGGGTCTGGGCAGGAGTTGTACTCTGATCCTGGTGGGTCCCTCCCAGCTCAGGATATTCCCTGACTCTGTGCAGGAACTCACCAGACCAGCCTGATACTGGTTCGGAGTAGTGAACCCAGCATCACAGCCAGGTTAGAGAGGAATGGTTTAAAATCATGGAACGTTTTGGGTTGGAAAGGACCTTAAAGATCATCTCGTTCCAACCCCCTGCCTTGGCTCCTGCAGATTTTTAGGACGTACAAAATACATCATTTCAGTCATCATTTCCACGTGTGACAGAAAAGTCACGGCACCCCTGTAATGGAGCAAAGCAGGGCATTTAAATAATAATTGAACTGAAATAATTAACTGCAGCCAGAAATAATTAATTATATGGTAAATGCCACAGATAGGGCTGTTCCAGGGGCTTCTGCCTGGCAGGGTCTGAGGCAAGGATGATGCCCCGAGATGTGGTTTGGGACGTAAGTCACAAACCAACGTGGCTTTAGGAGTTTTGCCATCGCCCTCAGCGGGAACTGAGGCACAATCATTATTTGGGATCCTCTCTGCAGTATTTATATGGATGAAAGTGGCCAGTGGGCCCTTGGGGTTTATTTAGAAAAGGAGAAAAGCCTGGCTGGAGCCTCGCGTGCCTCCGCCAGCAGAAGACTCCCGGCCCACACACCCCGAGGAAAAGCCAGTGCCTGGGTTTAAATTAGCACCCAGCTGTGTGCCAAAGCCAACAGGAGAGAAGCAGGCGTGGGGGTTTGTGGGGCCCGAGCTCCCCCCAGGCCCCGGGGGTGGCCCCAGCAGCGGGGAAGGACGTTCATCCCCAGCCGGACACACGGACACGCTGAGCGCCGAGCCCTGGGTACCCGACCAGGAAACCAGGGTGTTGTCCTGGTTTTTGCTAAAGCCTTCTGTTTTAACCTTGGAGTCAGATTCTTTCTCACAGTTTCATGTAAATAATGGCCAATGTTTACTTAATGGTATTTTCTGGTTTTCATTCCTTTTGTGATAAGAGAACTTTGATGAGCATCTTTCTTCTCCAGTGAGATTGAGAAGGAAGTGACATGTCCTCCAATCCCTTGTGGAGTTCAGAATTCTATAAGAATGTGAGATATGTAAATAAAGTGGCCTTTTCCCTCCTTTCTGCTGAACCTGGCAGGTGTGAGAGCGTCTTTATTGTGTTTTCCCAGACACACCAGGGCTCCCTCTGCTCGCTGCCCTCCTTCTGCCAGAGCTGGGTGAGCAGCCTCGCTGGGTTTAGGAACAGAAACAAGGCTGAAATGCCACTTCCTGGCTCTCTCCAGTCTCCCTTCTCCCTGTCAATATCGCTGTCAGCTCAGGAAAAGTCATCAGCAACGAGGCCCTGGAGTCCCAAGATATGAAGAACCATTTTTAATTCCTTTCCCTGTACTAAACCAACTTCTTAAGGATAGTATGGAAATCTTTGCATTTGGATTTCGACCCTAAAGTAATTAAGGAAAACTTCCAGACTGATGAAATGAGGGTTTTCTTTAATTCTCTAGAAGAAGGGTGCTCTGAGGAGCCGCTCTCTTGAACAAGTGTGATGAGCACGTCCTTTGCTCAGTCTCTACATCCTGGTGGAATAAAACCAAGTGGGATTAAGCGTAGAGGAAGCTGTAATGGGCATTTTGGATTTTGACAGCTGTCCTTGACATCAAAATGGACAAGGGGTAAGGGCTTTAAACTGCCCGAGGGCAGGGTTAGGTGGGATACTGGGGAGAAATCCTTCCCTGTGAGGGTGGGGAGGCCCTGGCACAGACTGGGAAGGTCCAAGGCCAGCCTGGACAGGACTTGGAGCAGCCTGGGATAGGGGAAGGTGTCCCAGCCCATGGCAGGGGGTGGAACAAACTGAGCTTTAAGTTCTTTTCCAACCCAAACCATTCTGGGATTTTTCTGATCGTGCTTGCCTGTCCTCCCTGAGCCCAACCAGGAAATTCCTGGAGTGCAAAGCTTGTAGGGTTCATTTTCCCGAGCAGAAGAGGCGGCTTCGCATCTGGATAAGTTTCTTTTCCTTCCTTGCTGTAAAAGGAACATGCACTCAGGCAGAATTTGAAGTCACTGGCAGGAAATAAGGCAGTGAGAGAACGAGGGAAACTGGAGGGACTGTGCAGGTGTGAGCAAGGGACGGAATAGCAATGAGGGAGCTCGAGAGAAGACAGGGAAAATGCAACGCTGAGGAGTAAAAGATAAGCCCAGCAAAACGTGCAGGGCTGCCAGTATCCCAGCAACAATAAATTCTGTGTGTGATAGGGCTGGGTGAGAGAGCCGGGGACTGGCAGGTCTCTGATCTCCTGCCAAAAACCCTGGTCCCCTTTCCCACCACTCAGTGTCAGCTGGAAGGTGTGAAACACACCCAGGTGAGGGGCTTTGTGCAGCAGCTGCTCCAGGAACATCATTCCCAGGATGGGAGGTGACACCAGAGTCAGGATCAGCATCAGAACTGAGAATTAACCTCACTTCCAGCCCAGGTGGAAGTGCTGGCAGGGCTGATGGGCAATTTTGGGGGTGATGTTTTCTCCCAGAGGTGATGTTGGCCTCAGCCTGTGTGCTCCCGAGGAAAAGGAACAGCTGGTTGCCACAGGGATCAGTTTATCAGCATTACAGGGCCTCTGCAGACTCAAATAAATGAGAATTTCCTGTGGGCGAGCATCTGAGTGGCAGCAAATGGCATCAAAGTGAAGATCTGCACATTTTTTTGAGGAAGAGGAGACAGGAGGCTCAAGCAGGTGGACTTAGGCAAGCTGCCAGGGCCAGGGAAGAAAGTGATAAATAGATGTCCTGGAAAAGGCTGAATGGAGGAATAATAACCATCAACAGCAGAAGACACTGAGTGAGATGGATTCTCACCTCTAGAAGCTTCCGATGTTTATTATTGATGGCACCACAGGTTTTATTTTTCTGCTTTTTGTACTTTTCAGTACAATCCAGTGAGGAATTCAACATGGCAAAGCGGGTGATGGAAGGACTCTGGAAGGAAAGAAAAATGACATAAATGAGCAGCACCAACAGCCCTGTCCTGGCAAGGAGTACAAGGAACTGGAGGTAATCCTTAATGACAAAGGCTTTGTTTCCTGGTTATCACTAAAATGTCGTGGAAAGAGTCTCAGGACAGGGCAGGTCTCTGTTTCCACAGGATTTCTGGATAGCTGACCCTTTTTCCCCTTCTCTAATATCCCTGATTTTAAAGGTAACTGAGCACCAAGGGGTCTGGATTGGCATATAAAAAATTCCCTGCTCCTCTCTTCAAACTCTTCACTCTCTTCAAGCTCTTTTCAAACTCTTGCACATCTTTTAAATTGGGAAATTCTGTCCTGTGTCTGCCGGTGAGGGCTGCTGCAGTGGGTGCAGTGGGATCTCACACGGAGAGGGAGGAGATGTGCTGCTGAGTAATGGTTGAATTTTTCAGGAAATGAATAATTTTGGGACTTTCTAAAGGTCACTTTAAGTTCCCATGAACTTTTATAGTTGATTATATAAAAAGAGAAGGGAGAACTCTTAGTCTAGATCAGTGTCAGTCGGGGGAGATAACCTGAGAAAGGCTCTGGCAGGTCAGGGCCACTTCAGTGGCACTTTTTGGGAAGAGACCAGGCAGCAGAGCTGCCTCCCCTGATGGGTGTCTGAAATGGAAATTCCAGCTCTCCCTCTTGCAGCAGATTTAAGTGGAAGTTCACTGCCCTGGCGGGCACCTGGATTTTGTAAATGACCTCTGAAGAGTACCTGAGCCAGCCTTTTGTCACCACTTCTGTAAATCAAAGCCCAGACAGAGACTGGTCAGCTGGAGTGGCTGAGGGCAGAGGTGGGAAAGGCAGAGGTGGGAAAGGCAGAGGTGGAAAAGACAGAGGTGGGAAAGACAGACGGACACCCGCCCCTGTTGTTCCAGGATCTCCTTAGGGGTGGCTCTGGATGATTTTGAAGAGGATCAGGGGCCTGATGAGCAGTGGCTGTGCTGACCCTGCTGGGTGTGGATGCTGATATTTGGCAGCACCAGGTCTGGGGTGCCACGAGTCAGACACAAACCCTTACCAATAACCAATAACCAATAATCAATAACCAATGAACCCTTCCCAGTAATTCCCGTGCTGCTCTCTGTGCCACAGCTCCAATATTCCAGCAGTCCCAGGGGTGTAACAGGAGGACACATCTCGGACCTCCGAGCCCTTGCTGTGATGAGAAGCTGCAGACAAACCTCTCCAACAAACGTCTCCATAACACTTAACATTCAGCGGAGCAAAAGGAGAATAATGAGCACTGCAGCCATCCCAGGTTAGTAATTACTGCCGTCATTATTAATTTTCCAGAGCAATCTCGTCAAATGAGTCATTATTATCTCAATTCCTTAGCCAGGACTGATTGATTCTCTCTCGCTGTTGTGACTAATTCCATATAATGTCTGAGTACAATATAGAACTATAGAGCCAGTGTGATTCTAATGCAGGATAATTCCAAATAACCAAATCCCTTGCCTTCAGCTCTGTTTAGATCTGATGCTTTATACTACTTAATTGAAATAAATACCCCGATCCTGTTGCTCCCTACTCTCCCCAGCCACTGGAATTCCACTGGAGATGGATTCCTGCCAGCCTGGGACCTGCCCTGTGTGTGCCAGGGCTGTATCAGTGTTGGCTCTGAGCAGGAGCTTTGCTGCACTCACAGGAACAGTGTGGTGTGGTCTGAAGGAAGTGTTCACCACCCTCAGCTCTTCCTCATGTTAATTTTGACCATTTTCAAGGACGGTTTTGTTGGTTTGTCGGTCTGGGCAGGTTTTTTTTGGAGGAGAGGCTGAAGGTGGTGGTTTTTTAGCTCTGTTCCATTCTCTCTGTTTGCAGTCGAGTGTCATGAGCTGAGCATGAAGGAGTTCAGTGCAAGACAAGGGGAGGGGGCTCTGTGGGGTGGGAATGTGGTCCCTGCCTCGCTGGAAAGGCTGGGGCAGAACAATTTCCTTTCCTTCAGAGGCACTGGAAACCCACTCCTTGCATTTCCCTGGAGCTGGAGGGAAGGGAAGGAGGAGGAGACCGCAGTTATTTTACAACTTTGACCTTTTTGTCTCCCGGACTTCAAACACGATCAGACTGGAGAGGGGAAAGAGGAGGCTGCAAAGCCAGGAGGAGCAGCAGAGGGGCTGCCAGAGGAACCCTCAGCACTGGAACTTTTCTTTTCAGACCAGCAAGATGTGATGGTTTAATCCTGAGCCACGGGGAGGGGCGAGATGCTCCCTGTCCCTGCTCTCAGCCTTGGCTTTGCCAGCCCTTCCCCAGCAGCATCCTCGTGCCAGCAGCGACTGTGCCTGTGCTGACATTTAAGGATATTGGTGTAGCTTGCTCTGGATTGGATTGGGGGAATTAAAAATATTGAATTGGACAGTAAATAAAGGAGGAGAGGTCACTGCCGTCCAGCACTGCTCTGTTTCTGGTTATTTATTGAGGCAGTTCCACTTGAGTGCGTTAGTGCTGAATTCAAAATTCAAAATTTCGGGACCAGAACTCGGCTGTGCCCCAAGAGCCTCTTCCCTGGTGGGAGTCAGGATGGAGAGCAGTGGGATTCTGTGCTGCAGCAGGGATTGGTGTTGGGATCCAGCCAGGGGAACTGTCTCATCTCCCCTGGGGCCAGCCAGCCCTGTGCCATCCCCTCCCCTGATGGCTCCATCCCATCCTATTCCCCAGGGTGTTAAAATGTCATCATGCCCAGATTTTAATAGGAACGCTCTACAATATTTGTGCCACCTTCTTGGAGATGTCCCTGCTGTAAATTCCTGCTTTTTCTGCTGTCCCTCCCCAGCAAGAACAAGCGGAGGTGATAATTTTATATATTATTTCTCTTACTTACACTGAAAATAACCCCCTGTTTGCAGTTATTAATTAGCTATTTACTAGGCTTGAGGTGCTGAAAGGAAAGCAAAGAACTGCTGGAGGATCCTTTGGGGCACGTGGAGCCCAGTGCTGGAGTCAGAGGTGGCACCTTCTGCTGTCCACAGAGGAGCCCAGAGCTGGTGACACATTTGGTGCCCCAGAGCAGGAGCTGCCCTGTGTCCAAACCCCTCCTGCACCCAGGGATGTGAGCAGCTCAGCTGGAATCAGTGTGGAACAGTCAGCTCAAGGGTGTATTTATAGGAAAAACAAGCTCAGGTTTGTAGTAACCTGGTTTGGTACAAAAAAACTCCCCCAGTTCTGGTACTACAACAATTTGAATATCAGTTAAATTTAGTAAATGTAACTTCTTACTGGGAGAGGAATCTCTGTGTTTTTAGAATAAATGTTACTTTATGGCCATCACCATATGCCACCTCAGGTCCTGTTTGGAGTGTAAATCATAACAAGTGTGGATCCTAAAATGCTTTATTGTCTTTTTATGGCCACATACGGCTGCTGCTCCTTCCATTTGTGATTAATTTTTTTAATGGTTCCCCTTAGAACCTAAAAAATAATTAAAGCTAATGAATACTGTGCAGCGCCAGTGAAGGAAGGAGCATATTGCATCTCTTCTCCCTCCCCAGCTCTGATCAAAAGCGGGCTGGAGCTGTGAAGTTGTGCCACTGACATTTTGTGCTGAGCTGCCGACCACCTCCTGAGACCAAACGAGGGCTTTGGGGAGGAGCAGGAATTAGAATTTTCATTGTTTCACAGCAATAGTGCTGAGAGGGTGGAATTAAAAGCAGTTGAAGTCACGATGTTTATTTCTTTGCAAATCCTTTTTTAAAGAGATCAAGCCAAGATGGAAAGGACTTAAGACAGTTTTTTCCCTTTGTCCTCGCCCCTGGGTGCATGAAGTGAGATATTCTATGAACTGGGACTGGCCAAAATATTGGTTTCAACCCAAAACATTGGTTTCAACCCAGCACAGAGCACAGTCCCTTTTCCTTTCCCAGCTGTGTCCACCCAGGCTGGGAGCTGTTGCCCTGGTTTTTGCTAAAGCCTTCTGTTTTAACCTTGGTGTCAGATTCTTTCTCACAGTTTCATGTAAATAATGGCCAATGTTTACTGAACGGTATTTTCTGTTTTTCATTCCTTTTGTGATAAGAGAACTTTGATGAGCATCTTTTTTCTCCAGTGGGATTGGGAAGGAAGTGACATGTCCTCCAATCCCTGGTGGAGTTGAGAATTGTATAAGAGGTGACAAATGTAAATAAAGTTGCCTTTCCCCTCCTTTCTGCTGAACCTGGCAGGTGTGAGAATGTCTTTATTGTGTTTTCCCAAACACAGGGGTCCGTGGCTCAGGGCGCTGCTGGTCCCCAGCTCTGCCCCAGCTGCCCTGGCAGAGCCTCCCCAGTGCCATTCGTGCCCCCTGCACTCCAGATCCAGAGCTGGACTCTGCTGCCTCCCAGCCAGGGGTTTTATTTGCCCTTCAGAAACTCTTGACTTTGATTTCATTATTTTTTTTCCCTCCAGTGCACTTGGCTGTTGAACTCCTTCGTGTTTTGCACGGGAGCACAGCCAGCTTTGAGCACTGCTTGAAAACCTTACAAATTCACTTCTCAAAGCTAACATTTACCTGTAAAGGCCGTGATTAGAGGGTGGGGGTGTTGCTGTGCACGTATCTGCCTCTCCCTGGGCTTCCTGCAGCTCACAGCGGCTTTGAGATGAGACTTGAGGGGAATTAATTGACAACCAAGGGCTGGCCAGGGGTTAAAGTGTCAGTGCTGCAGGAGGAGCCTCAAAGGTGTTCCGTGGGGACAGATGGAAAACCAACTCCCCAGGCAGCTCTTGGCATGGTGTCACCTCCTCCTTCATTCCTGAGCACACGGGGGTTGGGATTCACTGGGAATTTTCCACGTCTTCTTTTCAGACCATGAGTGACACTGGGTACTCCTTCTCTTCCTCCTTCTCCTCCTTCTCCTCCTTCTCCTCCATCTCCTCCATCTCCTCCATCTCCTCCATCTCCTCCTTCTCCTCCTTCTCTTCCTTCTCCTCCTTCTCCTCCTTCTCCTCCTTCTCCTCCATCTCCTTCTTCTCCTCCTCCTCCTCCTCCTTCTCCTCCTCCTCCTCTGTTGCAGCTTCAACCTTTCTGCCCTCCCAGCTCCATGGCCAGTTATCAGTTACATCAATAAATAATTTTCCTCTAGAACAGACTTAATTACAAAACCAAACAAATAAAGGATAATTAAGAATTGCCATCATCTGCAGAACTGGTGGGAGAATGAGCTGCCTTGCAGCCAAGTCACTGGTAGAGCCCTAAAATTGAATCCCACCTTCTGAATTCCAGTTTGACATCTTAAGCTGGATACTCCTGCTTCCATTTTATGGTTTATGTTGATTAATTTCCGGTTATGAGAGTTTTAACTGGTTAAGTCAACTTGTTTTGCAAGATAAAATCAGAGCTTTAAGAAAGCACTTTTTAATTTGCAGATGTTGATTCCAAAGGGAGAACCATTTATAGTTAAAACCTGAAATGTGTAAGAAAAAGGGTCACTGAAGTCAACGTCAAGGTACTGCCAGGTGGTCAAACTCTACTGTCCTGGCTCCTTTTTTAAAGCAACTTTGATGACCACAAAGTTGCCATTTTCTGTCGTAGCTTCCCTGGGAGCTTCCCCCTGTAGAGTTGTACAGTATCCTGAGTTAAAGTGAACCAAATTAAACTGCTGTGGCATATAAAAACAGCCAACAAAGGCAGGCAGCTTTTTTCATGAGCCCCCTGAGATTTATTCTGACAGTTTGCAACTCGATGAAATGGATAATGGAAGTCCCTTGTCACAATAACTCAGCTTAAATGTATTGTTGGATTAATAGACTCAGTTATCCGCTCTTGCAAGGAGAAAAATGACTTGTGGTTTCAAATCAGGCCCTCACTCGTGGCATCCCATCCAATTAACCAAACGGGCCAAATCCAATCGCCCGGCAGAAGCCAGGCACTCTGTGAGTTGTCATAAAAATGAGTTTATTTATTTTTAATGATTTCCAGTCGCCATGGCAACAGCCGGGGGTGACACAGGTGGTGGCCGTGAGCCCCCGGGGTCGGGAGGTGGGACCTGGGGATGGATGTCCCTGTCCCCTGCTCAGGGAGCTTCTGCCTGGTGGCACCTCCCTCTGCAGCAGCGAATTCGGGCAGGGAGCTCACAGGTATTGCCCTGGTTTTTGCTAAAGCCTTCTGTTTTTAACCTTGGAGTCAGATTCTTTCACACAGTTTCATGTCAATAATAGCCAAGGTTTACTTAACGGTATTTTCTGGTTTTCATTCCTTTTGTGATAAAAGAACTTTGATGAGCATCTTTTTTCTCCAGTGGGATTGAGGAGGAAGTGACATGTCCTCCAATCCCTTGTGGAGTTGAGAATTGTATGAGAATGTGACATATGTAAATAACAAAGTTTTCCCCCTCCTTTCTGCTGAACCTGGCAGGTGTGAGAGCCTCTTTATTGTGTCTTCCAAACACACACAGGGGGTGTGATACACCTGTGAAAGGGCTGCAGGCCTGGTTCCTCTGCTGGAGGTGGGTGTGGGGAGTGGGATTTTACAGCTGGTGGGAGCAGCTCGCTGCCTTTCCCTGGAGCTGGTGGAGCATCCTGTGATTTACCCCTCGCACACCCGTGGGAAGGCTCTCCCTGGCCTCTCCTTCCAGGGAGAAGGAACACTTGTCATTCCCACCTCTCTTGGCCTTGCACTAAGTAAGCTCACGAGGTAATTTCACTCTTTGCAAAGTCGTGGCTTGATTCAGTCTTACACCAGCCAGGCACAAAACTCTCATTGGCACAGGGTGCCCAGAGCAGCTGTGGCTGCCCCTGGATCCCTGGCAGTGCCCCAGGCCAGGCTGGATGGGGCTGGGAGCAGCCTGGGGCAGTGGGAGGTGTCCCTGCCCATGGGACTGGATGGGTTTTAAAGTCCCTTCCAACCCAAACCCCTCTGGGATTTGTGTGCAGGGCGCCGAGTGATGCCTTCTCCCAGCCACCCAGAAACAGAGACCAGACAGGAGTAAGGGAATAAAGGCAGGGATTTATTTGAAGGCCTTCAAGGCACACCCTGGGGAGCCAGAGGCTGCTTCCATAAAATGGACCCCAA
This sequence comes from Platysteira castanea, assembly GCA_013397175.1. Classification (NCBI taxonomy): domain Eukaryota; kingdom Metazoa; phylum Chordata; class Aves; order Passeriformes; genus Platysteira; species Platysteira castanea. Next base: position 270,874 of record VYXC01001269.1, read on the forward strand.
GGTGGACAACGAGTCACGAGTTCTTGACACTGTTATAGGTTTGGTCCATTTGCATCTCAGCATAAATTCACCAATTAAAACTTCAGCTCTCTTCAATTTCTCCACCTCTTTCATGGTCCCAGTTTACACCTTTTGGGCCTAGGACAGCCCGAGTGTCCTTGAACAGCAAGCTCAGAGAGGCTTTGTTGTGTCTGTCTGGCCTAAGAGAGCAGCTCACGAGCTACAAGAAACTTTAGAGTTCCACACTGGGCAGTACAGGATTTGAAAAATATAGAAATTAAAACCTAAGGCATCACAAGGGCTCCCTGGCCCTACTGCCCCTCACTGCTCCAGGCCGGGCTGCACGGCTGCACTCCCTTTCTAGGGGCTCAGCTGTGGGTTTTCAGAGCAGTTTCGATTCTGTTTCGCTCTCAAACCCCCGATGTGAATCCCCAGCCCCTCCTCCTGCAGCCGTTCATTGAGGCGGGCGGGGTGGACGATCCCAGCTCACATCTGGAGAGGGGCTGGGTGGAACAGCTGGAAGGCTGCTCCGATGTGCCGTCACTGCCTGCCGGGTGTTCTGATCTGACAGAGCAGGGCTCCTTCCCCGGCCTCTCCGGGGGAATCCGTCTGTCAGGCTGCCGGGGTACGCTGCGTGAAATGTGGAGTTTTGAAGTCTAAACCTCTGAGAGCTCACGGCACTCTGAGGCAGCAGTTTCCCTTCAAAGTGCCTCTCTGCCTGTGCTCAGCGCCTCTTGTGATGTAGCACACGCTGCCTCGGCGGAAAGTCAGAAGGTTTGCTTCCTAAAAACCTCATTTTCTCCTCTTAATCAGGCGTTTTCCCCCAATGAGCCGTGTGGGAGTCGATGGAGAAGGTGGGGAGGTTGGCACAGCCCAGCCCCACGGATGCTGACTGATGAAGCATCCGCTTTGAACACTGGATTTTCCTTCTGAAACATCGACTAAATAAGAGAAGCAGAAGAACTGAGGGCAGGGAGGATGAGTGGCACAGCTCCTTCCCCACCTTGCTCAGGTCAGTGGGGTTTCCACCTCAACGCTCCCTTCTCTGTGATTTCTTTTAAGCCTATTTTAATAAATGCCATCTTCTACCTGCCCCTAAATCTGGCTGAATTTAAGGGGTTGTCCCTGAGGGGATGAAATCGTGCCCAGCAGGAGCTCAGAGCCAGGCCACTCATGTCCAGGTGCTGGATGTCCATAAACCCCTCCGGACAGAAAGGGGATGAAACACAACACAAATACAAGTTCATCAAGGGGGATGATTTTGAACTAAAAAAGGGCAGATTTGGAGTATTTAGAAGGAAGAAATTTTTTCCAGTGAGGGTGGGGAGGCCCTGGCCCAGGGTGCCCAGAGCAGCTGTGGCTGCCCCTGGATCCCTGGCAGTGCCCAAGGCCAGGCTGGACAGGGCTGGGAGCAGCCTGGGACAGTGGAAGTGTCCCTGCCCAGAAAGCCTGGCAGGGTTATCCACGTGGCCCTGTGGAAATTGGAGCCCCCAGCACAAACGGTGGTGGGACCATTCCCAGGACCCTCCTTGGAGCAGCAAAACTGCCGAGCACAGCACATCCCTGAAGCTTTTATTTTAAATTGTGACCATGAAACACGAAAAAGCTTCTGCCTTTTGATTTTTGCCTTTAACACGTTAAAATAGAGGCACCTGCTGCCTGCTGGGCTTATTAAATATGTCTTCTTATTTTCATAAATCACCACGGTGGAATCTGAATGATTTACTCAGTAAACTCAAGGCTACATTAATTTACATCCTCCAAGGTTTTTGTGCGTTAGCTTCGGAGCCTTTTTCTTCCCACCTTTTGTTCAGTGCCCACCTTGGCTTCCCGAGCAGGATCCCTCCCCTCGGTGACTGCAGGGGTTTTGTGAGCTTCAAAAGCAGCCTGGGATGTCAGGCACACGCAGCCGTTGTGCCGCCGCTGAATTATGGATCAGAATGCAGCACATCAAACACCCAGAATGATTCACTCGTGGGTCTTTGCTTGGTAAAGCAATAAAAACCCCGCGTTTCTCCTTTGCTGAGATGTGGGGTGGTTGTTTTACATGCTCCAGAGTAATGTTAGCAGGGGTGTGGGGGGATGTGGAATATTTCCTTTTAAGCGAGGCGCTTCAATCAAAGCTTCATTCTGCTGTAAACCCAATTAGCTCCAGCCTGCCAAGTCAGCTCGGCTGTCTGCAAGGATGTGTGTAAGGCTATGAATAATTGCTAAACTCGGGTTTTGTTCTGTCTAGGAAATGCCACGAGGCTTTTGTTAGCCCCAGATAAAGCCCCTGCACTCGGCTCTGGGGTTCCAGCTGAAGGAACACGTTCAGAGCCCATAAATGTGTTTGCACGGGGCTCTGTGTGTGGAAAGGCTCGGCGAGGAGGCAGAACCTGGAGCAGAACCTGGGTCCTGGGCTGCCCAAACGCTCAGGGATGGTGCCACGAGCTGTGGTGGGGACAGGAGGAGAGGTAACGTGGCTGTGCTGCACGGGGCTGCAGAACAAGCCCACTGCTGTGGGAGAATGTAGTTTGCTTATCACGTGTCCCGGAGCAGAGAGAGAGAGATGCAGCAGGATTCTGATTTATTTAATTATTCACAGCTCTTTTACAGGATAATTTTCTCATGGTTTAATTGGTTAATTCCTTAACCGCCCCAGAGAAGTAATTGAAATATTCAAAATATTTCTCTCCTAGTGATAGAAACAATTAGCAGGTGTCCATAGTTTACAAAAACTGCACAGATAACTCCCGTGAGAGAGAGGAATCTCCCACGAGATAGAAAGGAAGCAAGAAAAGTTCTTGCAAGCAGCAAATCTGTATCCACAGGATAACACTCGCTGTGCCCTGTGGATGGGAGGGCTGGAAAATGAAATGCTCCAACAAAACGTGTGGAAAATGGGTCACCTGCTTTGGGTGAGTGTGTCTGGGAAGACACAATAAAGACGCTCTCACGCCTGCCAGGTTTGGCAGAAAGGAAGGAATAATACTGTTTATTATTTACATTTCTCACATTCATATACACGTCCCAACTCCACAAGGGATTGGAGAGCATGTCACTTCCTTCTCAATCCCACTGGAGAAAAAAGATGCTCATCAAAGTTCTCTTATCACAAAAGGAATGAAAAACAAAAAATACCGTTAAGTAAACATTGGCTATTATTTACATTAAACTATGTGAAAGAATCTGACTCCAAGGTTAAAAACAGAAGGCTTAACAAAAACCAGGGCAACAGGGTGAGGAAGTGGACAGGGTGTTCAGCTGAATTTGAGGTGCCACGTGCTGCTTTCTGTCAGTTTGAACACGGTTCCACAGCTGGGATGGTGCCACGGGGGAGTTTTGGGCTGTGCTGGGGGACCGGGCTCTTGGGGATCCTGTCAGGTAACGAGGGACAGGAGGAGAGGAAACGGCCTCGTGTTGTGCCAGGGGAGGTTTAGATTGGGTATTAGGGGAAATTTCTACATGGAAAAGGTTGTCAGGCATTGGAACAGGGAACTGGTGGAGTCACCATCCTTGGAAGGGTTTATAAAAACCTGAACGCAGCACTTGAGGAAGTTGTTTGGTGGTGAACGTGGTGCTGCTGGGTTGGTGGTTGGACCTGATGACCTCAGAGGTCTTTTCCAGCCTGGATGCCTCTGTGGTGATGATGCCTTAGGTTTTAACTTTTATATTTTTCCAATCCTGTACTGCCCAGTGTGTAACTCTGGAGTTCCTTGTAGCTCGTGAGCTGCTCTCTTAGGCCAGACAGACACAACAAAGCCTCTCTGAGCTGTTCAAGGACACTCGGGCTGTCCTAGGCCCAAAGGTGTAAACCGGGACCATGAAAGAGGTGGAGAAATTGAAGAGAGCTGAAGTTTTAATTGGTGAATTTATGCTGAGATGCAAATGGACCAAACCTATATCAGTGTCAAGAACTCGTGACTCCTTGTCCATCTTGGGGTCCATTTGATGGAAGCAGCCTCTGGCTCCCCAGGGTGTGCCTTGAAGGCCTTCAAATAAATCCCTGCCTTTATTCCCTTACTCCTGTCTAGTCTCTGTTTCTGGGTGGCTGGGAGAAGGCATCAGTTTTTTTTCCATAGAATCTGTGCCTGGAGAGCTGCAAGGCTCCCAGACACTGTGAAGTCTAGGGGGAGATTTTAATCTAAAAAACACACGCACGGCCCAGTTCTTCTGAAAAATGTATTCAGTGATCACTGCTGCTCCTGAATCTGGGTGTGAACAGCAGCACAGAGCCTAGGCAGAGTGGGTGGCTCTGTGGGAACTCCTCCAGCAGTGGGAAGCACCACAGAGTGTGTGGGATGGAGGGACAGCCCTCAAAACACAAGGAGCTGCCACTACTACTGGGATTAATCAGGTGCAAGAGAAGTTTTACTTCCATTTACTTTAATTTCTGGCTGATTCTGGAGTCTCTGCGTGCGAACTCCACGGATCTCAGCTGGGATGCTCAGGACACATCCAGGGAAGCTGATGGAGCCCGTCCAGGGCTGCCTGTCCAGAGCTGTGCAAGGAGTTCTGCTCCTCTGCAAAGCCAGGAGAGGGGCTCGAGCTCCTGCAGCAGCTTCTTGAGCCCTTTGACTTATTTTCTGTTTGTATGGCACTGCTTAGGGTGAGTTTTTGTAATGCTTTGCAATTAAAAGGACACTCGGAGCCTAATTCAGGTTGGGTTTTTGTGTCTGGGAAAACACAATAAAGACGCTCTCACACCTGCTAGGTTCAGCAGAAAGGAGGGAAAAGGCAACTTTATTTACATATGTTACATTTTTATAGAATTCTCAGCTCCACCAGGGATTGGAGGACATGTCACTTCCTTCTCAATCCCACTGGAGAAGAAAGATGCTCATCAAAGTTCTCTTATCACAAAAGGAATGAAAAACAGAAAATACCATTAAGTAAACATTGGCTATTATTTACATGAAACTGTGTGAGAAAGAATTCTGACTCCAAGGTTATACAGAAAGTTTTAGCAAAAACCAGGGCAACATGTTTTGTGATGGGAACTGAGCTCAGTGCACTGTGACTGAAGACAGCTCTGGAACGGGAGAAGGTGTGGAAGCTGTTTCAGAAGATTTCTAGGACAAAAGGACAGGGTGCTCTCAGTGCAGTTAGGGGGTTCAGCTCGAGGTTCTGCATTAGATCCCTCGAGTGTAGCAGCTGGGAGTGATCCTGCAGCCAGGGGCTGTGGGGGGCTCGGTGGAGCAGCCCCTGCCCCTGTCCCAGAGCAGACAGGCTCCTGCAAGGAACCCCAGACACGTCCTCAGGTGGATTGTGCAGCATTTGGGGTGATCAATACTCAGAGCATTGTTTGCTGGGCTGGAAAGGGCAGCCGGAGCAGGGGGAGCACAGCCTGGGCAGCCCTGGGTTTGTGCACAGGAATTCTGGCAGCTGGGCTGGCACTTGTGGCCAAATAAAATATGATTTTCACTTCGTTTGCCTGCTGGGGCAGAGCTGTGGCTTTGGGGTCCACCAGGAGCCATGTGGGGTTCTCTGCAGGGTGCAGAACCTGCCGGGCTGCTCCAGGCTTTGGCTGCAGCGTCCCTGCCCATTTTGGGGGGCAGAGCTTCTGTGGGGCCGCATGGACGGGGACAAGGTGGAGCTCCTGGAGAGGTGCCAGGGCTGCTGGCTCTGCAGGAAGCCAGTGCTGAGTGCCCCAGGCTGGCCAGGCCTGGCCCCGCTGTCCCCAGGCTGTCCAAGGGGAACGGGCACGCCGTGGTCACTCGTCACTTTTAATGGCTCCACTCCGCGGCAGCTTAGGGCCAATTAATTTTATGAATCCTATTTGTAGCTCCCGTTCCTCCTTATATAATCCTCATTTGTTTCAAATGAGCAGAGAGTGTGCCCCTGAGATTCTAAACATACCTCTTTATTAGTTCAAACAGAAACTGTTACCTACAGAGGCTAAACTTAGCGCTAATGTATGAAATGAGATGAAGAGCTCCTTTTAAATCCCCTACCAGGTGTTAGATAACAGGGACTGCGCTGGGAGGGGGAGCAGGGGCCTGCAGAGTGCTGGGAACAGCACTTTATGATCTATTGTATTTATTTCTCCCGTAAGAACCAGATTAAACCCCAAGAGGCAGGCAGTGGGTGGGTGCACAGCGACCCTGTGCCCCATAACGTCACACACAGCAAGACTGGGCTCTCTCTGCCCTCAGGACAGGCTTGGAGAGTGGCTCAGCAGCAATTTTATAGCTGATAACCCCATTTTAATTGTCTTTACCCCTGCTTTACCACAGGACACAGTGTCTCACACTGCTGAGCTTGCCCTGGCTGGGTTATCCATCTCCCACCTCCACGATTCCCTTCAAGCCTTGGGGTTCATCTCCCAAGGATATTCCTGTACAACCCAAAGCCTGAGAGAGCCCAGATTGTTGAAGGTATTGAAGATTTTAACGAGCCAAGCTGGAAAATGTTCAGCTTTTCTAGTAAGAACAGAGTTAGAGAGCACGAGGAGGAGGGAGAGGGAGCAGCCACGGCAGAGTCCAGGGAATTCTGGCTTTGCTGCGTTGTGGCTGTGGCACCCTCCAAAATCAACAGCCACCAATCCTGCCACAGGGTGACAGATTGCTTGGACCTCTCAGCAGGATTTTTCTCCAGATTGCAATTCCTGAAAGGCCTGGATTCAGCCACGTTCATTTTCTGTGCCATAAGCAGAAATGAGGAAGAGCAGAGGTTACCATGGGCTCTCCAGTGGGATTTCTGCACTGGGAGAAGCAGAGCTGGGAAGAACTGGGGGTGTGGGAGAGCTGGGAGTGCCCCAGGCACAGGTTTGGGGGAAGGGGCTTTTTCAGAGCTTTTTGGGGATGTATTTTGTGAGGTATCTTTTACCTTCCTCCAGCACAATTTACACCTGGCTGTGTCAAAGGAGAATTCCTGACTTCCATGAGCAGCTCGTCCTGCAAAAGCTGATACACTGAATTAAGTTGCAGGAGTGTAGATGAGAAAAAAACTGCTTTTCCTCTAAGGAATATGAGGATGCTTGTCAATTCCTCTCCATTAGGAGCCCAGCACACTCGGAAGCAGAGATGAGAAGTGAGGAGCAGATGAAAGGATGGGAAGGATCACTCAGGTGACTCAGGGAAACACACGCTGTCACCATGGAGATCCCCCAGCAGCTCCTCCCAAGCAGTGCCGGGAGCACCGGGGGCACATTTGGCATCTCAGTGCTCTGGGAATATGAAATAATCCGTGGAGTGATGCTCAGCAGGCCTGGCGTGATGCTGGAGAACTGGCAGCCATCTATTGATCAGGTGGTGGGGTGGGATGATTTTGAATCCAGGGATTATTCCGGGTGTTGCCATGTGCAGTGGGCAAGCAGGGGGTGGAGTTCAGGTGTTCTGGGGGTCGTGGCTGCTCAGGAAGCCGTGGGTTTGACTGCTGGGTGAAGCAGGATAAGGTTTGCCGTGGCTTACCCTACATCCCCTGTATTTTCACCTACCTCTACACTCCTGGATTTCCTGGATTTCTGACTTGGAAAGCCTCTCTTCACTGCAGTACCTGCTGCACAGCTGTGTGGGCCCAGCCTCACCAAAGCTTTAACCCAAGAAATACAATCAGATGCAGATTTTCAGCTTTAGAATCTCCCACCCGTGCAGCAAGGAGCTGGGTGGATCCAATCTCTGATGGATTCAGGTGAATTTCCTCCTTCTCCCATCATCCCAGGGCTGGCAGCAGAAAGGTGACTGTGGCTTTAAATGAAATCAAAATGTGGCTCTCGTCCTCTTGTGCCCTTAAAACAATTTAGTGCCACTGTAATTATTAGCATTCTCATTAAGAGCAGTTTAGTTGAAAACCAAGACACAAAGACGCAGTGACTTCATCAGAGCGACAAATCCAGATAAAGCAGGTTCCTAATTCACTTCCACGCTCTGAAATAAATCCTCAGAGCATCAATTACTGTATCTCTTGTAAAGCAATTACTATCAGCCTCCATTGCTCCCCTTTACACATTTTAATTTAATCATTATTTTTGCTTTAAAACACAGGGTAAGGAATTTCACAGTTCCTCAGGAAGAACTAAAGCAGACAACAACAAAAAGGCCCTGTAAAAGCAGAAATTACTTTCTTTTGTAATCAGGTTGATTAGACTTGTGTATAATCATACACAGCAGGTGGGAAGATTAACATTTCACTAATTCCTAGTGGTCATTACTGCAAGGAAATTTAATCTGCAGAGTTCACAGGGATTGCAGTTGCATGCTGGTAAAGCTCATTTAAAAGACAGAGCAAAAACAACACAACTTTGTATTCTGGAATCCAGTTTTCCTCTGAACTCCTTTGGCCTGCAGGCAATACACATACACCAGGATCTTCTACTTAATTGAGAAATAGATTTGTATTGATCAGGCCTACTTAACAAGCACATTCAGACCTGTTCCTGCTCTCAGTTACTCGGGTGGGGGACGCAGGCAGACCCCAGAGGGTTGAGCTACCTGATAAAATGGATATTTTTACAGCAAATGCATTTTCCTGCGTGGGGGCTGCACCAGCACACAGCACCGAGGGTCAGTTCTCATATTTGGATCAATTCAGAGTAATTCTGCTGGAGTTGAACAACTTATTAATTTCTTTCTACGAAAACAAAATGTGACATAATTATTGTGATCAGGTTCTGCTTCACTAACCCGGATGGGGGTTATTCCAAAATAAAGTGCCCAGCTGCTCGTAGTGAGCAGGTTCTGGTCATCTGCCACTCCTGCCCCTCTGATCTCTGCTCCTTTTTTCCAGTTGCTCCCAGCAGGAGCTTTTCCAGCCACGTCCAGTGCTGCAGCTCAGGGTGGTCTGGGACTCAGCTGGGAATGCTTGAAGGGATATTGGATGGGTAAATCGGGCTGACTGCTCTGCCTTCCACTTGCGTGGGGTCTGGCTGGGCTTGAGCTGGTTTCTGTGTCCCACCAGGGAGGTGAAAGGGCAGAGGGGAAGGCAGAGCTAAGCCTAAAGTGGGCAGGATTTCTGAGCGGGAGGTGGAAGCAGATCCCAGGGAAGCAGGGCCCGATTCCTTGTGCTGATCTCCTGCAGATCCTGAGGGCACAAACCCCTCTGGAAGCTGGAGAAGGATGGGGAGGAGAGGTTCAAACTGGGCACGCTGTGCTCACTGTGGCTGGATTTGGCTGGGAATTGGGTGTTATTCCCACAGATAACAACATCTCCCTCCAGACAGAGCAAGAGGCCTCTGAGCTTAGGGCTGATGGAGCATCACTGAAACCACATCCCACAGAAAAGCAGGGAGGGGTGTCGTGAGAGGACACAAGAAAAGAGACTCTGACACCTGCTAGGTTGAGCAGAAAGAGAAAAAGAAGCTTAATTTATATTTCTCGTACTTTATAGGGTTCTCAATTTCACAAGGGATCGGAGGACATGTGACTTCCTCTTGGAGGACGTCATTTCCTCTTCAATCCCACTGGAGAAAAAGGATGCTCATCAAACTTTCTCTTATCACAAAAGGAATGAAAACCAGAAAAGACGGTTAAATAAACATTGGCCATTATTTACATGAAAGTGTGTGAAAATTCTCTGACTCCAAGGTTACAACAGAAGGCTTTAACAAAAAACAGGACAACAGAGGGGGAATGAGGGAGCCCCGAAGGAGCGAGGGAAGGGCTCCCTCACTCCTGCCCTCCTAAAGCTGGGCATGCCCAACTTTAACTTTGGGTTAAAAGGATGCCCAGGAGCCTGGCGGGGCTGCAGGGAGCACAGAGCCAGCAGGACAACGTCCAGGAGCTGACACTAACGAGGATAACACAGCTAACGAGCAAACAACGAGGCGAGTTGGGCCATAACGAGCAGCCCTGAACCACCAGGGATCTGCTGCTGTGATGAGGCTGATGGGAAAGCGATGGCCCTGAGCTATTTCAGACCACGTACACTGAATTTTGGCTGACGCTTATCAGTTTATATGCAAGGAAATTTATAGCACGGAACCGAAATGAAACAGTGCTTTGGACAGGGAAAAATGGATTGCAGGTGCAAACAAGCATGAAATGAAAATCTACTAATGAGTTTCCATTAGCAGCTGAATACATAATCGAATAATTTTTAGCCAACACAGAGCAATGAGAAAATCAATTTATTCCTCCTAAGTACTTCTCTATGGATTGATGCTCTAGCTCAGCTCAGGCTGGTTTTGTTAAGTGAGAGCTGAGCTTGGGATTCAGCTAAAGCAGAGCATGGGTTTGCTTCTGCTAAGTGTGAAAGGAATGTATTTTCCCTGGAAAATCTAAATAACATAAGGTAAATATATATAGTTATATAGTTATATATAAAATAAATATATAATATATATATTATCTATATTATATGTATATATAACTAACATAGTTATATATTAGTTAAAATAGAGTATTTCCATCTGAAAGCTAAAGAATAAAATATTCCAGGAGGATAAACCAGCACTGGCACATAAGTGACTCAGAAATATCAATTAGTGAAGTAAGGCTTGTTCTTCACTGCTCTTGAAGCAACAGGATCCTCAATTTCCTTTCTTTTTGCCTTGAGCTGCCTCTGCCCTGGGTTCCCTTTGCCTGGTGCTTCACACCTGATTCAATTATGGGAAGTATTTTGTATTTTTCTTGAGGCCCTGGCACAGGGTGCCCAGAGCAGCTGTGGCTGCCCCTGGATCCCTGGCAGTGCCCAAGGCCGGGCTGGACGGGGCTGGGAGCAGCCTGGGACAGTGGGAGGTGTCCCTGCCATGGCAGGGGTGGCACTGGGTGGGCTTTAGGGTCCCTCCCAATCCAAACCATTCTGGGATTCTGCGATTTGTGTTCAAATTCAGTATAAAACACACCTCAAAGTACCTTGTTTTCCTAAGAACCCGTTCCTATCTGTGAACTTGAAACCCAAATGAGATGTAAATTGTCTGGCTATGGCTGGAATTTCAAAAGCTCGTTTATCTCATTTTGTCTAAGAAAATGCCCATATTTTGGACCCATCTAAAGGCAATTTCTCCTTTCCAGCTGGCTTCATATCAAACCTTAGCGTGCTCTACAGCAGGCAGATGAGAAAATCAGTATTTCCACATCCCTCTGCAGAGCTGGGAATGCTGGGGTGATGCCTTAGGTTTTAATTTCTATATTTTTCAAACCCTGTACTGCCCAGTGTGTAACTCTGAAGTTCCTTGTAGCTCGTGAGCTGCTCTCTTAGGCCNAGGGGAGCCTGGAGATCCCCACGGGGTCCCCCCGAGTGCACCCACCTGGATGCCCTGAGCAGGTGAGTGGGGACAGGTGAGAAACCAGGGACACAAAAAAGCCAAATATTAGTCAGGAAGCACCCCCCTCCCTCCACAGCCTCCTGAGCTGCACCCTGCAGAGCCAGCTGAAGTGGATCTTCCTTCCCATCTCCCTCTAAAGCTCGAAATGAGAAACAAATAAAAATTTCATACCCTCCTATAGCCCCTGCCATAACCCCGTGCATCAGGCAGCTTCCTTTATCTCCCACCGGCTGGAAATCTCACATTTTCATTGCCTGAATCACCAGATGCATCCATCAACCCTGACAAATGCCTCCAAACCACTAAATCACACCACTCCATCTCAATGGGCTACATAATCACTGTCAGGCCGACAATAAATTTGGGAATATCTCTGTTCCACACTGCAAGATCTCCAGCTTCTACCAGGGCTGAGGAACTGCAGCGGGAAAACCAGATCCTAAGTTAAGTTTAAGAGGTTTTCAGTCCCTCGAAAATTTGATAAACTCATGAATTTCTGTCAGGCTGGTTTCTTTTTAGAAAAAAAAAGGGATTGGTTTATTTTTCTACCCACAGGAATAAGAGATTTTTTCCAAGAATAAGGTTCTAGCTTAGTAAGGACAAAAATACAGAAGGGGAAAACTACTTCCTGCTCTCCTGGGGAGAGCCTGGCATTGCAGAGGACACCGAGCTGCCCAAGGGTGGCACTGGGAGGGGATGGCAATGTCCCTACAGCTTCCAGAGGGCAGGGATGCAGCCGAGCATCCCCTCCTGGCTCTGTGTGACAGGAGCTGCACCCACGGGGCAGTGCCAGGACAACACCGAGGCCACGGCAGGGCAAACTTTGGGATTGCTTAAAAAAAAGGAAGAGCTGGGCTATGGACACACGAGCAGAATGCCCTGAGGATGCTTAAATCAGCTGAGCTGGGAGAGCCTCGTCTCCCCTGCTCTGAAAGCCAGGCCGTGGAGGGAACTTGGTAACTTTAATTAACGAGCTCCTCGTTCTGTTCCTGCCGAGCCGGGTGAGGGCAGGGAGGTGCTGCTGCCTCAGATAACCTGGGATAATCCGGGGGCACACACAGATCCTGAAACTGGTTTTACTTCCATGGAGCAGCAGCTGCATGGTCAGAGTTTAAACAGATGTTTAAATCCCAGAATGGTTTGGGTGGGAGCCAAAAGCCCCTCCAGTGCCACCCCTGCCATGGCAGGGACACCTCCCACTGTCCCCAGGCTGCTCCAAACCCTGTCCAGCCTGGCCTTGGGCACTGCCAGGGATCCAGGGGCAGCCACAGCTGCTCTGAGCACCCTGTGCCAGGGCCTCCCCACCCTCACAGGCAGGAATTCCTTCCCAATATCCCATCCAGCCCTGCCCTCTGGCGATTTAAAGCCATTCCCAGTGTCCTGTCATTCCATCCCTTGTAAAAACTCCCTCTCCACCCCTCTTGTTTCATTTTAAAACCAGTTTCATAGAAGATGCAGGAATATAAACATTTCCCCTTCAGTGCTTCTAACCCAAATTCAGAAGCCTCGTGAGCCTCGTGTCTGTGTGGGATTTCTCTGTGGGCACGTGGGAAGTCTTTGTTTTCAGTTCACACATGAATCTTGATGTTTTAAAAGTGTATTTATATGCTCCTATTTTCCTCCACGCTGTGCCCAAAGCAAGGATCCCCCTCACTGCTCTGCAGCCTCACAGCATTTCCTGAGCTCTCTGCTGAGTGCTGGTTATTACATTTTTAATTTTGAGTCAGGTAAAAAGCAGACTTGCTTGGGATTTTCACTGGGGTTTCACTACCCAGTCCCCCCTGAAGCCGAGCGTGTGATTTTACTGTTAAAAAAAAAAAAAAAAAGAACACCCCAAAAATATGCTGATTTTGCAAGAATGCACAACCTGTGCTGGTATCAGTGGGAGTTGTGTCTCTGGAGTGATTAAAGACCAAAGGCACTGGTGTGGAACCAGCCTGGGGTCTGGGGTGAGCGTGCTGAGCTTTGAGAGATGCCCTGCAAGGGCTGTCTCAGGCACTCTGGGAAGAAGGATCTCTCCAATTGCCATGCCTGTAGATAACTTCCAGTCCTGTTTCCCCCCCGAGATCATCTGATTTACTCCAGTGATAAATCCTACGCGCTGTATAAACATTTATTCCTTTGACAACCCAGTTTGCTGTTAGAAAAATGCCCGAGGCTGGGAGCTGCTGTGGCAAGTGACAGGTGAAAATCTGTGTGCAGCCTGGCTCCGAGCAGGATCTGTCACTGTGATGCCTGAGCAGTGAGAAGGCAGCACAAGGCACAACCCAGAGCCAGCTCTGGGGACAGGGGAGGTGGGTTCTTCCCAGCCTGTGTCACACTCAGCATTAACAGGGCTGGGATGGAGCTCTCTGGAATGTTTCTCAGTGCTAAGGACTCGGGGTAATGATCCTTGCACACTGCCTGCCCCCAGACCAACTCCTTAAGCTGTGTCGGTAGAGGACACAAGAAAGGAGGCTCTCACACCTGCTAGGTTCAGCAGAAAGAGGAAAAGAAGAAAACTTTATTTACATTTCTGATACTTTATAGGTTTCTCAATTCCACAAGGGATTGGAGGACATGTCACTTCCTCCTCAATCCCACTGGAGAAAAAGGATGCTCATCAAAGTTTCTCTTATCACAAAAGGAACGAAAACCAGAAAAGACAGTTAAATAAACATTGGCCATTGTTTACATGAAAGTGTGTGAAATTCTCTGACTCCAAGGTTAAAACAGAAGGCTTAGCAGAAAACAGGACAACATTAGGCCACTGTTGGACCCAGGTTTTCCTGGCAAAGACATCACGAGGTGACCCCTGAGCACGAGGTTCCCTCGGTGCGAGGAGCAGCCAGGAGCTGGGCAGGAGGGGACTTTCCCAGCTGAGGGTGATGGAAGAACATCTTCATTTCCCAGCCAGATTCCGAGGTAAGGGTGTAGAGCAGCCAGGCACAGGCCAGGGTGAGCAGGGCTGTCTGCTGCCATCCTGAACCTCCCAGAAAATGCTGCTCCAGGTGTGTTTAGACCAGAGCTTTGCTCGTTTTGTTGTTGAGCAGACACTGGGTGTGTCGGTAAGGACACAATAAAGGAAACTCTGACACCTGCTAGGTTCAGCAGAAAGAGGAAAAGAAGAAGCTTTATTTACATTTCTCGTACTTTATAGGTTTCTCAATTCCACAAGGGATTGGGGGACATGTCACTTCCTCCTCAATCCCACTGGAGAAAAAGGATGCTCATCAAACTTTCTCTTATCACAAAAGGAATGAAAAACAGAAAAGACAGTTAAATAAACATTGGCCATTGTTTACATGAAAGTGTGTGAAAATTCCCTGACTCCAAGGTTATAACAGAAGGCTTTAGCAAAAAACAGGACAACACTCAGGGTCTCTGTGCCCATGGAGCCACAACCTGCAGCTGGAGCTTAATTCACAAGCACCCTCAGAGGCTCCTGAGCCATCAAACCCAGGCAGGGTGGCTCTGGCAGGCTCTCCCCTCCTCCCCGAGTGCTGGCAGGGTTTGGGAGCAGCAGACAGGGACGGGATGGGTGCAGGGCTGCTCCAGAGCTGCTGGAACACAAACACCTCTCGGGCGCTTCATCAGCGCTTTCCACATAAAGAGTGTTTTGGAAGGAGCAGAAAAATGCTTTGTGCAATTAAAAATACCCAACAGGACTCCGGCTGGTAGGATGTAAAGAATTAAATGCCCAAATCAGCTTTCTCTTCTTGGAAGAGATCCATAACACAGATGCTGTCGGGTGTTTTGTCTTTTGAGTGGCTCTGTCCTGTCCTTCCTCTGCTCCTGCTGAGACCTCCTGCTCTGCCCTGACACTGCAGTGCCATGCTTGATTTATCCAGATAATGGTCTTTGGAAGGAAAATGCCCCTTTGCTGGGGGCCGAGGAATGGCTGAGTCAGGGGAAGCAGAGCTTGGATGCTTTCCTGGGAGGTCGCTGTGTCCAGTGCTGGTCAGGCCCTGGTCCAGCTCAGCCCTGGGAGCTGCTGATGCTGCACACCCTCAGGCTGCAGCTTCTCCTGGTGAAAACCCCACGGCCAACCTCCCTCCCTGCAGGATGAAATAGGAACTTGCATTTTTCCTGATTCCCACAAAGCAAACCGTTAACCCCGGGATGCAAAGCAGCTTTTCCACACGGGCAGCCACCCGACCCAGAGGTGATTTCCAAGTGAAATCGTCATTAATGGGATGGTGTGTGGGATTGGCAGGTTTGGGAGGCCATGGAGAATGAGGTTGGTGTCACCTAGATGGGCCCAGAGCAGTCCATCTGTCCTCTGGGAATGTTCAGGCCGGGGTGGATGTGCTGTGGTCCCTGTCAGGGGCTGCAAGGACAAACCTTCACTTCTGTTTGCCTGAAAATCAAATCCAGATCATAAGGAGGCAGCTCTATTGTTGGCACCTGGTTTGTTCTGTTGAAATAGATCTTTCTTTTTAAAATTAATAATTATAATAGTCATTTAATTATGTGGAACGCTCAGTCTTACTGCTCTGACCTTTCCCATGGAAATAATTCTAATAAAAGGAAAGGAGGTGACTTCGGTACTGGCCAAATGCAGCCACCGTTGATGAGGCACAGCTTTCCAGCTGGGCAAGACATTCTGCCTTGCAGGAGCTTCAGAAACAGTTTTATTCCTTTAAATTAAATGATTTTTGAATGAAAAGCATTAATCAGCCAGTGCAGAAGAACATTCAGCTGCTCTTTCTGCTGGTGCCAAAAGGAATTTGCTCCTTTTACCTCTACAAAGACGCAGGAGCAGAGTTTTTACTGAACACCCCGTTTTGCTCAGAGGTTTGTGCTTAGAAGTTTGTAAGAGGTGGAGGAATTGGGCATGAGGTGCAGGACACTGCATCCACCCAGCACAAACTGAGCCCACAACTAGCCCTGGCAGTTCAGAATTTACTCCCACTGTAACCAGTCCTGTGGTGCTTAAATTCAACAAGAAGGTAAAACTCTCCTAGAAGCTGTTTTTCAAAATCCTGCTCCCTCTTTTTTGGAAGCCTGGAAGGTACACGAAGTGCAGTTCTCAGCAGAAGGATGTAATTGGGAGGAACTGTAATGGATGGGCCGTGTTTCTCTTTGAAGTTCCCATTGATCAGTGCTGGTGAGACGGTTTTGCTAATCCATAACTCAGGAACATGAAGGAATTGTCACTTAATTCTTCGGGTGTTTGTGTTTCACCCCCTAAGAAAACAGACTCTGGCCTTGATTCAGGCTGTTCTTGCACCGTGGTGTAAAGTGGGAAGAATCACCCAGCTCTAGTGGGGTTTTTAAATACAAATTTTCCTCACATTAACCAAAACAGTTCTGTGATTTCTTTTTTATGTCTGACTTTGGCGTAAGAAAACTCCCTCTAATACCTTCTGCTCCAAGAATGTGCTTTCAGCCAGCGGAGCAGTAATTAAGAGAGGATTCCCCCCCTCCTCTCCCCTGGAGAGGCAGCTTGTGTTGGAAACCCAACCCTTCACAAGGAGGAAAAACCATCTGTCCTCTCTCTGAGGAAAGAGATCATTTTTTTATGCCCACATTAGTTGAACCTCGGTGTAAGAACTTGTTTCCATAAGGAAGGCACCCAGCAGGATGAATTCCCATGCCCCCAGTTGACACAGCTCTGATGGCAAAGCTGCCAGAGCAGCTCTGGCCACAGCTGTTGGGAAAATCAGGGGGTTCCAGGTGCTTGACCAGCCCTGGGACCATGGGTATTAATTTATAATATATTGTAATATCATATAATATAATAATATATTATAATATATAATATATTATAATAGACAATATATTATAATATTAATATAATTCCACGGGATTCCAGAGAATCCCTCTGGAACTGTGGATGTGCAGAAAAAAAACTTCCTGGTGGTTAAAGTGCCACCTGTATTCACCAAACACCTTCTCTGCACGGCCAGCTCCTGCCAGGTCGTGGCCTCTTTGAATTTCATTATCTCAGCTGAGACCAGACGCCCTTGGCAGGAATTTCTGAAGAGAAAACATTGAGGACTTTGAGGATGGGACATAAATCCCTGCTGGATCCAGGGAAGTTCTGGATATGAGGGGTCCTGGCTTGGAGAAAGGGGGAGCACTCAAGCCCCAGGGGCAGGTCCTCAAGTTCCTGACTCTGTTGTGATAAGAGAAGGAAAAATTATGCTCCTGCTTGAGGAAAAAATGGCAATCCAGAATTCAGAATAACAGTAATTAATAAATAATGAGGGGAGTTGGGAAGAAAATGAGTTTTTCAAGGACTCTGAAGAACATATTTGGAGCTGAGGCCTGGAACCTGCAGGCGGAGAACTACAACCTTCATCCAGCTGCACATTGATCAGAGGTTTGGTAATTAGCTGCTTCTAAAATGTCTTTTGCAGCTGATCTGATATTAATGAAGTGGTTTGGAGCAATACTTTCCACTGGTTTGAATGAAAAGGAGGAAAATGGTGATTTTTTCTACCAGACCCTTTTCAAGGAGCAGTTTTTTGAGGCTGATGTATTTGTAAAATGGGTTTGTCCTGCTACTTACCCCAGCTTTTGCATCTCTTTATCAAGGACTGACTAATAATTCTTCATAACAGCCTTTTGGGTGTTTTTGGCATCTATTTTTCCCCCGAAATCTCCTCATCCTTCTCCCATGCTCAGACACTTGAGGACAAGCTGTGGCCATTGTGTAAGCGCAGAGCACACTCCAAATGGAAATGAAAACAATTAAATATACATGACAAGCAGGTATTTAGACGAGCCTGGATTTTTTGATGGTTCATTTCCACCTTTCAACTAAATTAAATGTTGCTTTCATCTATTTTTAAAGGAATGTCTATTTCTGGTCGGGAGCTGCCCTGCTCCATCTGTTCCTTGGATGGTTTTGCTTCATCCCAAGTACAGCCCCGCTGGCTGTGGCAAAACCACGACTTTTTATGGCACCACGGATGAGGATTCACACAAACCAGGGCTCTGCTACCTCCAGGAGCCTTTGGAAAGTCAAGTCCTCTGTAATTAATGACTCTTCCTATTAATGACACGGTCCTGGCACTTACGGGATGGATTTTGGGACCTGCTGGAAGGTGGGTGCTGCCTGTATCAAACCCATCCTGGTGATCCAAGACCCAGCCTGTGCCATGCTGAAATTCCCATAGCTACAGCTGGAATTCCACTTCCATTCCCATATATCTATGGCTGGAATTCCACTTCCATTCCCATATATCTATGGCTGGAATTCTGCTTCCATTCCCATATATCTGTGGCTGGAATTCTGCTTCCATTCCTGTAAAAATGGCTGGAATTCTGCTTCCATTCCTGTATCTATGGCTGGAATTCCACTTCCATTCCCATATATCTATGGCTGGAATTCTGCTTCCATTCCCATATCTACGTCTGGAATTAATTCTGCTTCCATTCATGTATCTATGGCTGGAATTCCACTTCCATTCCCGTATCTATGGCTGGAATTCTGCTTCCATTCCCATATAAATGGCTGGAATTCCACTTCCATTCCCATATAAATGGCTGGAATTCCACTTCCATTCCCATATCTACAGCTGGAATTCTGCTTCCATTCCCGTATCTACGGCTGGAATTCCTCTTCCATTCCCATAAAAATGGCTGGAATTCTGCTTCCATTCCCCTAAAAATGGCTGGAATTAATTCTGCTTCCATTCCCATATAAATGGCTGAGCAGGATGATAGGATTTGGTCAGGGGGCTCTTGGCAGTCGCTCTGCTCCCATCTTGGGAATCTCAATGTCTGAAAAGCAGGGACTGGGAAAATAAAAACTTGAGGTTTTTTGCCTGCCAATGACAGGCGAAATGAGAGGAATAACGACTGTGAAATGCAGCATGTGAAGAAGATCTTTGCATACCCCTCACTCTTTAGGGTGGCTTGAGTGGATGTGCATCACGGATCTGTCTCCTCTGATATAACACGACCTGGGATTGGAATTCCGAGGGAGATTTCAACCCCTTGCAGGTAGGATGGGTGCAGGCACGGGTGCCCTGCTGCCCTCGGGCCTTCCTGGCTCCACAGCCTCTCCAGAGGCAAAACCTCTGCTGCAATCCCCAGGCTGGGAGACGAATATCCCTTGGCAGCTTCCCACGGGTCCGCATCGATCAGGGCAGCGCTGCCCTTTTGTTTTGTGCTGAACAACCCAGAGTTTGGAATTGAGACCTGCCAGGAGCTGAGGGCCTTAACAGAGCCGGTTGGGAGGAACGGGGCTGTAAATTTCCCAGGAATTCACGGCGTGGTTTACACGGGGGAGGAACAGGCTGCACACAAACGGCCCTGCCATGCAAATCCCGATCGATGGGCTGACAAACACCCCGCTGCATCCCGCTGCCTCACTCAATATTCCTTCAAACAGACGGAATTTAGGAGGCAGGGCAAGGCATAACTTTGCACCCGAAGTGATGCACGGATGGGAGTTGTGGAACTAATCAGGAGTGGATGGATGAGCTTTGTGGCTGCCTGGCTGTTTATTTCATATATCTGCTGCGAAACTGTATTCAAACGGTTCTAATTGAAAAGGGACCTGCTGGACGTGTGAGGCACCATTTCTGCAGTGTGCATTCTGAAAATCAGTGCCACATCCTGGGGATAAATCCAGGAACTGACAGGAATCTGGGTCAATACATCCATGCAGGAAACCCGGACCCTCCTTCCAGCAATTCCCCCTCAAGCCCCAGGGCTCCGTCAGGCGTTGCCCAGCATCTCCACCCTTCCACAGGGCTTTTTGGGAGCACCCAGCTCTTTGTGCCCTTCAGTGCCCACCTAACTGTGCCCAAAGATCTCCCTCAGCTCCTCAGGTGTCTCCAGCTCTCCGTCCTCTGCCACTGGCACCCAGCCCAGCCCCAACCACCCCCTGCTCCTCTGTGTTGAAGCAGAAGACGGTGCCTGCAGAGGTGCAGAGGCTTCCAGAGGTGATGGCCAAAGGGTTTTGATGTTGGGTGTCTTTGCTGGTTGGTGTTGGACAACGAGGAAAATCAGGAAAAGGAGGTATTTGATGAGAAAAAGGAATGTATAAAGTAGGGTTTCTAGAGGAGCTGTGGCTGCCCCATCTCTGGATTGTCCAAGGCCAGGCTGGATGAGGATTGGAAGAAGCTGGGATGGTGGAAGGGGTCAGGGGTGGGACTGGATGAGCTTTATGGGGAGGAGACTTCCCCACTTTTGGTCACTCCAGGAGGGAGCTGGCTCTGCTGGAGGGGGTTCTCACTGAGCTGCCTCTGCCGTGTGAGCTGGGAATTTGGGGGAGGTTTGGGAGGGTGACAAACACGCACTGCAAGGAGACACTTGGACTGACGCTTGACAACTCCTCTGTTTTGTAAATTCCAGAGGAATTTGAATTGCATGGTATTTTTTCACTTGCAAATGTTGCAGACTTGTTATTTTTCCCTTTTCCACATATTTTAAGCTTACAGCATTGCATAATTTTTTATAACTCTGTCCTTGTGGAGGAACAAGCAGAGAGCAATATCTCAGGAATAATTCCCTTGCAACAGCAATCTGCCTTTGCCTGCAGACAAAATAATCCAAAGCATGTTAATAGTTTTAATTTCCAGCGGTGTAAGAGCTGGTGCTTCTGGAAAGGTGATCTTTAAACCTCTGGTAAATTCAGATGCTTCCAGAAGAGCTCTGTGGGAGCTCCAGGTTTGTTAGTGGAGCACAATAATTGGAGCTATAAGATTGTTTGGAAATACCTCATGGAAGAGCAAGTGGAGAAACCAAAGGAGATGTTAAACTGAAAGGGCTGCAGTGGGGTTTGGTCCTGGGCTGGCTGATGCTAAGGAAGAGCAGGAGAAGCCAAATATTTGAGGAGGGCTGGAAAGGAATATCCAGCAATGGCAGGAGATGTTGAGATAACTGCTGAAGGCAGGGATTAGGAGATCAGTGGGAGGGAGATGTAAAAAGAAATGAAATGGGGGGGAAAAAAGGTTGTAATGAAAGGCTGAGAGGATGTGGCCGGCCTTTGCCAGTGGGATTCATTTCTGTGCCATCAGGGATCAGTGGCTCATGGGACTGTCCCCAGCTCCTGGGGCAGGTGACAGGCTCAGGGCCAGCAAGAGGCTGCTCCAAACTGGTGGTGGAAAACACAAGTGAAATTGAAACTCATAAATGTTATGGTGGGGGGGAGGAGAGATGAAAATGTTGGTTTTTCTCTTAATGCCAGCTGGCGCCTTGTCTTTCAGGAAAGAGGAGGAGGAGGAGGAGGTGAAAGAGGAGGGAGGGAGGGGGTTGGTTCTCCCATGGGAGAGGAGGAGGATGGAAAGTTGCTGAGGAAACCATTGGATTTCCTGGCGTGATGTGATGGGGGAATTTGACCATCTCTCGATAGCAACAAAAACGTCTTTGCACAAAATTCCATTTAATCCTGATGCAGAAAAAGTCAGGGGAGCTGAGGGAGTTCTGTGCCCTCAGAAAGGAACTGGGATAACACAAGAGTGGCCTTTAAGGTCCTTGGAGGCAAGACAAGGTGAGTGGAACCTCCTTGCTTTGTGTCCGCCCCGGTGAGATGTGGCAGTGACACGGGAGGGACAACATGGGAACAGCTCCCGTGTGTCTGGGAAAACACAATAAAGAGGCTCTCACACCTGCCAGGTTCAGCAGAGAGGAGGGAAAAGGCCCCTTTATTTACATCTGTCACATTCTTACACAATTCCCAGCTCTACAAGGGATTGGAGGACATGTCACTTCCTTCTCAATCCCACTGGAGAAAAAAGATGCTCATCAAAGTTCTCTTATCACAAAAGGAATGAAAACAGAAAATACCATTAAGTAAACATTGGCTATAATTTACATGAAACTGTGTGAGAAAGAATTCCGACTCTAAAGTTAAAACAGAAGGCTCTAGCAAAAACCAAAGCAACACTCCCTGGAACTGCTTCCCTTCCCTTGTCATTGCCTTCCACTGCAGGAAATGCTCTCAGGACACTGAAAATAAACAGCTTCTCTTTTCCTACCATTTCCCAACAACACTTCCAGTTTCTGGGAGCCTCTGCCCATCCAGCAGCGTGAGGCTTCGGAGATGCCCCCACTCCATCTGCTGGTGCCTGGCGCTGGCATTCCAGGCTCTTGGCAATCCCCTCCAGAGCATTTTGGTGGGAAAAGCCCCATCTCCCCTCCTTTCCCTGACCAGAGCTCTCCTGTTAAAGGCCCCATTCCCATCTCTGCTGTGTGCAGTGTAAATCCCACTCTGGCTCTGTGAGATCTTCCCTGGGCTCTGTGGGCCCTCGTGCAGTCATTCCACTGCCGCTGGGAGCACTTGGAGCCCTTCCTGTTCTTTGTCTTCATTCCAGGGAATAAATGCACGGCATTTGCTGCAGATGTGCCTCTTCTACCAAAAAAAAATCCCCCTCAGCGTCAGAAATTAGTGCAGGCACAACAGGCAGAGGTGGAAACGCTCTGAAAATGCCACACTGGCTCTTCCCGAATGGCAGCAGTGATATTTTGGATTGACACCATCCAAACCATTGTGGGAGCACTTCGGGGAGCAGAGCGAGGGGCTGGGGTGTCCCTGCTCCTCAGCTTCCCCCCACTTCTTGTCCTGGAGCTCCCTTGCCCAGCAGGATCCCCCCAGTTGCCACTCTGGCTCCTCTCTGGTGTTTTATTTAGGAAATTAGGTTGCTGCACAGCGTCCAGTGATCGTATTTAACGTGCCCTTGGATAACATTTGAATGTGGAGCAGCAAAGCAAGCCGGGAGGAACCTCTCACAGCGAGGCGAGAGCAAACTCATTTACAAAAGTGCTTCAGTAGGAATTAAAATAAAATTTCCATTTTCCACAGTCTCATCCCGATCCTCGTTGTCATTAACTTACTCCAAACCCCACTTGGTATTTCAAACTGGAGTAAATCATTGTGTCTTCCAATTAACTCCCGTCCTCCAGACAACATAATGGGACTGATTTCATTCAACTCTGTTGTTTAATAAACATCTAAACAATCCTTTATCTCTGAGCCAAACAGAAATGTGCACTTCTGGTATGCTGAGCTCGAGGTGATGGGCAAAAGGAAAATTACAGGAGAGAATTCATCTTGGGTTTGGTTCCTCAGCTCACCCTGGGAGCGATGGGCAAGGCCAGGGCATGAGCTGCCCTCCCAGCAGTATTTCCAAGGAGAGAGTGCTGCACTCCTGTTCCAAACCCTGTGATTTTTGGCTGCCTAAGCAAAGGCACCACAGGGGTCAGCCGGAGGCTCAGCAGGCCAGAGGGGGCAGGGATGCAGCAGTGGCTATGAAATATGATTATTTCCATCCCAGACACAAGGGAGGGAGCTGGGATGCTGGGACAGGGGTTGGAGCTGGGCTGGAGGACTCGGTGTTCTGGGATCAGCCGTGGGCATGGGCAGAGGGCCCAGCTAAATTTAAGGAGTAAGAGCCACCAAAGCGATGTGAGCTGAACACTCCTGCAGGAACAGAACTGTGCTGGTGAATGATCCAGGGTTTGGAAACGGAGAGAACGTGGCCAAAGGCACAGAGTTCTGCCACTGGTGCCCCAGCAGAGGCTGCAGCACAGGGCAGCAGGACAAGGACAGGGACCCCCACGGAGGCTGTCACTGAAAGGGGCACATTTGTACTGGTTACAAGGTGGGCAGCCCCTTGTGACAAGTGAATTATCCTGCTGCTGTCACTGCCGAGGGCTCTGTGTGCCCACAGGGACAGGGCCCTGCTGTGGGACACGGCTCCGTGCTGGTGGATGACCTGGAAAGGGAATATTAACACTGAGGAAAAGTCATTCTGCCTGAATTTTCCTCTTGAATCCTCTCTCCAGGAGAGTTTGAGCAGATGTGAAATCAGGGAGGAGAAAGGCTGCGGTGTCACTTATCACAGACTGGTTTGGGAAGGGATTTTAAAGCCCCTCCAGTGCCACCCCTGCCATGGCAGGGACACCTCCCACTGTCCCAGGCTGCTCCAAGCCCCGTCCAGCCTGGCCTTGGGCACTGCCAGGGATCCAGGGGCAGCCACAGCTGCTCTGGGAGACTTGTTCCAAACCTGTTATCAGGCTGATGGCACTTGAGTCTGGAATTGCAGCTTCTATGGCCTTTTTCAAGCAGAGCCTTTGACATGAAATGGGCTAAATCCATTCAAATAACAGGTGTCTTTGAGGAACACAACCTCTTCAAAGGATTCCTTCCTGGAGCAGGGAAGAAAAAAGACTGGATTCCTTGAACTCTTTGCTAATTGCTGACCTGGAGCTGAGCTGTGGTGTGTGCACCTCAGCCTCTGAGATGGAGGGTCCTGGTTGGCATCACCCACGATCAGGAGCATCAGGCTGAGCACTGTGGAAATCTTTCTGCTCCATTTTATGCCTGACAACAAAAATGAGGGTTTATTCCTTGTTGCCCTGGGTTTTTTGTAAGCCTTCTGTTTTAACCTTGGAGTCAGATTCTTTGCACACAGATTCATGTAAATAATGGCCAATGTTTACTTAACGGTATTTTCTGTTTTTCATTCCTTTTGTGATAAGAGAACTTTGATGAGCACCTTTTTTCTCCAGTGGGATGGAGAAGGAAGTGACATGCTCTCCAATCCCTTGTGGAGTTGGGACGTGTATAAGAATGAGATAATGTAAATAAAAGCATTCAGTTTCCTCCTTTCTGTTGAACCTGGCAGGTGTAAGAGCGTCTTTATTGTGTCTCCTCGAACACAATTCCTGAAGTAAGGAACTCCAGCACTTCAGCCTGAGCTGAGGGAAGGCATCTGCAGAGGCCAGGCTGCAGTGGAATGCAAACAGGGCCATACTGGCAAAAATGAGGAGTTAATTCAGTGGTGAATGCTCCGATGTTTTTCCCAGATGTGTTTGCAGAGCCCTTAAAAGCTGTGTTTAATCTCAGCTCCATTTGCAATCTGATGCACAGTATGCTGCTCCCTCACAGAGCAGGAGCCATTGATGGCACTGGATGGCTCTGCCCCTCCAGGAGAGGCTGGATGAGCTCTCCGTGTCCAGGGCTGCCCTTCCAGGGCACTCTGGAGACAGCTCTGACCCCGAGCCCAGGGCTGAGGGCTGCTCCGTGTCTGTGTGCACCACACTTGCACGCCAGCTTTTGGGACTGAATGAAAACTTCCCTGAATTAGTAATGACGTTTTTATTTTTAAGGGACTCAAGTTCAGGCAGCATCTTAAAAAATGAATCATGATTTTAGGTGATTTCTTTCTGCTTGGATGCCCAGAGCTGCCTGAATATTGTCTGTTAAAGCTGCTGCAACTTCTGTCTCTAATGGGGGTGCTCACGCTCACTAAACTGTTTGGCAAACACTGGCTGTCGTGTCTCATCCTCCTGATTAAATTCCATATTTGCATTTCCTTGGGTATACAGAGAAAAAGCAAATCAGCAGTGAACAGCACGGTTAGAGCAGGAATCAGCAAGCAGGGACAGAGGAATAACTGCTGGTCTGGAGACAATGCTGCAGAGCCAGCCACGCACGCAGGCCCTGCGAGGCAGAGCATCCCAAATCCCACAGAGCATCCCACAGAGCATCCCACATCCCACAGAGCATCCCAAATCCCACACAGCATCCCGCATCCCACACAGCATCCCACACAGCATCCCACACAGCATCCCACACAGCATCCCGCATCCCACAG